>JACAXG010000017.1:1411612-1922674 GCA_018881555.1 Amblyornis subalaris | reverse complement strand
GGAAAGGAAAGGAAAGGAAAGGAAAGGAAAGGAAAGGAAAGGAAAGGAAAGGAAAGGAAAGGAAAGGAAAGGAAAGGAAAGGAAAGGAAAGGAAAAAGAAGTGTGCAGAAGTGTCTCAGAGTTGAGCTCTGCTCAGCATCCAGGTGGATCTGCACAGAAAACTGTAGGGTTTTTTTCCTTTGTATCGCTACTAGTTGTGCCGTGTAGCAAAAGAAGGATGAAGAGACCCCCCACTGCTGCCTGCAGCAGCCCGGCTGAGGCTGTGAGGGGACCGGGCTGGAGGGGAAAGGGCAGGTTCCCGAGGGGCGGCGGTGCCCAGGGGTGCCGGGACCGAGGCAGCCCCGGAGCCGGTACCGGGGCGGGGGCCGGGAGTGGGACCGGGAGCGGGAGCGGGTCCGGGAGGTGCCGCCGGTCGCTCCCGCAGGTAGAGCCGCTCCCGCCGCTGCCTCGGGGCCGGTGAGGGAGGAGGGTTTGCTTCCCCTCCCGATCTCTTGGAGCTGCCGCTCCACGAAGCAGCAGCCGCTTTCCTCCCCCTCCTCTTTGGAAAAACCTGTCTGAGGAAGCCGCTTATTTCCCAGAGGTGCTGGCGTTTTGCTTTGCTTTTCCCCGTGCGTGCTCGCAGCTTGGGTGAAATTCCTGAGAGAGAGGGATGGATCGAGAGCAGCCGTGGGAAGGGGGTGAGGGTCCGACGGGAGCGGCAGCGCCTGTCCCCGAGGGGGAAGCGGTCCCCTTATCCCCATTCCCGGAGCCAGCGCTGGATTCGGGGCTCAGGGAGCCGTGAGGACCCCGAGAGTGAGGGCGATGTTAGGGACCCCTTTGGGCTACCCAGCTTGAGGCCAGGGCGTTCCCTGAACCGGACACGTGTGAGCTGTGTCTGAGCATCCCTCTGCTCCGAGCGGGGTGCTCTGCACGGCGGATTCTGCTCGGCAGGGCTGCMGGCGGCAGGGGCTGCCTGGTGTGTCGTGAGATACGGCGCCACTTTAAAGCAGGACGGCAGCAGGCGTGGTTGTGGCACACCAGGCACACCTGTGTGACAGCAGATGGCACGGCGATAAGTCCTGCGGGGACGCTGAGATAGACTGATTATAGGGCCTCTTCTAGAAAATAAAACACGACACAAAACTAACAACCGACAAACTGCACCTTTTTTTGGGGAAATTGGTTCTTACTTCAGCTGATTTTTGTCCAGCGAGTAAAAAAATCAAACAGAGGGAGCTCCCTCCCACTCCCCAAACACTGTTACTGAGCAGATCTGTGCGAGCCTTGTAAATTGTCCCGGGTTCCCCTGGTATCAAAGAYGTTTGTGAAAAACCTGTTGTGGCATGAAAATATGTGTGAATGTGTGAGTGCATGCAGGCACATGCACTGGCTGGGGGGGGAAGCAAGTGAGTGCAATCCAGATATCGCCAGCAGCATGYTTGGTCTTAAGAGTATCTAAAAAGAGTTCAAAACGGTGTAAAAAATAGCCTAAAAAGTGTCCTTGGTCTCAACAGTTCCTGCTCCATTGAAGAGAGCAGGTGAAGCTGTACCTCCCAGGTGCATTCAGGGACACTGTCACCTCCTGAACACACCCATTGGGTTGGACCTTAGAAGGTTGTGCTTAGAAACCATTAAGTAGGAACAATTTCTCCCCAGTAACGAACGGGCTTTCCCTGGGTCCTCTCCATGCCTGAACTGGGATGTGATGGGGGATTGGTAGGCTGATGAAAGGCAGATTTCTGTTTAACTTATATAAGGGAGTGGGGAAACAGRGATGAAAAGAGTGTACAGCACAGATCAGTGAGAGTGGCTGGGGAGAGCATCTGGGAGGCAGTATTAGCCTATATAGCACTTATAGGACTTTTGGGAGAAGTTGTTAATTGGGTCTGATTAAGGGTGATATCACAAGAAACAAGGAATATGGCAATAAATGTGGGATATCGTGACTATTTAGCTGGCATGACCACCCTGCTCATGAGATATTTGAGTTAAGCCATGCGAGTYGTAACAGATGAGTCCTGGTGAAGCTCTGACTGCCCCACCTCATCATCCATAGTGTTTGTCTTTGGTGGCATAATCACGACAGCAATAAAGATYTTTCCAACACTGCAGAGACATCCATGGAGTGGTAGCACCAGGCAGGTCACTGTGCACATTGTGCAAAGCCCTGTGGTCTCCCTGGAGACTTGTCACTCTTCATGTATAGGAAGAGCTATGGACAGAAAAAGATTTTCCATGGAAAAAGAAGAGGGTTGACCCTCTGRGACATATATAATATTGATCCAGGGAGGAAGGCAGAGGAGATAATACAGGAAGGTCAGGCAGGTCTCAAAGGGTATTTCAGAAGGCAGCTCTCAGGTTCTGTTTGAAACTACAAGCAGTTACTGAGTTCTTAAACAATTTTATCAACAAAGGAGTTTTTTATTAGGGCAAAACAGCACAGGTGATGAGCTCATGAAGAAAAAATAACTGAGCATAGCTGGAATTTCAGGCTTAAGTTTTCAAACATTTCTTAAAATACGTTTTTTTTTTCATAGCTATAAGGGCATAGACCATGGGAGCCCAAGTCCCTTCAACCAGGCTGAGATTCCTCAGTGCCTGAGTCATTTTTGCAGCAAGGACTTTAAAGATGGATGTGTTGGCTCCTTTCAGTGTTGCACATTGAGCAGTCAGAGCCAGGATCTTCAGTCTCTGGTCCTGATGACTCAGAAGTGTGAGACCACTTGTTCAGATGGGACAAAATGTCCCAAACCAGACTGATGACTAGAAAAACTATTCTGCACTTTATAGAAAATTAGTAAAGGAGATTATGTAGGAAGAACAGCGTTGGAGGTTTTTAAAACATTTGAAGTGGARGAATGGGTGGTGTGTGGATCTAAAAAGCTAAAATAAAAAATAATAGGGTGAATGCAAACCTGCAAAATTCTCCTCAAATAGCAAAGAATTGTGTTGCTCTTCATCACATCAACTAGTAGGCAGGTATTGATTTATTTGATGTGACAGCAGTCATGGTACACAAACACCAAGCTTTTGGCTTTAGTGAGTGGGAGAGAGGAGAGAGATGTTCCAAGAGGGTTTTATTTAGGCACCATCTCTTTTTTTTGGCACCTATTTCACTAGATAGCARCCGATACAGACCCAAGCCCAGGGCTGCCTCAGGCTGTGTGGAAAGTGGTTTAAGAAYCATAATGTGATGTTTTCCCTTCTTTTTATGAGATTTATCTGTACAGACATAAAGCCAAAAATTTAATTTTTAAAATATCTGGACGGATAAAATGTAGCGGAAAAAATGATTATATTTATTTGGGCTGTTCCAGGAAAAAACACATTCTGACCAAACACAAAAAAAAMCAAACAAAAAACCCCAAACAAACAAAAATAAAGAAAAAGCAACACCTTTATTCTTGCCTACAAAAATCCCGTGGCTCTCCAGGGCAGGAGATCTGAGGTTTACCCATTAAGTGCTTCTTAACAGAAGGCTACAGGTTTTCAACATGGCTAGTGATGCACAGAAAATCTCAGGCAGCACAGGTCCAAAGTTGCTGTCTTGTCCCTCTAACCTTCCCAGCCTTCCCTGTTGCTTGACAGCATCTGGTTACCAGGGATAGACTGGATACACTTCTCTATAGAAGGGCTCTTATCCTACACTTCCATAAATTGTAGATGTCAATTGAAATYGCTCTGGGTGTAGCAGCTGAAGATTCAGCTAGGAAAATTAGCGTCTTGAGGCTTGAAGCTGGCAGACACAGCTCCCATGGGAACGGATGCATCGTGCATGGGGCCTTCCCGAAGCCGAGCTTTTATTTGGCAGTCCCCCCTCACACATCCACTTGCAGAATGAAATCATTGCTAAGGCAACATCCTGAAGGTAGCACTGAATGTTCTTCACACGGATCAGAGGCCCACACCCAAGTCTGTTTCTGATGAAGATGCTTCCTAAGTACACATGCACACACACACAAACACACCGAGAGTTTTTGCTGAGAGAAGCAGGAGTTGATGTATTTTCTTCATAACTTCTCCTATCAGTGTCTGAATTTGCTTTGGTAGTGTGAAACAATCTCTTTTCCAGCATCAACCACAACAGAGCTGGGTACAGGGGTTGGCTTCCTCACCCTCCTCACAGTTGTGCCACTGCCAGTTTATGTCCCACGGGGCAGGTCCTGTCCCCATTCCACACTGCAGCAGTCCTGCCTTCAGGACAAGACATTAGTTACAAGTGATAGCTCTGGATTTTAGCAAAAACATGAGATTTATAGGATGATACTGGGTGTCTGGCCTTTCAAGCACTCATTCATATTTARTTTCTCCCACCTTCCTCACGTGCTATGGTCAAAAATTTCAGCAGTCCTCCACACCTACATGGGACATTYGTCTTCTTTCTTCAGAAGCTCTGGGCTCCCACGTTGGGATGTTAAGATTTGCTTTAGCATCTTGCCAGGGCTCAGCTTACTGAGAACTGCTCTTTTTGGATGTCTCATTGTCCCAGAGGGGTCTTGAGCATTCCTGTCTGGACAGCCCTGGCTCTCATGCATGAGTGGAAAGGAAGCTGTTTATAAACCCAAGAAATAATATTATGTATGTGAACCTTGGCAGCTGTGGCATGGCAAAAGCTGGACACCCACARCTTCAGCTGAAGATACATTTGAGTATTGACCCTGACAGTGTCTCATTTTCGTGGGCCAGAAAGACGGATGAGGTTCCCTCAGTCTTTCAGATTGGTCAACAGGAGGTTTGGGTAGGCACCCTGGATTAAGTTGTTCCTCCTGCTTCCYCCTTTGCTTGCCTATAGTATAGCTCAAGCATCCTCATTCTTAYGGTCCTTATCTTAAAAGCACAATTTTCCCTTTCTGTTGAGTAGAAACATTGACTGGCAGCTGCCAACTTGGCAGTGATAGGCCCAAAGAAAATCTAACCATTTGTTTTCTGTATTCTGATGTCCACCAAAAATTTGGACTCAGTTTCTTGGACTGGTCTTACAGCACCCAATTTCCCCATCATTCCCTCTCCACGTGTTGTGCCACCCAGGGCTTGCTGCATCCTGGGGTAAATTTTCTTCAGCTTCCCATTGCTGCAGGTTGGCAGGAGATCACAGGGCTTGATTTTTACAGATGTGTTGCAGGGTCAAGGGACTCTGCTGCTTTAGCAGCTCTGTCGGTCTGCTCTGAGTCTCCTAGCTGTGGGTGAGGGTCACTGGTTCTCCTGCATCCTGGTGGTCTCTCAGCTTTGGGATGTACTTCTGCTGGTGCTCTGTCTTTTATTACATCCATACTGAAACCTTCTGTGTGTTCTGGCTTCCTGGGTGGAGCTTCTGGAGTCCCTTTAATCCCTTGTATCTTCTCATAGGCTGCTGGGCTTTGTAATCCTTGCATCTGGGCTAGGTGTGGGAAAGTAGAAGGGAAAAAAGGCATTTTTACCTCTGTGTGTGCCAACCACTGGCTCTGGCCTACAAGTAAATCTTCTTGTGGATGGGGAAGGAAAGGAGAGCCTTTAGGCTGAAACAGCTGTGGAAGAAGATAACACTTAAGCTGAGCTTTGCAGCACAACTCGAGTAATGAATTTCTAATACTCGTGTTGGTAATGCATTCCAGGACTGTGTGGTCATCCCTGTTCCTCTTCTCTTCCTCAATAGCTCCCACGTTGTTCTTCTGTTTTATTAGCCTGTGTCTGTCATTCCACTTAACCTATAAAGCAAACGAGAGATGAGCAAGTAGGAAGGCCAAGTTTTGTGAAATCCAGGATGGTGTGAAATGAGCCCAAAAGGAAACCTGAGAGGTATTTGCAGAAATAATTGTGGGCTCATCCATGGAGAGTTGTGAGTCACCTGGATCCTGATGTTGCTGGACATCTGCACAGTTAAGTCTTTGCTGTCATGGAGCATTTCCAGCCCTGCAAAAGKACCTTATCCTAAGAGCTGGCCTTGCAAATTCATAGAATTTCCTAGAAAAACTGTCTCATGCTTGGTGATGGGAGGSCATAGCAAGATCACTTGGTCCAGTATTTCATTGACATTCAGATGTAAAGAACTCACAATATCTGTAATGCTTGGCTGATTTTATACCTTTTGCTTAGAGCTGAAACAAACTCCTCCCACTCATCTTAAGGTAAACTTGCCCTTTCCCTTCCAAACATGTTGAAATAATCTCCAGTGAAAGGTTTCCCGGTGGAAATGATGGATTTATCTTATTATTACATCTTTAGCATGCAACTGTGTAGCTTGACTGAGTTAGCAGCTATATTGGATCCAGAAACATGGAAATATCATGTGTAGTCATAGAATTACAGAATKATTTGGGTTGGAAGGGACTTTTAAAGGTCACACAGTCCAACCTCCCTGCAATGAACAGGGGCATGTTCAACTCAACCAGCTTGCTCAGAGCCATCCAACCTGACCTTCAATGTTTTCAGGGATGGAGCATCCACCACCTTTCTGGGCAGCCAGTGCCAGTGTTACACCGCCCTTGCAAAAATCTTCCTCATGTCTAATGTACACTGACCCTCCTTCAGTTCAAAACCATTACCCCTCACTCCCTTGTAGTATCTGTGTATAAGGAGAAGAACACAGTTAAGTCAGTAGTAGTAACCAACTTTGTAATACCTGACAGAAAATTTGCTATGTGCCACCAGGAACAGTGCAGCCCACACAGACTTCACAACTGTGACCAAAATTGCTCTGAATGACTCAYAGACTATTATTATTAAACACATCTTTTTTATTTTTGTTAGAAGGCAGCAATATTTTATAGCTGCATGTGAACTGTTGCACTTTCCCTTTCCTAGAATTTGTGAATGCAACTCACACTTTATTCTCTGAGTGGCTTAAAAGTTTTGTTTCTTTCCATGCTCTTTGAGTTTTCCAGAACACCATCCTGCTTTTCTTTTTACTGCTTTCTTACTGAGGCATTTTGAGTAACAAGTGATGGCAGGATGGTTGGAGGGTTGTTTCTTTCTCTTGATGAAGTTTCCTCATCTCCACAACATATCCTTGGCCCGTGAAAAGAAGAATATAGAGAAAAAAATGGAGCGTGGCTTCGCTGAAACACAGTTTGATGCCTTTTTGGGGACAACACTAATCACCCAAAGCAATGACTCTGATCAACTCGTTTTATTCATGCAGGGACCAACCTTCTTGCGCTGGCAGGACAATAATACACCAGGGCTCTGCAGAGAGACTGGTAACTTCCCCAGAAAGTGCCATGACTATTCTATAGCATCTCCTGGCTGTGCTCTAAACAGTGTTGTTATCATTTCTGTGTCCGATGTGTCATTCTCATAGTTGTGGGTACATGAGGTCACTCTGTATCCTAAGTTTTTGGACTTGAAAATCCTCCTTTCTGGTTTTTCAAGTCCACAAATATATTCCTGGATGTATGTGAAGACCAAGCAGGCTGTAGCTCACATTTATGATCACCAGCCTGTACCAGCTGTGACAAAGGGAACTCTCTGTATCTGGGCTGATAAGCAGGCAAAGACATCGAAACCCATATGGGGAGAATTAAGTTCTCTGAATGGCTGGCTCATGTCCTTGGCTGCCCCCAGGCTACCAATTCCCTGGGTTTAGAGTAACAGCTGGGTCGTTTTAGCTGTTTAGCAAGGAAGGACCAAACCACAAAAACTGCAGCCAGTGCTAAGAATCTGCAAGTGGATTACACTATAAAACCCTTTGGTTACATTTTAATAAGGGGAAAAAAGAAAAAAAAATGGGTGGAAAACAGTAATTAGGAAAATATCCAGGTTAATATCCATTAACTAGTTCAGCGATTCAGCAGGTGATTTATTTATAAGTACTGCTGGCAATATTTCCTGCTGGATCTTGGTCTTAGAGGACTGAATCATACCCACTGCATCTGTGTGTGGGCTGATATACATTGATGTAAGAGGGCAAATTCAGTTGGCTCCTTTCTGTCAGTTTTATTTCCACATTTGACCTTAGTAGTTAAATATAAAATGACATCCCTGCTATTTAACACTGCTGTTCATTTATGGAGACCATTCGCTATTAATTTTCACCGTTTTACTAGAGTCCCAAGTGTACATTTTTAAAATTACATTTACTTGAACATTTCTATGAGGCACAGCACTCCATCAGGCTGGCGAAGGGGTCATAGGCAGTGGAGTTCTGGAGACTGCTTGACTTATGTTTCCAGGTTTTGCATCAAACCCTGTGCTAATTTTCCTCGGTGCACTGGGATTCCCCAGAGAGTTGATGTGATCATTCTCGTGAGGGCTGGTGAGTTCTGGGCCCACCGAAGTTGTCTGGGTGTGGGTGAGCTCCCAAGTTTGTGGTGGAACAACGCATTACATGCCTAGTTTCAGGCTCAAATATGATGTTTCTGCTTTTTTTAGATGGTATGCTTAATTCTGTGTGGTTTACATATACATATATATATATATAAAATAGACATATGTATATACCCACCCACCCCTCTTTTTTTTTTTTTGTTTATGTCAGTTTTTCCATATGTATCATACAGTCTGCTTGCACTTGAGGAGACATTTTTACCATATTTTTGACTGTTTCTACCTGTCCCAGCTATATTAAAATGCTTTCTAGAGTATTATCTGGGAGGCTGAAGTATTTGATTAGAGGAATAAATGGATATTATGGCAGCAAAGCTGAGATTCCTTTAAAACCTCTGCATCCTCGATAATTGTAACATTTTATACAGCAATAATTAAATAATTGAATTTGTTTCATTCCCATGTGACTAAATGACTATAAAGGTATTGATTTTGGTTTCACGGTTCACCCTCTAATATACAGGGGAGGCTTCCTTAGAAAAACTGCCTCTGCAGGGGGAGCCGGGAGGACATAAATATTTTGGCTTAACACCTCCCTCCCCCTGCCCATACGCTTCTCAAATGTGATTTTTCTGGTATAAATGGTGTCTGTGGAGCAGCCTTGGCCCAGGGGGATGCTCGGGAGGGGCAGGGTTCTGTGCAGGGCTGCGGGGGAGCGCCACAGCCTCGTCATTTGTGCACCAACACTGCCCTCGCGTGTCGGGGATTTGGGAGACCAAAATGTCAGTAACCACGTAATTAGCGATTCCTCTTTATCCTCCTCGAGACAAACCACACAGCTGGTGCCCTCCTCTACGAGTGGAAGCAGCAGCATTAACTGTTCAAGGGCTGAGCCGTTGCCACTTTCCAGGTTGGCATTGTTTGGGATGGGGAAGTGGCGGCAATCCCCTGGCCTGGGCAGGGTTATATTTTGTTTTGTTTTATATTATGCTATTCATAGTGTCAGCAGGTCTCTGGATCATGAATGGGAATTTTGTCACCTGCTTGGTTTAGCCCTGGGCCCCAGCAGTACCAGAGCTGCCTGCAAGCAGGAGAGAATCGTGTGTGCAGGACCCATTTCATCGCTTTGCACAGATCCATCAAGCTGTAAACTGCTGATTGCCACTGATGCATTGCACTTGAAGATGTTGGAGAGCTGAACAAGTCCTGCCCTTTTGCAGGCGTCAGGTGCAAAAAAAGTTGATGGTTGATGGTTGAAAGATGGTTGAAAGTCAGGCACTAAGCAAGTGGCTTTGCTGAGCTGACAGCACCCGAGAGGCAGCTCAGTGGAACAGTTTCTGTGTTGCATTCACTAAGAACTCAGCGACTTAGTGTATTAGATGTGTGTAGGAGGAAGGATCATGGTATGGTTACAGTGTAGGAACACGAACTCTGACTGCTATTTCTGGCTCTGCCACAGACATCCTGTCTGCCTTTGGGACAGTCACTTCATCCCTAGGGCCCCAGATTAAAACAAGGTTATTAAATAATGTCATGCTCATGAGAGGTGCTTCTTTCCACCGTGAGTAATCCCTCCTAGAAGCAGAATGTGGCATGTTCTTCTTGCTCCTGCAAGTGACATGAGTGCATTCCCATTCAGAGAGCTGATACCCCTGAGTATATCAGCCTTTATTTACTGCTTGCGGCATTTTTTTTGGGTTCGTTCTCTGGTATATTTTTTTATCAAAGCCTTGAATTTCAGTTCTGTTTCCACTGACCTTCGGAGCAGGAGAATTCATTCAGGATTCCAATTCAGAGCCCRATTAATCATTTTTCTATGCTAACAATTTCACTCTGTTTCTTTTTTTCGTAATGAATTTGTGCCAGGAAGTGGTTTTTTTTCCTTACTTGTAGTTTCCACTGCATTTAAGTCAAAAACAATGGTTTTGTTCCCAAAGTCTTGTAAAAGTCAAGGCCTCTCTCTTTTTTCTTTCTTCTCCATTTGCAATGTGTCAGCTTTTGTTAGGGGCAGTAGGGAAGGTACAGCTGCTTTTTGGGACTTCCTCCTGTGTATTAAAAGAGGATCTGAGCTTCAAGAGTGTCTGGAATAAAGTTTGTGGTGCAAAGCCCAGGCTGGCTCAAGAGCTGGCTCTGACCTCTTCTAAGCCCCCTCGTTCCCACTGCACRAATTTGCTCTTTTTGCCATTTCTGGACCAGCTCTTGGGGAACAGCCTGTTCTCCCTGTTCAGGGACTCATCACCACCCCTTCCCTCTCTTTCACAGCACATGGGACCAGACACTGCCTGTAGCCATCACCCTGCTGACTGCTCCTCTGTAGCAGTTCTCACTAAAAAAAAAAAAAAATCCCTGAAAAAAGTTGTTTGGATCAGCTCATCTCTCAAGCCTAGGAGACTTATCTGGGTGATCTTCTCTCCAAGCTCCCTTTGGCTTTCCCTCCCTGCTGGCTTCTCATCCTTGATGCTCTGCTCTGCTGCTGCTCTGGGCAGCCAAAACGTGGCTGAGAGAACCCCATGGCATTGTCCTGTCAGCAACAAGGACAGGCTGCTTCCCAGGGCAAGCCAAGGCAGCTAAATCCAGATTAGTGACCTCAGGGCCTGGGCACCCACAGCCTCGAGTGGCCTCACCTGGACATGGGGCTCCAGGGTAGCAGCAAACTCCTGCTGCAGAACCRTGCCACGATGCAATGGCCCTGTGAACTGACACCAGGGCTTAACCAGCTTTATCCAAGCCTTGCAAGCCAAATATCCTCAGCCAAGCACTGCTGATTTTCAGARAGGGAAAGAATTCCATTCCTAGCCATGAGGTAGCAGCCAGGAGAAGGAACTTTCCCATGCCAGGTCTGTAGAACTTTAAATCTGAGCTCCGTGGAAATCCAGACCAACACAGACCAGATGTAGAGAAATTGTCCATGACAAAGTGAGGATACTTTACAAATCTGAGAGAACATCAAGGTGAAAATTTTGAATCTGAATTCAAGGTTTTCTTTAAAKAATGCTACCAACTAGCCAAACTATTAAAAAGAGATTTCCCTTATATTTGAGCTGCAGAGACGATCTCAGAACATCTGTTGATGGGAACTTCCTCATGAACCCCAGTTCAGTGCTAAGAAAACACTGTTTTGAAACAAAACCATTCTTTTATTCTCTTCTCACGAATGTTGAATAAATCTATCCGAGGTATTTGAATAGCAGTCATTCTGAATGATCTTATTGCTATGAACATACCTGCTGCCTCCTGGCAGTTGCCCTGGATTTTCAGCCTCTGCCTGTGGAAACCTAGTGCTTTCTTGGTATTTTTTAATCTCATAATATTTTGTGATCATCTTATTTCCTTTGAATGCTATTAAAGTGTAAGTGGTGCACATTCCCTACAGTTTTTGCTCTTTCTTTTTTTTTTTTTTGTCAACCTATGTGGATTATTTGATGCTATTAAAATCTATGGCATGAGTTAATAGATCAACATTTACGTTGAATTGCGTAATTACCGGAAAAAAAAACCCCAAACAAACAGGATATGGATCTAAATCCCCCTTAAAGATTGAAAATAAGGTAAAAATCTAGCAGAGGGAATGTAAAACCCAGGCATCCTCTCTCCAAGGCCACGACAAAGCAGGCAGTATCTATTTTCCCTTCTCATTTGGGGGGGTTAATRGTTGTGGATTCTGTGAACATGGGGTGTGAGATCCTGGTCCCCAAGGGTCAGCCTTAAATTCCCCTCAAGCACCATGCAGTTTGTAGCAGACTTGAAATTGTTAGTTGCTGGCTTACAAAATGAGTATATTTGGAAAAATAAAAAGTTGCTCCTTCTCATTTTGCATCAGTCTCTGTAAAAAGTTTGCTTGCTTGTGTGTCTGTGGTTTGCTTTTGCTAATAAAAGAGACTGAGTAGGAAGGATACTCCAAGTGCTGTGTAAAAAAATTCACAGTTTTTTTGCTCTCCTCCTGATAAAAATGCAAATGCATTTCCTGCCATTTTTATAGAGTTCTGATGAATTGTGACAGAAAGAGGAGGTGTGGGGGGGAAGAAAAGTCCCTTTGTATTACAATTAAAATGCAGAATTCAACTCTTTTCTTGGAAAACAAATGGGAGCTCTGTGTAGGGTCAGGAACCTGAGACAGATCCAAACCAATGTTCTGACATCTCTTTATTTTTCCTCTTCTTTGTGTCTGACACCAAATTGAAACCAATGAGACTTGGGCACTGCTCTGAGGCTGGGAGCTTAGATGAAGAAATTGAGAAATTGCAAATGGAAATTATAACTTCTTAAGGCTATTCAACCAAGGAGAGTAGGGGAGACAGGAGGAAAGTGGCCTGGAGACCAAGGGGTGTATGCTGAGACATGGGCAGTCACTGAGGGCTGGTCCACAGCACTTTGGCTGCTTCTGGCTCAGCAAGACCCAAGGGCCTGTCAGTCATCCTCATGCCAGTAAATTCCATCGTGTGAGACTTCCTCGAACCTTGAATAGCCTTTATATCTTCATGGTGGGCTGGAAAGTGGATGCAGTTGCTGATAAGTGCTGTGCCAGCACACTGCAACCTGCTCTCTCCCCTCTCTGTCCTTTRTTGCTGCAGAGTTTGCACAGTTGAGGTCTTTCTTTTTTTGTGTCAAATCTCCACTGTTAATCTCCTTGGTAGGTTTGAGTAAGAAAAGGACAAGTTTAAAAATGCACTTCTGACTCCAGATTCCAGCTTCCTGTTGATACAGCTGTGTTTCATACTGGATGGCTCTGTAAACAGACAGTTTAACCCTTCAAATTTTGCAGTTATGTTGTTTTAGCATCACCAGTTTCTCTCCTTAAAGGAAATTTCCTACCTTGTCTGTCCAGACTATCCTTTTTTTTCCTCCTTCTTCTTTTTGCCCATCCTCACACTTGCACATCCTGCTGTAGCTTGACACTTCATTCAAAAAGARCAGGATTTCCTCTTGCTGTTGGTGAAAACACTTCTGTCCTTACAATCCTTGTGGTGTTGTGTTTGTGGAGGGGAAAGCAATTACACCTTCTAAGTTTAGTTCACAATAATTAAAATCATTGAATTCCCTGGCAAGAGCACCAGCAGAAAACAAATGTACCAGAATTCTGCAAACAAATTTTTAGTGCATGAGATGAGAAAGTGTMTAGCAGATTTCTAGGTTGGGATAAATTACATGCCCAGGGTATTTCAGCCCTTCATACCAGAACAAAATCTTCACCTGTGTCGGTTTTCATTCTGGGTCTGTGTGCTATTTAATAGATGGCATTAGTGGTATCACACTCTGTTTAATTATGGCATTGGTGGTATCACTCCCCTTGGTGAGGATCTGGTTGCAGCTGGCTGTGCCATCCTGAGTGAAACCTCTCTGCTCTTGGAACTACAAGTATATGAGGCRTGAGGAATATGCTGTCTGCCAGATGATTGTTCCCCTTAGGTGAACAAAATGGAGAAACTCTGTCTTTTTTCTAAAGTAGATCAGTTGGAGCTGTTAAGCTGTGGTGTTTCACCATATTTGAACTCTTCCAGACACATCTAAAAGTCACATTCAGAAAAATTCATATGTTAAAATCTGAATACGTATTTTTCAATGGGTGAGTGGATAGAAATTTCTTCTTCCCAGGCACAGCATCAGCAAAGCCCTGGGCTTATAGATCTTTTAGCAGCTCTGGGTTTTCTACCTCTCCCTATCCATACTGGTATCTTCATAGGAGAACTCTTGGAATTTCCCTTGCCCTTATTCCCTGGCTGCCTTGATGGCAGCTGCGTGTTCCTCCATGGACTGGGCAGCTCCCAATCTTCAGGGTTTGTTCCCTGTAGTGAAAGAAGTGTTACCACCCCYGTTCTGCAGACACAGAGAGGCTAAAAGCTGAGTTCCAATCGCAAAGTCATGCCTTAGTCCTCCAATCTAGAGTTTACGCTCTCTGCTTTTAAGCTGCATTAAAGTCAGGCATTGTATGTAGAGTTATCCAGTCTCCTGTGTGGTCAGTGCAGTGATCCCTCTGCTGTCAGCAGAGAGGGGCCCCGGGGTTGCTCCCAGCAGCTGTGAATGCAGCTCCTTSCTCACAGAAGCTGAGGAGAGCAGGAGGGTTTTCACGCAGAATTTCACCAGTGCCAAAGATCCCATTCGTCTACTGAGTATCTCACAAATGAGGTAACTGCTTTAAYCAAACCTGAAATCTTGTACAGCACTGCACAGTGAGCTGGTGGGTTGCTCCAGAACATTTTTGGAGCCAAAGGGCTCATATATTTGACTGCCAGGGAGGTTYGTTTGTTGACTAGCACAAATTAATTTGGCTGTGCAAATCATCTGACTTTCATTAACATAAATATTTTTTGAGGCTTTGATATTTTAGTCACACTGTTCTGCCTGTCATTTATCCTTTGCAGTGACTCTGAGAAGTGAACAAGATGCATCCATGTGCAATAAGCAGGTAGCTATGTGGTCACAGAAAAGGAACTTCTCTTAAGGAACTGCTGTTAGAAACTAACTGTGGTTCCTTTTAGTGGTCTTATTTCTGACTATGTCTTACTGCATGGGCACCTCCAGGTCCCAATACAAACTGRTTTCCTGCCTTTCTCCTCCTCTCTACAGTTAAGTCTCTCCAGTTAMAAGCTGGGAGAGCTGGGGATGTTCAGCCTGGAAAAGAGAAAGCTCCAGGGAAGAGTCACTGTGGCTTTACTTATAAAAGCAGCTTATGAAAAAGAGAGACAGAGATTTTTTACCTGGGCAGATAGTGATAGGACCAAGAGGAACAGTTTAAATCAGGAGAGATTTATGTTARATATTAGGGACAAATCCTTTGCTGTGTGGTGTGCACCAGCACAGTTGCCCAGAGCAGTTGTGGATGTCCCATCCCTGGAAGTGTTCAAGGCCAGGCTGGATGGGGCTCTGAGCAATCTGGTCTAGTGGATTCTTGCCTTTTCTGGGAGAAAGCTGGTCAGATATTCTCTTGGCTGTGTAAGAAATGACTAGCTTCTACATACACAGAGAAGAAAAATGTTCTTTTTCTGCCTTTAATGGGGTGAATTGACCCTCAAATGGCTGTGTGCCCCAAAACTTTGCCCTCCTGATGGACTTGTCTTGAAAGCAAATTTTTTTTTTCCTTTCTTGAAAAAGAAGACGAGATTGGTTTGTCTGTGGTTGGGCCTGTAGCTTACATGAAGTTAATGACAGCATTAAGAAAATTAATAATATGTAAAAACACTTCATGGTTTTACCTGCCTTATTAGATGCTCTCTTGAAATTGCAGTGCTGATGTTGGTTTCTAGCATGATCCCCAGAGAGGCTGAAGTCTCTTATGAAGAACTCGTCTGTCTCGGATTGGTACCAGCTTTAAGGGATTAGTTTCGTTCTAGATGACATTCAGTCTGTGGATTTCTGATGTCCTTTTGCATATCTCTTAGATTCAGATATTTCGCACCTGACCACCACTGAGATTGAGTTGAGGAGCTGAGTAAGAATATCAATAGACCTAGATATCAGAGAAATCAAAGAAAGACGATGCTTCTTTCCAACATTCTCTGTTTTGGTAGAATACAAACTACTTGTGCATGTTTGTCACTTGTAACAGATCATAAAAAACTCAGCACAGGAGTGTCCTGGATCTGGTACATCTGGTGGTGAGTGCATTGAGCATCCTCAATTTACACTCTCCTCCTTTCTGCTTACAAAACCTGTACTCCAATCTACTTCAGTGTCTCAACTATTATCTAGAATAGTTAACAAATTACAGATTTGTTTACTGTTCCTTTCCATCCTTGTAGTTTTAGGCCTACTGATCTTTGATATCATCTTTGGAAAGGGTCGTTGTGTACATGTTTTGGCACATCATATCTCTGTTCCACATGTTGAGCTAGTAAACTTCTTCAAATAGGCTGGGCTTTTTCCAGGGATTTAGTCAGATAAGCTCAGCAAAGCTTGGGAAAAGGAGGCCTCTAGCTAATCACCATGCTCCTGCTAAATGATCTCACCATAAAATTGGCAAGGTTGTTTGTGCTGATCTCAGTTTAACTTCTAATATGAGCTTACAGCAATTCATCATTTCTCTAGCTTATGGGCCACCCTGTTTCTGGCTTGCTGCCTACCTAGTGTGCATGGCCTCAGACTCCCTTCTAACCATGTTCTGTACATTTGAAYTCATGCAGAGCTTGCAGCTACATTTCTATTGAATTTACTGATTTTATTTAAAAGCTTTTAGTCTATTTTTATGTGTGTGTGTGSATTTTTGCTTTTTAAGGCAGAAGAAAAAATGCTCAGAAGCGTGTGCTTAGCATTCTGCTGCTTGCTCCTCTTTTTAGGCATGAAGTATCTCTGCTGCAAAGAACTTCATATTTCCTTTTGAGAACCTTTTCTGCACATTCTAAAGCACAGTGACAAAATACATAATTTGATCTGCTGGGGGGATTTTAAGAGGCAGTTGTTTGACATTGGTACCCTGTGATATGTCTAAAAGCTTGATACCAGCTTTAGGAAGAAAACAGATTGGGAAGATAATGTCTCTCCAGGGAATTCAGTAATTCAGTTCCTTGAGAATGTGATTTAAAGCAGCATCTGCTCTGTGCTGTGTATCATTTTATACTTTCCTTCAGATCCCTGAACTGAAGATTGTTTAGATATGTGTCTGTGTGAATCATTTTATAGTATATTATAGAGAAATGTCGTGGGAACACTGTCTAGGACTTTGAAAGAGGCAGAGGGACTTACATGGTGTCCCACCCTTTAAGGAAAAAGGAGCACCCGAGATTCGTAGGTGCTCGTGTTTGAAAGCTATGACAAAAGTCAGAGGGTCCACAAAAGTTTACAAAATTTCATTGGTAAATTACTCATTTTGCATGGAAGTTGGTGTAAGTCAGTCCCTGTTCTCCCAGTGTAAGCTCACGGCAGTGGGTTTGGATAAAGGCATAGGGTGAAAGAGAAAAGAGAGAGAGAGATGGATTAAAGAGGGGGAGGGAGAGAGAGAAAGGAAGAAAGGAGGGAAGAGAAACATCACCAGTCCTTTTGCTCCAYCTGATGAGGTGTCCAGGCTTCTGGAGGGCACACACACCTGAGCTTCGTGGGGGTATCATTTTATTGATAAGTTTTCCCTGCCCTGGAGATAAGTTTCTCACTTTCTATGGAAATTATTTAGCATGCCCCGTCTGTTCTTCTTGACTTTTCTGGAAATGAGTCAGAGGGCTTTGGGGGTCTTTGGTGGTCTTGATCCCCTCTACAGTCCACGCCTGTTTCTCAGCCTCATCCCTGCACTTGTGCTGTACYGCATTGTGTTAATCTTCAGGAGCCAGAACAAGGACATTTATCCCAGAAAACTGCTGCCCCTATCTGCATATGGTCCCTTCTCCAGGCACATCCTGCTCTTTCTCACAGTGTGTTATTACCAACAACCCTTGGTTGGCTCCACGGTTGTTCGGGTATTGATGTTTGAGACATCCCCATTAGCCCCTTATCTTCTGTGATTCTATAACTTCTGCAGCAGTGAAGGCAGAAAAAGTAACCCTTGGAAGTAGCATAGGCCATGGCAGTGTTTCTGTCCTGATGTCAGTGTGATCAGATGCCCATAAGGTTTGAGGGGAAATGTACAAGGTGTTCAGTTTCTTTTTACCTTTTGTGACAGCATGGGCACTCCAGTTATCTCATGTTTGTGGTTCGTCCCTCACCCTGCCTTAACCATGTCACATGACTTTAACTCACAGAGGTTTTGTGGTTTGTCTTCTTTGTGAGTCTCTTTTGCCTCTGCACCCTCAGTGTGATGACAACACTCATTCATTTCCCACATGTGGTAGCACTCCATTTTCCTGTTTTCAGAGATTTCCAGATGCCTGGTGCTTGTTCAGAACATCAGAACAACCTCTTGCTGTCTGGATGCGTCCCACTGTCTTCAAGTCCTCTTTCCCTTCCTTAATTTAAATACTATTCCATTTGATATTTGGAATTTAACCTGKTTTTTTCCTCAGAGGATCTCATGGTGGGGAATATCAGCTGAATTTTTCACAATGCAGATGTGGAAGTATCACAAGCTGAGCTGAGCTATGGTGGAGACCAAGGTGCAAGACTTGTGCTTTCAAGTGCAACACAGCAATCACGTGGGTGGGGTTTGGCATTGCTGGTACTTAGAATTACACTATTGTCATTACTCTTTTCCCCTGCTTGGTGTAAGATAAAATCTGGTGATACCCCCTCTCCCACTCTGTGTTTTGGTGCCTTCCCAATTTGATTTTCTAGAAACAGCCTCGGGCACTAGTTAAACTCTGGTTGAACATTTGGATTCCATGATTCTGTGAAGAAAAGCTGCTTTCATCACAGAAGTATGGCCACAGCACACCCAGATCAGATAACCATTCACTGTGCTGTGGATGCCTTTGCTACAGATGTACAAATGCTGCCTTACTGATCCCTTTGCACACACAGAACTGACTCACTTCAGATGCTACAAGAGACTTTTCCCACGATTTTGTCTGGCAAAGGGAGAGATAATGTATATCACTTCAAGCTGGGTTATAATGTTCTGCAATCAGACTCTGAATTAACTTCAGATCTTCCTAGACTATACACAAGTCTGGCATTTTCTGTTGGCCCTAAGGATGTTGCTGACCTATGTCTTCCATCTGCATTCTCGGTCTAGCAGATCTCATAACATACTATAAGCTACAGTTACCAAAATATGCCATGCTTGGCACAAAAAATCCTTTCATGATGGGACTCTATACCTAGAAATGCTGCTTTTTATTCAGACAAGTTGTAGGCTCCATCTGTTTTTTACTAAACCACAGGGATGTAGCAATGTAAAGGCTGCTCATCTTTCTTTGAGAGTCTTGAGGTGGCTTTGATATAATGATACAACACTGTATTAAAAGGCAGCTATGCTTTTTTGGATGAAGCCATGCATGCCATATGTTCCAAAGGGGCCATTAAAGTAGCAGTAGCAGCAATTTCTTTTTCCTTCTGTTATCTTGAAATCTTCCAGCTACAAAACCAGATTTATGGTAGGTTTTCTGTTATCAAATAAAACAATAGTTAGCTGTCAAATAGCTTTTTTTTGGCTGTGCTTATGATAGGAGATGGGATGGACCTGAAAAATAGAATTCTTTTGTCTGCATTATATGCACCGTTTAACAAATAGATTAGTTTTTATGCCCTGAGCCAGAACCAGAGTTTAGGTTGTTTGGATTTATGGGCGTGTTCCACAAGTGGTTTTGGAAAGGTGTGCATGCATAGGCGTCCAGGAATTCTGATAATCCGAGCCCTCTGGGGGTCTTAGTGCAACACAGGAGGATGGAGAATTCAGAGCTTCCCTGGATTACCCATCCTGGTGATGCACTGCTCTGCTATTAAAGAAGTTGCCTTCCTGGTGTTCAGACTGAACCTGCCCAACTATATTTTGCGGCTACTGCCCCTTGTTTTACCCTCTGCTACCCCTGGGAAGAGTGGACTGAGAGTAGGTCACCTGGTAACCTCCTTCCCAGACTTCCCAAGCCCAGCTCCCTCAGTGTCTTCTCCTTTCAGTCTCTGACCATCTTGGTTGCCATCCTCTGGACTGCCAGTTCCCAGATACACCATTCAAAACAAGGGCTAAACACTGTAGTCCAGGAAATTAATTGATCTATTGATATTTCACCAAGACCAAATTCTTTTCCATATTCCATCTAAACAAACTATTGAACAATTGCAAAATGAGAGCAAATAACCAGCCCTTAGTATGGATTTCAAGGAAGAAGAAACTTTGATAGTTGGAAAATAAAGTGATCGACTCAGAAAGTCAAGCTAGGGAGAAGTAGTTGTGGAAACGTGATATGAAGGGAAAATTGCTGTTTAGAGGAAATAGGGATGCATGACTTCATCAGTTCTTCAGCAGCTCTAGGGAAGAGCAGATATTCAGTCAAGCAAACTGTTTCAGATTTGAGAATTTAAATAACATTGAAATTTAAAAATGAAAAGTTCTTTTAAGCCAAAATTCTCTGCATTGGAACAGAAACAGAAAATTCAGGATATTTGAAAATGCAGACTTACATTTTTATTTTAAAAAATTATGAAACCCAAGATAATTTTGAAAAATATCGTGAAATCTGCACTGTTCTTGCCATGGAGAAAAAAAACCACAACCAACCAACCAACCAAACAGGTGGAGCTTTTTGGTTTTTCTTTTTATACCCAGCTTGGAAGACAGTGTCCCCAAGAGGGTAAGAAGACAAAAAGCATCTTCCTTTTGATTTCAAAGCCATGACTGAGTAATGGGAGATAAGCAAATGCAGAACTAGGCTACTTGCAAAGTCAAACCTCTGCCAAAGCAGTCTGCTCTTGTCTGGCAGCTGGAACTGATCCTGCTTTTGTCACCCAGCTCTTGGCTGATATGCCCATGTCTTGTACCGTAGAGTTTTAGGATGGTTTCTAACTCTGTGGTCTTGGAGGGTCCACATGCATTTTCCCTTTCCTAAAACAGAAGTCTGTCTGCTTGTACCTTCTGGAGACTTTTCTCATTGCTCCTCCAGATGTTCCCTGTCACTTCTCAAGCTCCAGTTCAAGCTTTTTTCACGAGATGAGCTCATTGCAGCACAAGACATTAACATTTTCTTAGAGCACGGAAACTGTGCTGCTTAATATCCCTATTTGTGGAGTCTGTGGTGACAGTGTCGATTTGTTAATGATGCCCAAACATTTTGAGGCCACGCTATTCCAAGTAAGTGCTTCTTCTACTGGGCCAACAGTTATGAAACATCAGGTTGCTTTCTAACAGGGAAGTTTTTTCCCTCTGAATACTCCATGGAAAAATACGAAGAAAATGGGAGGTCACACTGAGTTTGCCAGTATAAGCAATTTTTTGGCAAAGGGATGAATGTATGTAATCTTTACTCTGTAATTGTCTAAACTGAGTTAGAAAAGACTATTCCAAATATCTGTCTACATTCTTCCCACAGATACATTTCCCAAAATAAAGTTATGGGAACCTGATTGTTCATCATTCATGGATCCACAGACATATAATATTGACTCACTCTGGATATTTTATTTTCTTAGGCTATTGAATGTTTTGCTTCATGCAGAACGTTTCTTTCTGCTCAACCTACCATGCACAGCAAGAATAAATCCATCTGGCACCTGGCATCTTTAAAACTGTCTTATATTTTCTGGGTTCAGAGTCTGTTATTTCACAATGTGTTCTGGAAATTTCATGTCTGGGATCAATTTTAATGAGGTATCTAGAACCTCAGGCGTGCTCTGGGAAAGCTGAGCCCTGAATAATCGTATTTTTCTCTGACCATTACATGTCCTGCAGAATCTGATTTATATCTGTCCTGATGCTACTTGTCCTAGTATTAGCTTGTGACAGTTTATGAGCATTCATGGGGACTTAGGGATTTGTAGCAAGAATTTCACAGTGAGGAAGTCCTGATAGTACTGTGATTACTGCTGATCTCCCTGAAAGAACTGGCCCTCAGTTAACCCATCTGTTTTGGGTATAATAATAACGCAAATATTCAGAAATGTTCAGCACAGAAGTTTCAGCTGAGCAAAATCAAGAACAAACTTCTACCCTGAGGGACTGATTTAAGCCCACTGATGTAAGCCAGGTCCTGTTTTTCATTCCCATCTCTCAGACAAGCATTATGAGTTTTTAACTTCTGTCAGTTCTGGGATGAAACTAAGCAATCTTTGTGTTTGCCAAAAAATAAAATTGAGGGATGAAAGGGTATGTAGCTTTATTTAATAGATTATTTATATTTCTTTCTGTCTTTTTGGTTTTTTTACTTCTTTATTGAGCTCCAGACGCTGTGTTCCCCAGTGCTATGTCAGATTAGTGTTTGCAACTCTGGGAATGTGCATGTGAGTCTCCTGGGGTAGCTCTTAAAATAATTTTGGATAATGGGAGCATTTAGGGAGGTTCCTGGAACTGGAGTAGGCTCTACAGGCGTTTCTGCTTGTGCCGTCTCAATAGTTCAGCCAGTAGGTGGAACCAGGGGAAAGCAGATGTATGTACGAATGCTCAACCCTTTCCTAGGAGATGCATCCCAAAGTGTCTACTTAAAATTGTGGTTTTAACTTCAGTGTTCATTTTTAGAACAGTCAAACTGCAAAGTCTGGAGTTATTTCTAAACAGTGACAGGCTGACACTATCAGACCTTGTAGTAAGTAAAATGTTTTAATAAAATTTCCTCACTGATCATTTTCACTTGTGAACATGCAGAAATAGAGAACAGGGGATAATCCAAATCACATCGTATCCCTCCATCAACGACATCTGACATTTGCTCAGAAAGGCAGTATCAGAAATGTAGGTTAAAATATTTCTTTAATGTGTTCTACTGTGAGAAATTAAATTTAGTCCACCCAATGGCCTGCAAAACACAGCCTGGGAAGCTCAGAGTGAACTAAAAAGTCTTTCTTTGAGATCAAATTACCACCAAGGAGAAAACAGTAGGAGGTGATAAAGTACTAAGATTTCTGCTGCTATGGAACCACTTCTCCAGCTCAGTTGATAGCCAGAGGAATCGAATTTAGAAGTCGCGGTGCTTTCTGAACTTTTTCCCATCAAGAAACTGGAAGGAAAGAATATGGATGTCTTTCCCCTACTTTCACACAGCTGATGAGAAAAATACTTGAAAGGAAAAGGTTTTAAGAGTAAGACCTTGCAGCACTGAAACGGTAAAATCAATACACATTAATATATTTTTAAACATCTGTAAAAACTAGAAGGAAAGGGATATATTGTGATGCTTTGCTGCCTTAAAGCAAGGTGGAGGCTCCTCATGCATTATGTAAAAGTGCTGCAATATATCTGCCTGGCTTGCAGTTTGGGCTGTATACACTAATTTCAACACCATAGCTTGGTCTTTTCCGTTTCCAAAACTAAAACATTCTTTCAGTTGCAGTATTTTTCAACAGACTGAAAATATACTTTGCCACTAGGTAAAATGTGCTGCTAAAATTCTGCTATCCATTTTGTATCTCTAAACTGAGATAGTAAAACTCCTGGCTATTAAAAATACTGAGTTTGTGGCTATGGCACACAGTGTGTAATTTTTAATTTTCTGCTTCTCTCCTCTTGAAAGTGAAGACAGAAATTAGCTGGAAATCGTTGCTAGCAATCTGCTCTGCAGATGCAGAAAGAAAGTAATTTTGGAGCTTGCCAAGCATAAATCAGGAGTGACTTTAATAGAGAGTTATCAGGCATGGCAGGGTGAGAAAAGCTTCATCTTGTTTTAATGAGAATGGGCTTGTACCTCCAAAAGTAGAAAAATTAGAACTCATGAATAATTTTGGTGGGATATTTTCTCCTTGGCACCCAAGATAACAAATCTTCAGAYGACGAGATTGAAGAATAATTAAATAAAAGAGGTTAATTACCATACTTGGAAATATTAATTTCCTGCAAGGCACATTCTTTTATCTTTTTGACATTTTAAAATAAACTTGTCAAATCCTCACTTCTGTGATTTTTGTTGTTAATTTTCTCTTTACTCGTATTTTGGATTTCTTACAAAACCGTTATGCTCCTATATATCATGTTGACCCTAAATACATGATTCCTGAAATCTTAAATTACATGCATGGGGGGGTTTTTTGTTTGTTTGTTTGTTTGTTTGTTGGTTTTTTCTAGTTAAAGGTGGCCATTGGGGAAGGCCATTACAGTGTGATTTCCTGTTGATAGTACTTGTGGAAAGCATTAGTCATGATGACTTAACCAACATACTCGTTAATAAGGAAGTGTGTATTTTCCAAAATGTTCTGGAACATTGAAGTAGTAGGGCCGAATGACTTTTCCTAAAGGACTTAGGTATTCCGGTGATGACAGCTGACCATGGAAAAGGGAAAGCCAATAATTTTATAAATCTACAGAATCGTTTCTCCCATAGTAAAGTTCTGAGGGACTTAGGAGGGGAGAGGAGAAAAGCCTGGAAGCTGTACAGGTTGTGCATTTTTAAGGAGTCCAAGGGATAACAGTTTCCAAAGGCTGGGTTTTGGTTAGGTGGTGATGGAGCCTAGGACACGATGCCAATTCCACCACTCCATGCCTTCCCTTTCTGTAAAACACAGGAGTCATAGTATTTTGATGCCTGTCCACGCTGATTATTTGAAGATGCTTATGTAGCCCACACTGTGCCCTTCCAATGGCTACTCAGCCACACCACTGGACATTTCAGCCAGCACATCCAAGAACTACAACAGATAGTCACTGTAAGGAAGCTGGAAAGGCTTCCTTGGCCAGCTCAGGATTTAGACCTAGAGGAAGGGCCGTTAAATAATTTGCTCTGAACTCCTGTCTAACACAAGCTACCAAATATCTCTCAGCTATTCTGTCCTTTACAAGAATTCAGCCTCAGTCCTTCACATATTAACTAAACCCACAAGAGTGTCAGGGCTCCTCTTTGCTACGTGTGTTGGCTCACAGACACTTTCATATCTGCACATGATATGGGAGAAGCTGTTTGCTTGGTCATGTTGACAATAGAAACAAGGGACGGTGAAGGGATTTACTTACAGGGTTGGGCTGTGGCAATGAGCTCTTTAAATAGCTGTGTGACTTTTGTCTGTGTATCTGGATTTGATTATTAGGCACTTTTTTAACGATCAGCAACAAAGTAAATAGGTTTATTGCACTTGAGGAGGCCTCTCTTCTCAAGTGGCAGATTGTTGTATCTACTCAAATAATTGTGAGTGGAATGAAAAATCCTATAATTAAAAGGCCAGGGCTTTTCATTGATCTGAATGTTCCTCTTTTTAACAACTTTGGCGGGATCAAGGAGTTTTAAAGTGGGAGTAAATTATATTGGTATGTTTTAGTTTAAATATGAGTTTAAAGGTGTTTTTAAGCCAACTTTAAGGCCAACTGTTTGTAAAGGGAGCCTTAATGGAATTGGGAATTATGCCCAGAGCAAACACGTTGTCTATTTGGCAATGATTAGCAATGTGTTCACAACTTAGTGTTCTAAATATAGGATAACCAATTACCAAGATATTTAAACACACCTTCAGATACAGCAGTAGCAGGTTTAGAAATGTACTTTAAAAAAATCTGAGCCTGCTAACAAAGAAACTGTAAAAGACAGTAACAGGGTTTTGCAGAGGTATCCTGATGGATAGCTCATTGGCTTGTGTAAATCTTGGGCATGCTTTTTTCCACAAAGTCTTGTGTTGAGGAATTTTCTTCATGGAGAGTTGTTGGAAAGCCTTTTGTTTGAGACCTCTCAAACTGCAAAGAGGACAAAACACTGGGGATATATAGGATATATTATACAGTACAAGGAAGCCAGGAATAGGTGATATTGCCTTAGCAATTTCTGGAGCCTGACTTTCCTTATCTGAACTTTTTAGGGTTTGCAGTCCTCAGACCTCGTTGCTAGAAAGGGCTTCTAGACCACATGTGCCCAGCCAGTGCCGTGTTCTGGCTGCTCTTGACAGTATGTGAATAACTCCATTTGTTTCTGTGCCTGAGCTACTGTGCCCTGCTTGACCCCCACGTACAGCACAGGTTTTCCGTGCAGTGATCCTCTTAGAAAAGTCACATGTTTGCTTTGCCACTGGGCTGACTTGCACCGTTCCTGCAACCCAAGTGTGGCTGGTGCCATTAAATGTCATCCAGAGTTTGCTCTGCAGGGCTTGAGAGCGTAGAAGGCAATGAACCTCTACCTTCTGCGGGTTTTGATATGAGCTAAGGTCCCAGTACTCCATGACCTCAGTAATAGTGACCTGGAGTCATATCACTGCATTTTAAAAGGTGAAATCCCTTTTCCACCTTGATTTACCTTGATCACCTTTTTTTATCCGATGATCAGATTTTGAATTAACTTGCAGGCTGCTTTGTTGGGTTTTTTTTTACTGATTAGACCTGAGGGGATTTTAACCGAGCACTCATCAGCACCGGGTTCGCAGCCCCCATTTCTCCGTGACACCCTCCAAGCTGTGTTTCTCTGCTTGCAGGCCACTGCCCAGACCTCCATCCCCATGAGCAGCCCCGGCCCGGCCACCACCGAGACCTACACACGGACTCAGTACTGCAAGTGGCCGTGCGAGTGCCCGCGGTCGCCGCCGCGGTGCTCGGCGGGCGTCAGCCTGGTCACGGACGGCTGCGAGTGCTGCAAGGCGTGCGCCAAGCAGCGCGGGGAGAGCTGCACGGAGGCCGACACCTGCGACTTCCACAGGGGCCTGTACTGCGACTACAGCGGAGACAGACCTAGGTACGAAATAGGAGTATGTGCACGTAAGTGATGTACATATATTTTCGACTTAGATATACGCCGGCAGCTCCCGTCAGTCTGAGCGGTGGTTGAGATTTATCTCGTTTTAGACACCCGGGTCCGTGCTCATCAGCTCCTCTGTGCGTCATTTTCCGTTCCCTTGTAGCTGTCTTTGTTCTCAGGGCGGTTGGCTGGATGAGAAATGACACTTGAATTCTTGCTCTTTGAGTTGGCTGCAGCCAAAAGCAAGGACCAACCAGCATTTAAAAGTCTCCAGAGGTGCAAACAGATGATCCCGTACTCCCTGTCACAGGAGGAGGTGCTGTAGCGGGTTGAGGTTGAAGGAAGGACAGGTGTGCAGCCAGGTTTAAAGACAAGCAATGTGGGCATCTACATGAAAACCATGACATTAAGGGGACACTTTTGGCGTATTCCCTATAGTGGATACCTTGGAAGGATAGCATGTGGTGTCCTGTCAAGGGGGTGAGGAACGAATCATCTCCTATCAGAGTTTGTCAGTGACAAATGAGGTCTGAGCCTTAATTTTACAATGGTTACAGTCACACTAGCTTCCATGAGGCAGAAGGATTTCTTCCTGCCTGTCTTTACAAACTCTTCTTTTCATGTGACTGGAAAGCTTATCAAGAAGAAGAGCAAAAAGAAATTAGGTACTCTTTAATGTGTCAAGGACATATTCACTTGTTCTGAGATCCAGAACCTGAGGGGGATCTGATCCTCTCATAAAAGTCAGAAATTATTGAAAATCATTACTCTGGGAATGATTAAAAGCAGAAGGATCATGAGCACAACCACACAAATTGCTGATCAGAAAGGATGCTGTTCAGTAGGTTATTAGAACATATGGTCATTGTTTTAGGTTCATAAACAGGAAAAAACCATTTAGCTCGAGGGTCTTCTGGGCTGGAACATAACCATGAATGATCTAAGAGAAAATGTAAAGGTGAAAGGAAACCTGGAGAAGAACTGACTGTGAGATGAATAGATAGAAAAACTGATCCGCAGGAGAGCTAAAAGCCAACTGTGGGCTTCAATAAACTTAGAATATCAGCAGAGGTTGCACAAGGGGCAGGTCTGAGGAGTTAAGAGGTTCAGGGTAGCTGGTGGATTCTCACAGAAGTGTTACTAGGCGTTGCTCTTCCCCAGCAGAAGGGTGGGAAATCCAGTAAGAAATGACCTTGGCTTTGCACTAGGTCAGACACTAAAAAAAAAAAAAAAGGCATGCAAAAAGTGCAGTCTAACCAGATTTTTGCAGGATACAGGCAAAATAACAACAAGAGAAGTTACGTGCAAGGAGCTGTAAGCTTAAACAGTGATTTTCAAGATTAGGAAAGATTAAGGTTAAGAAAAGAGGATATGAGATCATTCAAATGTATTGTCTGCAGTGTGTGTAGAACATTCGTGGGAGGTCTGTAAGAGCAGGTTAGACAAACATTGTCGAGAATGACATCGTTACAGCTGGCCCTGTGTTGGGAGAGGAAAACAGGCTGGATGTTGTCTCAAAGCTATCAGCCTTCCTAGGCCTCTTTAAAGGCCTTCATGTCGCTTCACATTTGTTTGTTTATTTAAATGGTTGTTTTCATGGTTGGATATCTTTTGGTTTTTGCAGTCCTCCCACACATCACAGACATTCAACGTGCCTGTGGCAGCAGCATCGTGATGTAGGAGGATTGATCCACAGCTTTTCCAGTGCGGTCTGGAGGGATCCCCAGTCTGTGCTTTCACATCCTGACTGCCATGACAGTATATCCCATGTTATGTGACATTTATGGTGGTATGGTGAGGGGCATTGTGGTGTGCACAGCTGAGGGGAATGAGAGGAAGGTCTCTGCATGGTTAGGAGGTGAAGCAGGTTGTCCCTGATTGCCTGCAGCCCTTCCCTTGTTTTCAGCATCCAGGTAGACGCACAGGACAGGGCCTGCTGACATGTGCTTTGTTATACCCTGAGCCACACATAGGCTGCATCACCCCACTCTGAGCCCACCAGCTTCTGTCCTGACCACCTGGTGAGTGAAGGCTCCTGTGAGTGGGAATCCTGTGCTGGGTGTTGGGGACTGACTGCTCTGAGGATCTGGCTTTGCATGGGGGTGTTTTAGGCTAGGTCTAGAGAATCTAGAGAATCCAAGGCATGCAGGACTACAGAAAGAATATAATTTATGGAAAATAAAGATCCTGAAAGAGTTAGGAACTGGTGTTGGGAGAGGAAATGGGGTCAAACTGGGGGAGATTCAGGCTGTAACTGGACTGGCATGCTGAGGTGTGTCCCAGAACCTCCTAGAAATCAAACAGGAACCTGCTGGGAGTCACTACAGCTCTTCTTTTGTTGTTGGCTTTTCTCTGCAGCAAAGCAAAGGCGGCAGGGTGCTGAGAATATGCCCGGGGGGGAGTCAGGTGTTGTGCATGTGGAGCTGGGAATAGGGATGTGCCTCCAAATTGCTTGATTTTGATGCAGGCTCAGTGAGGTTCTGCATGAAGGCATTCAACAACCCCTTTGTCTATGTTTGAGGATGTTCTCATGGTAAACCTCTTGGTGCACGAGACCTGCAGGAGACTGAGTTGACATAGTCCAGGAGGAATATGCTTGTAGGAAAACACCAGGAAATAGAGCATTCTCTTGAAATGTCGTAATCCATGTGCACACCTAGAAGTCCACCTGAATTCTCAGATCCAGCTCCAGCACTGAGGTTTTTTCAGTGCAAAGGCTGAAACATTATCAAAATTGAAGCTGAGCATGAATTGGAGATCTAGATCTGTGCTTCAAATTCCAACAGCTCTCATTTTTGTGCAGGAGAAGGGATTTGCGCTTGATGTTTTCATTCAGCCCATTCTAAAAATAGGAAGCCTTTGCAGAATTTTAATCCAGCATTTCAATTTGTGTTTTCCTGAAGCAGCTCCATTTCTGACCAGACTCAAAACATAAGCAACCCAACCAGTGCGTGCGCACTGCCTCCATGTGACCAAACAAGAAACTGAAGTTTGAATTTTCCATTGGAAGATTTCTGCCACTGCTTCCAAATAACTGTCCATAATCTGAAACAAAAACAAAATGCTGCTTTTTTGAATCAATGTGATTTTTGTTCATAGGAAATCAAAAGGCTTGATCTTTTTTTAGTGATTTTATATTAAAAATTACATCACTTACTTATTTTCAAGGCTTTATAATGTGTACTCCATTTTCCAAGAAAACTGGTCTGTGATAACCTGAGGGGGATCTGGTTTCCTAAAGATACGAATCCAGTGCCATTTAGGTGTTCCTTTTCTACCTTTGTTGTCCTCCTCTTCTGCTTCAGATGTGTACGGGTGTTGTGAAGAGCTGTGTCATGGCTCCATGAAGTCCCCTCATATGTCTCTGGAAACCCCAAATTTCACTCAATATCCTTTTAAATTACTTTGATTGCTCCTCCTGTGAATAATTGCTACCACTACACCATGAAATGTTTGGGGATTTTTTTAAGCAAGCATTTGTGGATAAAACTTGTTTCATTTTCTAACTTATTTTTTTCCACGAAACATTAAGATTCTCTTTTTTGTGCCATGATTTAGAATGAAAACAGTTTCCTAGATGCTGTGACTGCAGTCGCCTCAGCATCACGCTGAACACGTGGCCCCGCAGCACTGCCAGCCCAGGGATCAGCTTGGTAAAGGAGCACACCAGAGATGTTTGTCGCCAGCATTATTTTAATGGTCCTCCGTGTGTCTTTCTCTGTTTTTCTTTCTTTTCAGAGATTGTTGGTGTAGGATGTGTCCTCAATGGAGTCAGGTATAAGAACGGGGAGACGTTTCAGCCCAACTGCAAATACAACTGCACGTGCATTAATGGGGCCGTGGGCTGTGTTCCCATGTGCACAAACTCGCGTCCTCCGCTTGTCTGGTGTCCAAACCCAAAGCTGATTAAGATGGCAGGGAAGTGCTGTGAGCAGTGGATTTGTGACGACTCCAGGAAAATCAGGAAGACGTCTCCGCGTCACATCTCCTCTGCAGGTACCGTGGCAGTGGGGCAGACCTCTCCTTTGCCATCAGGCAGCTACAGACAGAGTCTACAAGCAGAGTACCAGCTTGTACTGCCAGACCTGGCAGGTGTCTAGTCTTTGTGAGTGAGACAGAGAGCCCCACACAGCACACACTGAAGGACAGGACAGGCAAACACCAGTGGTTCACTAGAACTCCTCAACAGCAATGTTGATATGGATGGCCTATCCCTGGAAGTGTTCAAGGCCAGTCTGGATGGGGCCCTGAGCAACCTGACCTAGTGGGTGGCATCCCTGCCCATGGGAGGGAAGTTGGATTGAGATGATCTTTAAGGTCCTTTCCAAACCAAACCGTTCTACGATTCCATGAATACAACATTCATCAAACATTCTCGTGTAACCGTTCCGGAATTCTGTGTGCCAAAGGCCCCCATGAAGGACACATCTCCTAGAACTTTGAAGATGTCACAAGTCCTTTTTAATTCTTTTCTTTTTTTTCCCCTCAGTCTGGACCCTGTGGGAAATAGGATGGATTCAGTTTAATTTGGGACAGAGGCTTTCTCACCAGGTTATGTTGCTGTTGCAGAGCAATTGTAAAGCCCCTGTATCTTAGGAGCCTCAAACTGACATAACACCCTGAAAGCAGTTATTGTGTGGAAGTTTCACTGCAAGTTGGGCTAAATTGTCTTTGTGTTCGTATAGCATTTCATCAATTCTGAACTAATTACATCATTAAACTACCTATTTTGTGTATCACATAAATTATCTTCTCACACTCACATTTGTAGTAATGATCACATAGCCCACTACACAGAGGTGGTATCATGTGCCTCAAACATAGTCCCAAATACTTAAGATGGACTCAGCTTGCCATATGTCTTAAATTTACTGTCAAAATGCCCTGTGGTGCACTGTAGTGACATCAGCTTTATTAGCTCCATATTTTAGACGACCTCACAAAAGCAGAGCTCAAGGAGAGGTAGGGTGGTTACTGTAAACCAGGATTTTGGTTCCTCAGTGGTAAGAGCTTTTTCTCCAGTCCTGGGTCTGCCCTTCTGTTGCACAAAACAAAGCCTCAGTCTCCATTTTGTGGGTTAAAACCACCAGAGTTTAGCCCTCACTTCTATGTCCCTGGTATGTGTGAAATGTGAGGTGGTCCAGTTTCAAAACATCTACTGTGGAAACTGACCTTGTGTCCTCAAGGCCTGTGTCCCAAAATGGGCATAACACAGCTTTGCTCTCCTGACCTTTTTCTTGTAAGGAGAAGTCTTATAGAAGTCAGACTAGCATTTAATACATTTAATATAATAATTAATATGATAATAAATATAGCAGTGAGCAAGCTCAATGCAGCAGTTTCCATCAGTTTTGCCTGTGGGCTGTCCTGTGAGCTGCAAAGCACTGGGGACTTTGGCTGAGTCTGTGAGGGACCCTGAACTGGGGTTGTTGGCTGCTTTCAAAACAGAGCCCACCCTCTCTTCAAATGGCTGCTGAGCTCTCTGAGAGCTATTGAAGCTSTTCTTCCTCCCAGTCAAAGGCTGTGGCTGCTTCCCAAGCCCTCTGCCATCCAGCAGGGACTGTTGACCACTTTCTGCTACAGGGAACCCATTGAAAGGGCTCAGAAATAAACCTTCACGGTGAGATCAGATCTCATCCCTTTTCTCCACCCGCTGGCACAGGCTTCTGTAATTGTTTATATTGTGGCAGCACCTGGGGGTCCCAGACAAGGACCCCCTTGTGCGAGGCTGTGAAGGGGAATAAAGGAAAGAGCCCTGGCCCCGAGTGCTTGCAGCGCTGGAGAGTCTGACACAAGTAGGTCAGCACAAAGGGGGTGGGATGAGGGGTTTGCAGGAATGCTGAGCCACTTCGCTGTGGTTTAATTATTTGGGTTAGTGGCCTGAATGTGCAATGAGCTGGGGAGAGGCTGTTTAATATGTAAAGCCGCCCCGGCTGAGTAATGTGGGGTTAATCTGTCTCCGCAGCGTACGAGGGAGAGGATGAAGCCTGGCAGAAGAACTGCATCGTTCACACCTCACCCTGGAGTCCCTGCTCTAAGACCTGTGGGCTGGGCATCTCCACCAGGATCTCCAATGACAACGACCAGTGCCGGCTCCTGAAGGAAAGCCGCCTGTGCAACATGAGGCCCTGTGAGGTGGATATAACCCAGCACATCAAGGTGGGGACTGTTTCTTTGTGCACCCCTGGAGCTGGACACGGGGCCAGMCTTTGTTTGGCAGCGTTCAGGCCTCACAGGGCTGCACTTGTACACGGTCTTACCGCAGAACGTGTCCTGCCTGTGCTTCTGTGTGCTGGTATGAAAACCTTCCCGAGAGTTTTAGCTCCAGCCAAAATGTCCTTGCAAGGAAAGGCAAGCCAAGCCTGCTGTGCTTGATGCTGGCTCGGACAGACCTGTAGTCATCTGGCAGAAATGCAGTGCTGCACGTGGTCATGGCTATGAATTCTATTTTGCAAGTATCCTACTTGAAGCTTTTGGGTTCATATGCCTAAAAACATAAATCTGCCCCATCCTCTAGGTCAGGGCTGTAAAAGGCTTCCTAACAGCTTCAAAACATTTTAAATATAGGAATCATAGAATCATTAAAGTTGGAAAAGATGTCCAAGATCAGCAAGTCAACCCTTTGACTGAATACCACCATGCCCAGTAAACCACATTGCAAAGTGCCACATTTACTTGTTTTTTGAACACTTCCAGAGGTGGTGACTCTACCACTTCCCCGGGCAGCCTGTTCAAATGCTTAACCACTGTTTCAGTGAAGAAATTTTTCCTAATACCCAATCTGAACCTTGCATGGCACAATTTGAGGCCATTTCCCTTTGTCCTATCACTATTTACCTGCTAGAAGAGGCTGAGCCCACCGGTCCCCCCCGATCCCCCCCCTTGCCACAACCTCCTTTCAGGTAGTTGTAGGGTTTATGTCCTGCCTTTGTCAGCATTGAATATTAACTTCTTTCTTTTTATTTTCTGCTCTGATTTAGCCTGGGAAGAAGTGCTTGGCTGTCTACAGGGCTGATGAACCCACGAACTACACCATCTCAGGATGTGTGAGCAAAAGTCTATATAGACCCAAATATTGTGGCGTCTGCACAGACAACAGGTGCTGCACACCCTACAAATCCAAGACTATTGAAGTGTGGTTTCAGTGCCCAGATGGAACAGAGTTTTCCTGGAAAATCATGTGGATCAATGCTTGTTTTTGCAACCTGAACTGCAGGAACCCCAATGACATCTTTGCCGACTTGGCTCATTACCATGATTACTCTGAAATCGCTAATTAAATTGGCTGAATGCTGGAATTGACCCATTGCTCTGATTTTACAGAGGTTTTAAAATAAAAGGAGAATCTTCATCCACTGCCGATGTACAATTTGTTTTTTTCCTGAGTTAGGATGTTAAATTTCTTTGTTTTGCCATGCTGTTTTTGGAGAGGCCTTGAACAAGCAGGATTTTTAACTCTAATATATCTTCATCCAATAATAGCAGCCAGAAATTCCTTTATGCACAGATTCTGGGACATAAATGACAGTGCTGTTGGCACTGTCATTTACTAGGCCAGCAGTTTAATTGCCCAAAGGAAAGAACACTAGTACGTACACTAGTATGACAGCAAAAGTATGGCTGTCATTAGCTTAGACATGAGCTTCAGACATCCTTATTGTCGTTTCTTGAATGTTGTTGTCTAAGTTGGAAAATTGACATATGTGTTTTAGTTTAAAAATTAGACATCAAGATTTGATGGTCTGACCTTGCTACTAAAGTCTGGTATCTGTCATGGTGAGATCAGTCCTAGAACTGCCCCTCTGTCATTCTCAGTCACATCCTACTCCATGGTGAATTTCATGGGAAAAGCCTAGGGAGAAGAATGTTCCTCCTGGAATCTCTGTGTGATGAGTCTGTCTCTCACCACAATAGGTTGGGTCCAAGAACTTCTGTGTCCTGCTCTCCTTGGACTCACCTCAGTCTCTTGAAGTATCTTGTGGCAGGGACATTTTTATGGTTTTCTAGCTGCTCTGATCTTGAACAGCCTGAATGAATCCAAACCAGCCACCCCAGAACTCATATTTTCAGGATAGATCGTCTAATCCGTGGGTTCTATATTGGTCCTAGGCTATCCGTGCAGATGAAATGCAGAGAGCCAGATAAGAGATGAAGGACAAGACCTCAGACACCCATTTATTCACAGAAATTGTGTGGTCTGTGTCTGGGGACTACCACCACCTCCTCCTCCCTGTGGTGTTATCAGCACACAGGTCCCTCTTCCCACTGCCACCTTGCCAGTAACACAAAGCAGTGTTTTACATGACTGGGGTAGAGGAAAGGAGATGTGCTAAATGAGAAAACAGGTGCTGGGCTCCCCATCAGTTCTGTGCATGTGTGGATGCAGGAGAGGCAATCCTTGGCATAGATTCTGGTGAATTAGTTCCAACTGGGCTGCTGTTTAGAATAAAGATCAACGTAAACATTTTCTGCAGAAGTGGTTTCACATGCAAATGCCATCTAAGAGAAGAAAAAACCCCTGTCATTACCTTTCCAGGTAATAAATTTATGATCACTGAAGGATGCTGGAGCCAGTTTCTTCTCCAATAGTTAGTACAGCAGCCATGCCCCATGGCATGTTTGCTATTACTTCTCTTGCTTCTGCTCTGGGAGAGCAGAAATGTGTTTTTGTATGAATAGAAGGACTGTAGTATCTACTTCCAAAATCCCTGGTGGCACAGTAGAACTGCTGTGTGACACGTGGTCTGGAGATTGGACCAGGACAGGGCTGAACTTGGGATGATGCAGTCACTTATTTTGCTTTACTTTCAGTTGGCAAGTTGTCTGTCTTCGTCTTGATAGCCCAACAGAAGCCTGATTAGTTTCTGGGAGACATACATCTTTCTGGCTATGATGAATTAAAAGTTCTTGTGGGTGGGCTGAAAATAATGCCATGCCTATCTAAAAACAACTAGGAAAAATGCTGTATATCTTCAAAAGCTGTTAACTCCAATAGCATCTTAGCTTGTAAACAAGGATTTGGCCCACATAGAGCTAGGTCGTTCCAGAATTTAAAGCTTTTACTATTTCTTTTTTGAAACTCCCATGAAATCTCCAGTGGCAGAAAAGAAGGGTGATCCCTGTCTGTATGTTCCAATGCAGTTGAGAAGAACCTCTCTTTGTTTTTCTGGTGATAAGGAACCTGAGCCTGCCAGAGTTTTACAAGATTTAGCCTCATGACTGCCTTGCTCTGGATGATGTGACAGCAGAGGTCATATCTGACCTATTTGCCTCTACCCAAATGAGACCTCAGCACTTGCAAGACTGAGAATGTTCCATTACAAACTCCATCCCTTGGTGAAAGAGTTCCATGTGAACACACAAAAAAGAGGCCTTGGCCAAGAAGGTGACAGTGTTTTCCAAAAGGGAAAATGGTTTGTGTTGAGATGTTATAGGGATGCCATACTAGGACTTCTTTCTCAATCAGATCCCTTAAATATGGCTTAGAACACCGCGTTCTAGTTCTTGCCCATCTTAAAATGCCATATATATGTGTGTGTGTATATATATATATAAAAATAAATAAATAAATAAATACGCATTTATATGTATATGTATATGCATCTATGAAATATTATGTCTAGGCATTTATAAAATTTTGTATATAATATTATATAAAAAACATATAGAAACATGTCCATGAATATATATATATGTGTATATTTGCATATATGGATTCCTATGGTGCAGTCTGTGGTGCATAAAAAGGAGTGCATGTATAACGTGTGTTTATATGTACAATCAGTCTTTCTCTGTCTTACATGTACACATAAGGAAACAACAAAACAGGACGTGATCGTGTTCAAAAAACTGTGTCCCCTCAATTGCCTTGCTTTGCTTTGCAATTAGTTAATGCTGTAACCACCACAATGAAATGCTGCAGTGGCTGTAGCGCAAGGCTTTCACTGCGAGATAAAAGAAGCTATTGAAAGCTAATGCATGACCAGCAGCTCCAGTATGTGTCAGTTTTTAGTGAAGTGAATGCCTGGAAACCACAGATCTTGCCCAATGCACCCAAGATGTTTCTGTTTCTGGCCTGGTTTCCTAAGGAAACGAGGCGTATGCAGCCACACTGCTCATTTGTTCGTCTGTCAGGCAGCCCCTGTGGGGGAAATGTCCAACAAAGTAGGCAGAAGTGTAAAGATCTCAGAAGCATTGCCATTCCTGCAATAAAAAATGAAATCAAAGAGCAGGGCAGGGGAGAAGCCCACCACATGGTGCCTGTCAAGCCTGTGTGCTCCTGCCAGGCAGCCACGGCACCCAACACGTCTGCAGGGTGGCCCAACCACCTCAGCAGCAGCACAAAGGGGTTTTGAACACATTTGCCAGCTGGAAACGAGTAGCCATGGAGGAGGCAGTGCTGAAGGAATTATGGATGGGGAATAGTGGTTATTACACTGCTGTAAAGGAGTTTTGTGGAGACATTGGACACAAATCTATAGGAAACCAAGTCTCATTAGCTCTACTGCCTGTGCAACTGGTTGTCTGCCTGGCTACTCTGAAAGCGGAAGAGCATCACTTGTAGCCAATGAACTTGATCTGCAGTCTGTGGTGAATTTGAGATCCTTTGTTTCGATGGATGTTTACAAGCAGATTAGCCCTAGGACTAAGGCAACAGACCAGCTTTAGATTCAGTTCCCTGGCTCCCTCTGYGCCTGGGCAAATCATGTATCTTTACAAAAGTGCTTTTGTGGTTACTGTTTAAATTCATCGAGGATCTAGATCCCCAAAGGCTTTCACGGATCCAGTCCTTTGCTTCACTTTTCCTCAGTACTTCTCAGCCAGGACAATAAGGCCCTACCGTTCATTGCCTCTGTTGAGAGTGAAAACTCCTCCTGCAGGAACTGATGCTCATTGTATGTTTGTGCAATGGGCCCAGGTCTCTGCTGGGACCTGCAAGTGATACCACCATCCGAGAAAACCACAACAATGGCATTGAGGAGACACCAGGATCAGGCCCCTCTGTTGCAATGGTCAAGTGAAAGGCTAGAGAAAGGATGAGAGTGACAATTTTGCAATCCAGCCTAAGCCGAGACACATCCAGCTCATGGCAATCATCCTGTTGGTCCTGTAGGCTGGGTCAAGGATGAAGGGTGGGATTTTGAAGGTCTGCTCGTGCTGGTACGAACAGCAAGACTCCAGTTAGCTCTAGTGACCACAGCCATCAGCCTTCTGTGGGGACTTCACCAGAGTCAGAACAGTAGCTTGGCTCACCTTGTTTGGGAGTCCCAGAAAGGTAATCCACTCACTGACGAAGCAGGTATGAGACATTAAAATGCCTTTCCTTGGAGAATTGGCTGGAATTTAAAACACCATTTTGGTGTGCCTGCAACTGAAAACAGGGTGTAGTGCAGTTGCTGTGTTCTTGTCATGTTCACTAGGGTTGTGCTGTGTATATGTAATACTCCAGGAAAACCACAATATTCAGAAAGACTGTGTCATCTTGTAAATTAAACCCTGAGATTTTTTTGTCCCAGCTTTCTTGAAGGAATTTTAAAACAAGCAGTTGATTAAAGTGATAGAGACAGTATTCTCACTATCTAGAGGCACATAACCATACATTTACCTTCTCAAATTGTGACTTTCCAGTTTTAATATTTCTATAGAGTTATTTCTGTAAGCTTTATATACTGAAATATATGAAAAATTCATGGGAAAACCAGATTGGTTTGGCAGTGTCAGTCTGAGTTACTCCAGCTATATAACACATTACTTGTTCGTAAAGCATCATGGTGAAGCTTTTTAAGATGGCGTGCTGCTGCTGTGGTTTAAAGATATTAAATAATCAGTGGCAAATGGTTAATGAATCTATGACTGACACCTCATTTAGAAGCTTAGGCAAGCAAATGAAGGTGAAATATGTCTGCCGCTGACATTTCTTTTCCTTTTCTGGTCTCCTTGCCTAGCCAATGTCCAAGTGGGTGTTTACAATCTGTGACAAAGCCATGAATTGGAAGATACAGAAAAGAGCCAGTAATGTGCTAAAAAAGATGGTCTAGAGCATTTCCATCATTGTGAATATTTTGGCAGCTTGGGAGAGTCAGTTGTTTCTCAGCTCATGTTCTTTGCTGGTCTGTTTCTGGCTCAACATTTGGGTTTCTTTTTTCCCCACAATACTCTTACTGGACTTGGGACAGAGTTCTAGAGACTTTGAGCAAAGTGGAGTGTGTTACTCAACCTGCCTAAGCAGGTCTTCATTATCAGCTCTCTTGAGATGTTGCAGGAGTGTCCTGTTTACAGCAGCCATACACATTGAAATTGTTCCAACAAGGTTATTAAAGACATAGGGAAAAGCATTTAAATTAAAGAATCACTGTTCATATCCCTTCATTTACATATCCTCAGAGCTAACCCCAGTAAGGATTCTACCTTTTAATTCTAGAAAAAAATACTTGTAGTTTTTTTCCCACAAATCGAGCTTGCCTTCCCACCTGAAGCAGGTTACTTGCCTTGGTAGGAACATAAACACTTTAGGTGGCCTCCTGTCTTGAACTGTGATGGGTTGATGTTGGGCTTGCTAAAGGCAAGAAAGCACTTTCTCCCCATTCTCCCCCGCCTTCTCCTTCAGTGTGCCTGGTTTGGTTTTTTTTGTTTTTTTTTTTTTTCCTGGGAAGGGCAGTCCTCTGCATTTTCAAGCACTTTCCAGCCAATTGTGCCTCTGGCAATAGCTCTCAGCAAAGGTACCACATTTCCCTGCTGCTTCTACAGGCACCAGAAGTTCCATCTGGGCTCTGCAGCCTCTGCTGTCCCATGTGGCAGCTGCCCGGTGCACAGTCTTGCATGAAGGGCTTCCTGGCTGCTTTCGCTAGTCTGGGAAACCCATCATCTCCTGAGTACTTTGCACTTTCCAAATGCCAAAGCCTGGGTGAGGCTCTCCTTCTGTAGGATCTCCCGTGCCCCAAAACCCTCATCACCACAGGATCAATGTTTAACATTGGTGGTAAAGAACTAAGATGGTTTTTGTTGTTGTGTTTTTTGTTTTTTCTTTTTTTTAAATTTGGTCACTGGTTATCATTAAAAATAAATGAAAACATATTGCAGTCATTCAGTAAATGACAATTCCCTAGCTGGAGAGACATAAGTGTGGGTCTGAGTTCCTGCAAGGTGGTCTGACAGTGTGCACCTCAACCCTGTGTGAGGGGCTGGGTGGCACCTCAGCGTAGGGCGGGCTCACCAAACCCTACAGGCAGGTTGGCCATTCCCCGTGCCAGTGCCAGCTCCAACAGGTGGGGCAAAACCACAGCTCAGCAGCCTCATCTTTCCAGCCCCTCGTGCTGCATGTGGGGTGCTGAGCCTCGCGGGGACCTGCGCACACACAGGTGTGTGTGCCAAGGGCTGAAAAGTCCAGGCTGGTGCCATCTCTTGCCCTTTTCCGAGTGCCCAGGCTTGTGTAGGCTTTGCCTGGAGCTGCCCCGGTCCTTCTCCAGTACTGCTGCCCATCAAACAGCCTTGCCCTCCCCCCCAGCCCCCTCCACACACTGACCTTGACCTCAATACCATAATCCACTCCAGCCATAAGCAATTGCAGAGAGTGGCAGGTCACCCAAGGATAGTTTTTGCAGCTCTATTGCAGGTCACAGCTCAGCGTTGCTGCTGCTTGGGTTGAAAAGCTGCCTGCTATCCCCCTTTCCCAACCCTTGGGCTCTTCTGGACATGTCTAGTGATGTCTGCATCTAGCACTAGATGTACAGCCCACAGCCACCAGTGTCAAAAATATGTAGGGTACATGGGGCTGCCTCTTTAATGACATCAAAATAACGACTCTCCTCTAGCCCCTAGGAGTGCTGGGTAAGCGAATGATCCCCACGCTGAGTTGCAGAGAACAGACATTGAGCTGTTTGGCAGTTGCAATCAGAAGCCTTTTTTTCTCTTTTCTTCCCCCCCTAACACTGGTCAGCAGCTGTGTTGTTTATAAAATGAATGGAGCCCTTAATGAAGCAATAGCTAGAAACAGTGAGAGGCTGTGTCTGTCTGTTACAAAGGGCTGAGGGGGAAGGGTTGAGCTCTTAAAATACCCTGATACATTCTTTCTCTCAGTTATTTAAACATTAGGCAGAGCAGTGATCAGCTACCAACATAAAGTCTATAATTGGCTCAGTGGAAACGCTAAATCCACACATCAAAACAGCTGTTCATAGAGACAGACTGGGAGAGGCTTTCTGTTCCAGTGAACGTGAAATAGCGCAAAATAAAAATGAAAAAAAAATAGGCAGACAGCATGTGGGAAGGGAGAGGGCCAAGCTGCAAGCAGCACTGCTCGATGTGTTGTATTGATGGATGCAACAGACCCCATCACAGGCACATTGAGGATTGCAGCAGATACTCTGCCCAAGATGCAAAAACAGGCAGGAGAGAGGATTCCAGCACTGGAGAGAAAAAATAAGCAGCTTTGCTATAAACAGTTTTCACTCCAGCTCAGTCCATCACTCACAACACATGACATTAATCACAAACCTCGAGAACACATCTAGGTTAAAGTTTCCAGCTGTTCAGTCAGGAGAGACTTTTAAAGAGGAAAGCAGCAGCATCCTTCAGCACAAAAGTCCTGTTGCCACGACATGGCATTGACACATCCTTGCCCACTTCCCCTCTGCAAGGACAGGGAGGGGGAAAGATATCTTGAGGTTTAGCCAGATTTTTGTACAGTAGATGACAAGGCGAAGGCAGAGGTGGAAATAACTCGAATTTCAGCAATGACATTCTTTCTCTCAGTGGTTTTGAGGAGCACCACTGCAGGGGAGATTCGGCATTGAGGGACACTAATGCAATCAGGATGCCTCATGGGCCCTGGGAGCCCATTTTCGTTTTTTTTCTTTCTAACCCCAAAAGCACCATGAGAGGTGAACTGGTTGTTTTCTGGAAACCTCCTGTTATCCAGTCAGGATTTCCTCTGTGCCAGAGTAGCTCCTTGCTCCCTGGTGGACATCCATACCTTTCTGGGTTAATGACACTACACTATCCAGGCTAATTCTGTCTCCAACAATAATGCAGAAAGCAGCTTTAGCAAGGTCTGGCAAAGGTTTTTACAAAAATTTCAAATAAATCTGCAAGCCACTTGCACCTCTTCAATTACAGCACAAGTTAAAGATGCCAGGAGACCAGTACTGCATGGAAAGAGGATTCATAACTCCTTGTAAAAGGTAAGAAGCCACTCCTCTGTGCTGCCCTCCAGCTTTTATCTGCAAGAACACACCGTTCTTTGCCAAATGAACACTTTTGGTTGCAAAGCTGACATTTATAGTGATCCTAGCAACTCCTTGCTGCTCAGAAGTGCATGCAGATCCCTTTGTGCTGCAATAAGGCTTGGATGCATTCCTCCCCATTAAACCAAAATAAACTGCTTAGGCTTGACAGGCACACCATGGTGTCCTTGTGGAAGGAATGATTAGCCATTCCCAGAAAAGCTCAGCAAAGAACATAACTTTACCCTTCTTTTGTAAGATGAGCTGGCACAGGTTCCTCCTGTTTTCACTGGCACTGGCTGTCAAGCCCTTTGCTGGTATCAGTCCAGTCATGACTGCTGAATCATCACATCTAGCAGAGCCTTGGCTCAGACATGCCAAATATTTGCTTTTGCATCTTCCTATCAAAGGATTTTTTTGAGACACAGGAGGAATGAGCAGCCCAAAATAGTCCCAGCAAAGTCACCAAGCCACCTGTCCCTGAAAATCCCAGTATGTTAAGTAAGCCACTAGGTTAATCTTTACTTTCCTGAAGTTAGATTCTTGCAAGAGGTCCCAAAAGAACCACCTTTAGAAACTCCAAGTGGAATCTGCAGTTTCAGTCAGGAAGCCCAAATACCTCCAGATATTCATGAGCAACAAATCACAATGGATTTACAAATCAGATTGTGACCTTTAAGGATGCAATGAGCATGGCACCATCTCCAGTGAGGAAGTCAGTGAGCAGACCACAGATTTGTGCACCAGGCAGTACTACATCCAGGCAGACAAAGAAGTTCAAACAGCTAAAAGTACTCTCTATCATGGCTCAGTATTTTTCTACATGTCTTAGAATTATCCTTTAGTACTCAGATAGCCAGCAACAATGCTGAAGTGTGTGGTGTTTTCTTAGAATAGTAGGCTGGAGTAGAAAGGGGGGAGGAGGGAAAGCTCTGAGCACGAAAGCAGGGAATGACAGATATATGAGCAAAATCAAAAAGACTTCAGTGATTACAAAGGGATGACAAGAATATATTCAGACTGAAAAAGATTATTGTACTCCTCGTAAAACATGAAGACACCAGACATTGCAAAGTTACAAATTTATTTGTTTTGAAATAAATACAAATGCTTCATTAAGAAACTTTTCTTGATAGACTTTACACAATAGCTTTATTCTTTCTGGAAATTGTCTGTTCTTCCCTCAAAACGTTATGGATATTCTACACAAGAGCTGAAGTTAGTCAATATAAAGTAACCTAGATGGTGTGCTTCTGAACAAGCAATCCCAAAGTATTAACATTTGCTATTTATCTGCTCAGCATTTGAGCTCTTTGTTTGTGTGAGGACTGCAATCCAGCAGGTATCCATTGGAGCTCCAGAAATCCTGTCCCACTATCTACGGAAGGACAAACTCAAGAACACCCAACTGTGAAATTCTGAGTGGCAGAAAGGTATCAAGCCACCAGCTTCAAAGAAAGCAACCCAAGGTATCAGGAGGCTACACAAAGATGCAGACCCAGCAGATGATGACATTTACACAGTAGACACTGTATTCCAGAGATACAGTCTTGCTGCTCCACCACTTCGTGGAATACACTTTTCAGCACCAGTGAGATCTCATCAGTTTCAAATGTAGTAATTAGTGGCAGTGGAATGTACAGTATCTAATTATGTGCCCATCCCACAGTTGTTCATCTCTCCTGACAAAGAACAGCTGGATCTGGCTTTGCTTACAGAATTCCAAATTTATCACAATTGTGCTGGACACAAAAAACTTGAGTTGCAAAGATAAGAAGCTTTCTGAAGGAAAAATCAAGTTGTTTCTGCTTAGCTGGCATGTACAGCTACCCTACTTGTTACAACTACACCAACTTCTGCAGTATGGTAAACCCTTTGGCCCAAGTTCCCAAACAGGAAATCCTACCTTGCTTACGAAATTAAATCCTGTCCTCATTTGGCTAAGCGGGTTTTAGGGTCTAGGAGGGGGGAAGGAAAGGAAGACTGGAACTAAATCTCAAAAAAGTGAAATGAAAAACCTTAAAGATTTAGTTAATCTCAAAGTCACATTAAAATTGCCTATTTTAGTAGTATATTATTGTACATAGGAAAACAGGCTTGAATACTAATGAATTAGAAGGCCTATAAATGCACAATACATTAACTTTTCTATCATTTGAAGTCAAGCTATATACAATGAATTCAACTCCAGCTTCAACATGAGGCCATAACACATTTGTTTCATTTCCTTTTCTTAAAGTCACCTGTAAAAGTTATTCTTTTTCTCCCCCTCTTTGAAACTCATCTCAAATAGTGCCAGTTTACTTGGAGAGTATAAGAGATAAAGGGGCCTGTAACAGCTTTGATTTTAAAGGAGGGTATTGAACAATTCTGGTTTGACTCTGAAGTGTTTACAACCACATCAGCTTTTGGCAAGTATCCTTTAGAATTTGGCATCCACTGAAGGAGGGCACAATAGCAGCAGCTGTCTGAGATACAAGAATAATGATAGAGCAAATGAGATGCTTCTTTTCTTTGGTCCCTCTCAGACCCCGGTGAACAGAGTTCATCCTACAGAATAGCTAGAGATTAACACCAGTTATGTTTTTGTGATACACAGGGGGCATCCATCACTTTTTCACACTGTGACCAGTTTAAACCTCCCACAGCCACCTAACAGGACACTTCCATGGACTTGGGGCTTGATTGTTCAGCATTGCTTGCCGAGTTCGGCGTCAGCTCGATCCGCGTGTCTGTGTGGGAGCGGTTCCTGGAACCATCCCCAGTGTGGGACCGGCTCCTTGCTCCCTCCCCGGTGTGGGACCGGCTCCTCGTGCCTTCCCCGGTGTGGGACCGGCTCCTCTGTCCTTCCAAAGAGGCGACACTGGAGCCAGAAGCCGTGCGGGACCTCATCAGCCTGGTCATGCTAGCAGAGGGCACTGCAAGAAGAGCCTTTCATTAATACTTTGCTTCGGGGGCTTGGAAGGAAGCCCTTGCCTTCCTCTCCAGCCTGAAGCACCCTCAGAGAAGCCTTCAAGGTTGAGCAGACACTTTCCATGGTACCTTCACATGCAGAAGTACCTCCCCTGCCCCAGGCATACAGCTAAGGAGCCCAAATCACTATGGCAAAATTAGCAGCCAGGGCTGAAGGATTCCAGACAGCTTTATGGCACATTGCTGTGGCTGCAGAATCCAGAGGGAAAATAAAGAGGCTCATCAGCCTTCCCCATTACTTTCCAATGTTCAGCCTTTGCTGGCAGCCCAGGCTCACAGTGCATCCACACAACAGCAGCTTTCAGCAGCAGACATGTGAAAAACAAACAGCTACAACTCAAAGGTGTCTCTGAGCTAATGAGGGGTTGAATGCTGTGTGCGGCACATGAAGCATATCCTGCGATGCCACGAGGGGACACTGTTACAAATATCCACCTTAAAAATATCAAGATAAACTAAAACAGGTATTTGTAGATAGAAGCTGTTTACAAAGCTCTCTGCTATTTAACAACATCACTTGTTCTGAAAACACTTTGCCTAGTTTTTGGTTTTTTCCGCTTGCAAATGCATATCCAACAGACCACACATCTGGTATCAGAGACCCTCTGGGTGCTTAGATGCCCAATTGACTTTGGTAGCAAGACCAACCTTTCCATAAAACCAATACTTACTGTATCCCATTCCCTGAACAAAGTATTTGAAAGCTTCAGCGAGCTTGGCAGGCTGCAAAAGAGAGAGAGAGAGTTACCACAGGCAGTGCTCAGGGGGTTAGTTACATTACAGTGTTATAGATGCCACAGATGCCCTATCAGCGACATCTTAAATATTCTCTGGGTTCTACTGACTGTATGAAAACTTCATTTATGAGAAAATTCCACCATTCCCCTCCCTAGTCTGCTCCCCTGCCCCATTATTTTACAAAATGGTTACATGCATTTGAGAATGACATTTCCAGAGAAGACAAGTGGTCTAAGCCTGGCTCAAACTTGACTTGTGCAGCTACTGAAGCAGGTGAACCAAAGTAAAACTGGCCTCACAAAATACACCAGGCAGTTCATACAGGATCAGTAATTGAGCAATTCCCAATCAGCAGAGAACAGATTCAGCTTGTCAGAGCTGATAGTTATGTTCATAGGGCAAGAAAGCTCACCAGGAATACACAAGCATAGCTGCCTACAACTGACATTCTTGCAATGAGGCACTCCCTGTTTTTCTCTGCTGCTGACAGAGTGGCCACAAAAGCCTCACAATCTCAATTTCACATGATAATATTTTTTGCATAATTCTATCTGAATCACTGCAAAGAATGGACTCTCTATAACAGAAGCAATGCACATAATACTGTGTGGCTTTAAAAAAAGCCTTTTCCCAACTCCCACTGTTGGAGCACACACTGCCTGTACAGGGACTTCAGCTGCAGGCAATTACAAATTTAGTTTTTCCTTAAGTTCACAAACCACACATTATATTGCCAAGAAATCTGTTCAGATGTTAGGTCACATTCCAAAGCTGATTTACAAATCAGCTCTTTTAGTGATGCAACACAAGAGCATAGGTAAATTTTAACTTTTGCAGCCTGGTTTTATTAGCAGCTTGGAACTTATGCCTAAATGTATTTCAGAAACTCCAGTTCATTCACAGACAGTGTATGCAAGAACATAACATTGTTATTTCTTGCCTCTGACTTTCCTGATGTATGCTATAAATAGTCTAAGTAAGAACTTTTTTAAAATGCTAGTCCTCAAGCCATAATCCACACTAGCTTAGTAAATAGGCATAAAATAATACCTCCAACATTCCCACCTCAGGTCTTTACTTGGTTAAGACTTTATTAGTGAAAATAATATCCCCTCCCAATCTTAATTTTGTGCTTCATTGCTCTTTAAAGAAAAGAAAGCAAGCTCAGATGACCAACTGACATCATTATTCATGAAATCATAACCATCCTTTTGGCTGACATTTGGGAACAGCAAGTACCCTACAGGAAAACACCCATTTGTTGCAGCCTGACACGCTGCAGAACATGATTAGTAGGATTTCCGCCAGCCAAATCCTACCTGGGAAACTTGGGGGAGCCCACCGCAGTCAGCCATCTGAAACGGGATGAGAACAGCCGGTTAGGGTAACGCCAGAGGAACTCACTTATGCTCAGGATATATTAAAATGACCCTTTTGGCCATCTGGCAGAAAAAACACTTCCTTTTGTTGTGTGAGTAACACACACATGGATGAACGTATCGAAGTGAGCTGTGAAATGTTTATAGAAGCTGTGACTGCACCCCAGAAAACCACAAAGGGTCTTGACGCTCAGGCAAAGCATCAGCTGGAGCTACAAATGCTTTTCGCTAGGCAGCGATTGCCAGTTTCTTAGAAACCAGCCTGCGAGTCCTGGTTACAAGTTCAGCCCTGAATTACAATAACATGACTCTGTATTGACCTGGATGACAAACAGGGTAGAGAAAACAAACACCTCAAGCTCAGAGGCGAGAGGGAAAAACGATTTGCTGAGATTGCGGATGGCAAGCATCAGCCTGACTTGCCAAGGGAAGCAGGGAAAGCCAGATGAGAAAAGCTATCTTGAGTGCATGCAATATTTTTGGAGCACTTCATTTTTCCTGCCACTCCACCCCTCAAAGTCAACCCAACAAAAACAGTCCTGTTCCAAGGAACACTGCAAGCCGAAAACAGTAGAGTTGTAAATTACAGGAAACCCCAAATCCTATCTAGGGTTAGTTAGCAGCAAAACAGGCCTGCAGCAGGATCTGGCGTCAGCCATATCCCTGGATTGAGCAAAGGCTGGCTGCTGATACAGGGTCTGAGATAGTGACAGAACCTTTCTTAGGGTGTCTGCCATGGCCACATTGTAGGGCAGCAGCGTAACTTCTCAATGCTAGGAGGAAATAACAGTAAAAAAAAAAAAAATTTATTTGTTATTGTTTTCACTGACCACTCCAATAAAGAGACAGGTTCCCAGCAAAGCATGACCAAACTTGTTTCCCTGTTTGCATGCTGTTACTTCATCAGTAACAAGCTGAAGATTGCACCCACAGTCTGAATGCCACGTATCAGCCAAAGCCTTTGCATGATGTTCTGCTGTTTGGAAGTGTATTTTATCAATGATTTTGGAAAACAGCAGCAAGATTCCCTGGACTGCATGCTCGTAAAAGGCAGGATGACTAAGCTGTGGCTGATAGATTAGCTGTCGATTCATCCAACACTGCTGCTGAGAGGCAAGCACAGGAACAGAATGAACCAGTTTGCACTTCCACTCTGCTCACGGCTTTTTCAAGACACCTCAAGATCAGCTTTACCAGCTCTAGTCAAATTCATTACGGGTATGTGAAATACTGAACACTTCAATTCTTATCCCTACTATTCTAAATTGGAGGAGCTGAAAAATTCCTTGCTGCTAACTCTGACAAGAAGCCCCCAGTCTTGTTTATCCCACTAAAATACTCTTAACTCTGAAGGAACTGTCTTTTAGCATCAGAACTAGATTCTCACTGAATTATTTGTGCTGCAACACATCACTCTGGTTCTGCTTTTTTAGCTAATCCAACTGGTTTTATATGAGAGGAACGTTTATTTTAAAAAAGCACAGTTTTTGTTATTACCTTCAGAAGTGTGGTCCTTGTTGGGTCCAGCTTTGAGTTGCATTCAACCTATATAAAAGAATAACAGCATAAGGTATGGTACACAAGATTGTAATTATGAACTGTTGTGTGAAAACAGATTAAACATCTTGTTTTCTGGCTTAATACAGACTAAATTGAATGTCTTATGCTTCTGTGTGAAGACTGTGTATAGATATACACATCTTTAAACCCAAATAGGTCAGCTCACATTTTTGACTGCATTATTTTCCCATGTATAAACCCATAGTTGGGAATTGCAGACTTTTTTTTTCATCTGTTTCAGTGGCAACAAGTGTTGTTTATCTTGTGATTTGGGGTCATCTGGTAGTGTCCCAAGTGGTGAGCAGCCATGTGGCCACAGGCCAGCAGACTGGGCATGCCCATTAAGGCACAACATTTGAAGTCATCCAGTCATCTGGGGCGAGTTATAATGGTCAAAAAGAGGCTCTTCACTTCCATAGTGACCCAGGGCACAGCTCCAGCACCACACAGCAAGTTAAAATACCAGCAGCAGATTCCTCTCTAAAGGAAAATATTTGCGGTTCACTGGAACTGCTGTGGTGATTGTTCCTAACGTGGCAGCTATTAAATAATGGTGCACAGAGTGAGGGGACAAACAGCATGGAATCAATGGCAGCTCTCCTGCGGCCTGGAGGAGCAGAGCCATCTGGGCTGGATTGATAGCCAGCGAGGCTGCTGTGTGGCAGGAGCTGTGCTGGCCTTGTGTAGCCTCTTGGCTCACCCACCCATCACCCGCAGGGCAGCAGAGATGGCTCGAGGTACCCACCACGGCATCCACTGCTGGGGAGCTGTCACCGACCACCAGGAGGACAGGACACCTGCAAGGGAGCACACACAAGTGAGGTTATCTCTGCCACCCAGCCCAGACCTGCCCTAAGCTGCATTTTGTGCTGCTGGAAGGGTGAGATATTTAAGTGTGTGATTTGGTTTGTATCCCAGGCACCTTAAACATATATCAAATCCACTGCATTAGCTGCAGCTCTACCAACATGCTCTGATTCCTTGCCTGAGAACCTGTCCTTTTCCCAAGCTGGCAGCAAATCAGCCCTTGCCACCCTCTTATTCCTTGCTTTCTAAGAAATTGGATATGGGCATCAGCATCAAAGTCCCACCCCCAACGCCCAGGCCCATCAGCTCCAACTTTTGGATCTGCCCATCCAGTTCCAAACAGATTGTCAGAGGAACAGTCTCCTGTGTATAACCATCAGCAGCTGAGCTAGGAAAGACAGGACAACTGTTATGTTGCACAAGTTGCAGCATAAGCAAAAAGCTGTTAAAAGAAGGTCTGACAGACAGTCATTCTCATACCTGCTCTATCTTCCTGAAGTTTGTTTGGTTGGTTTTTTAAATGGTTTTGGGCTAGGTTTTTTTGGTTGTATAGGCACAGCTCAAATGCATTTAGAGTTATAGTTGGCATTAACTATAACATATTTCTGCATGAAGCTAGGTACACCTACTTTTCAAGTACTTTGAAAGAATAAATTTTCAGATGCACAGTGACAGGAACTACTTAACTTTCAATTTCAATATGTTTGCCAAGTCTGAAGAGGGCAATTCTTCCCAATGGCAGTCCCTGACTTGCAGTAATCTCTCAGATAAAATACTTACTGCAGGGTGACAACATTTACTCCAGGAACAGGGCGCTCAATCTCTAGGTCTCGCCGGCTAAAAAAATAGAGGACAAAGGCTTATGATGATACACTGGAATTTTACAGATACTTCCATATTCTTCTAGTTTAGAGAAAGCACACACTCACATGTTAATTTAATCTGATACATACTGTAGCCTTCATAACTGATGTAGTACCACACTTAGACTGAAGGATCAATCTCCTAGTTCAGTCCCACTGTACAATCTTTCACCCCACAAATGCACAAGGTCCTTCTCCAATAAGCAAACCACCTGAGATCCCTAAAGGAACCACCTGAGATCCCTAAAGGCACCATTAAGCAGAACTACATACTGGGGGAACACATGTAATCCCACCACACAAGTAATACCGTCTCTAAAGAGCTGGACAGCCTCTTAAAATAGTTTCCAGTTAGAAGTCAGGTAAATGTATTTACCTGTTGTAAGAGTTGACAAAGAGATGAAGGTTGGTTTGATTCATATCATTAATAATATGCTGACGGTAAGTATGGATCAGGTCATGGTTGCTGTGAATCTCTTCCTAAAGCAGAGACAGAATCGTTCAGAATAGGGGCTATTTTCTGAAAGGATCTGAAGACACGGCACAGTAGCTGTGTATTAGACTCATGTCTACACAACAGGAGTGCATCTTGAGGCAAGGGACAACTTCCAGCACCCAGTGAAGTCACCCAGAATTAATATTAGCTTCTGATCGCAGTACCACAATTTTCACTTTAAAACTGTTGTAATGTTAAAAATCTCACAATTGCAAAACATGTAGTTGTACTGCAGATGGTTACAGTCAGAAAAGTGTGAGGTTTAAAACAAACAAGAAAAAGAAGATCCAGGGTAAGAAGTCTAATAAATGTTTCCAGGATAAAGCAGATGTTGAAAGCTTACAAACACATGTAATGGTGAACTCAATTTCACAATAGTAAATAACTAAGCTTTGAGGACTTCAATCAGGAACATTTTCAAACAGTTGAGTTCTAAAGTCTTTATAGATTAGTTCCTTGTTCTGCTGGAATGGAGTTTTCCATTGCATTTACTAACAATTTCAAGCACAGCAAAGTAGCCTCAGAAAACAGTCCAGCACTTTGCATTAGGCTTGCACTGAAGAGCACCATTAGTACTAATAACCAGCTGTCACAGAGTTACAAATATATTATATAAAAAAACTGTGGGGTAATTCAGCTCAGAACATGAGCATATACAACTCTCATACTCCTGTTTAGACAGGGAGCTGCCCCTACAAGAGTTGTCACAAGTGAAATGCACTTCAGTCCTCAGGACACAGCAAACCCCACAGCAGCACACCACCACCAAAATGCTGGGAACACAAGTATGAATCCTATCTCCCAGTTTAACTTCGTCCTCTATCATTTAAGTGAGGGCTTCTCCCCTCCTCCCAGCCCCAGGAGGTAAATAGAGGTGACTGAATACACCAGAGGAATCTTTTGAACATTACCTTTCCAAATAGATGTGAAATGACCATGTCTGGCAAAGCATTTGTCCAACCTGAAATCTGAACAGCAAGATTTTCTAAGTATCTGCTATTAACACAACCCCTGAACAAATGATAGCTTCCAATTACCCATAAATTGACCAATGGATGTTTCTCTGCTGTCTTGACACGTACAATATCCTAGACTGACAKTTTTCCCTCTCAATCCAACTAGAACAGCATTAGGGGTTCATGTTTGGGTCGTTCTCATCAGATGTCTTTATAAATGCAGTTATATGGGGAACACAGTACTAGGGGCATAGGTGTTTGTGGAATCGCTCCCTGCAGGAACACCAAGCAAAACAGCCAATGGGTGTCATTTAATCTCACTGTCCAACCTCCTAACAACCCACACTGACAATACATTGGAACTGGTACCATAAGCTCATGACCCACAGTATATGCTCCTGCTTTGGAAGGACACAAGAATATAGGGCACCTGATGTACTCTTGAGGTTAGCAGTACTGGAGAGGTGGAAGGTAAAGGCACAGATATGGAAGAATTTAATACAATGAGACATTGGGTGAGAATCAAAATGGGTCATCTGGTTCATTTGCATAGAAAAGTTACTAGATTTCTTTAAATAAGTTTGTATATCAGTTTGAGTAGTTTGATCTGGGAATATATTTAGTAACTAAGCCTTGCAAGAATGTTGCATCCCAGCTCTGCAAGTTTCTCCTAGGAGCTCCTTTGCATGTGAAGATTTTCTGGTTGTAGGAACAATCTGTCCACAGTTCCCGTAGCCAATGCTCTTTTCTTAGTCCTTTTGGCATCTAAGACTCACACAGATGATTGAAACGTGCAAGATATTGTTCTGAACATTTTTCTGTGCTCTACTTCATATTTTGGACTGTGCTGGTAAACAAAATCATGGACAAGAAAAACCTGAATGCTACACTACACTTGACGTTCATTTGAAAGATGTTTCCAAAACTACCATGTCCAGATAGGCTGTTTTTCCCAGCAGTTACAAGCTCTTAAAAATTGTCCCAGTAGCTCCATTATGCCACAGGTATCTGTATCTGTTTTCTCAAAGTACTTATTTTTATCACTAGCCCTGTACAAGGTATGTTTGCAAATGCAAGAATAAACCCCAAAGGAATTATCCCAGGATATTCTGTGTCTGTAGCCATGCCTAGACATATAAGCTTGCCCAGCTCCTCATGTTCAATGGGCTTACAGTAAGATTTATTTTTCTAACTTAAAGATGTTTACCTTAGTTGCTGCCCAGTCCATCCAACCTTCAGCACAAGGGTTTACATTAATGAGAACTAATCCCTCCACCATCTCTGCATGGTTTAACTGCAAAAGGGAAGATTTAAAAATCCATCAGATATCCTTTGCAACTTGACAGTCAGCAAAAAATTTAAATTAGCAAATTATCTCCTGGGGAGGCAAGCAGTAAGTCTAGTTTTATCTTGCAGAAAACAAGCATATGTATGGGGAAAAAAATTTCATTAGAGCAATTCAACTGAGCAGCTGGAGAACATTAGGATTTAACTTTTTCTCCACCCTCAGTTTAAATAGAGAACTCCCATTATAAAAACCTTCTGCAAATTAACTGGGTAGAGCCCAGGCCTTAAAATGGAAAATCTAGGTCTTCTGGATTAGCTGTCCTGCAGATTGTGGTATTTCACTTAAAAGCCTGGCTTGCACACTTAAATGGGCACAGCAGAACAGGAATTCTCTGTGCATGCTATGGGGACAACAGCATGTAAGGAAAATAAGGTTTGAGGCTTTAGGGAAGCTCCACAAAACTTACAGCAAATCTGGTTAAGATGTAGGCACCGGCTCCAGTTCCCATTCCTATGATGGTCTTCAGCCTGCACAGCAATAAAATGGAAGAGACAAATGAGGAAGAGTGCTGAGAATAAATCACATCAGTGGCCTTCCTCTTCCACATGCCAGTGCCACCGGAACAGTGCTCAGCTTGGGCAAGCTGTGGACCCTCAGCAATGTCAGTGGCCCCAGTAATATTTGCAGGAGCCTGGTCCTCATGCATTGCAGGGAAGCAGCTATTTTCACTTATCTTTAAGTAAATATACTGAGCAACCACAGCATTGTTCTGATCCTGGGAGGAAACTGTTAGTCTCTGCCAGAAAAACTTATAAGATACAGACCTGAGATCTGCAGCGTGAATACAAAGCTCCCCCCTCCCCAGGCTCCCCCTGCCCTCCCAATCACAGCTATCCAACTGGGGCACTGGTTCCTCTCTAACAGGGGGCTGGCAGGAAAACATCTCCTGCTATGCAGCCATTGGGGTGATGAAGTTTAAACTTCATAACCAAACAGGGCAGAGACAAATCAAATATTTGCATTAACTGAAACTGGGTTTAAAGCATCACCTTCAAGGTCTTAGAAAGTACATGGAAGGGAAGACTAAGCAAAACCACTCAGAAAAACAGGTTATTCAATGCTTTTAGGAAAATACCTGAGGATATTTTCATTCTCATTAGCAATATTAAATCAAGACTCTGTAAATACACTCCAGTTTGATTTTCAAGGTATTGACGTTATTGGCAGCATTTTTTCCCCAGTGCAACAGAACTGACAACGCTGTGCCTTACATTAGGCATTTCAAAAAACCACATCTCTTAAGCAGGTAGTGAGGTAAACTGGTCCAAGGTACTGTAACAGCTGGTTACAACTGAGCAATGTCTAAACCGGGGTGCTGATCCAGCCTCTCTAACCCTGCACGCCAAGTTTTCTCTGCTTGGTCAGAAAACCCCTAGAAGGTGTCTACCTGCCCTCTCCACCGAGTACCAGGAGCACGAGCTCCACAGAAAAGGAACCTTTCTCAGCTACAGCTCCTGCTAAAGCAGAGCTTTAAGGGGGGACACACCCCCAAAGCTGATGCAGGTAGACAACCCAGGAACACTTCCGCTGGGTCTTACAACATTGGCAACCTGGCATCTGCACTTGGTAGTAGAAGAGGTTTAGGGAGGTCAGACTGACCCTCTAGGGCATCCAAGCCACAAAAACAAACAGTAAATGTCTTCAGATGGGACCATGCCTTTTTTTTTCTGCTTAACCACACAGGAAAACGTGGGTTGTTACAGTGGGAAGAACAGATTGTGCCCTGCCCCTGCGAGGGCGATGCACAGAAAATACTGGAGGAAGCCCCTAAATTAGGCATATGGGAATTCTCCTAAGTTGCTTCCTGTTTAAAAATAAACAGACACTTCAGAAAGGGCCAAAAAATATGCTCTTTCAGAAACCAAGGCAAAAGCAATCCATCCAAACAGAGGAATCCAAACCCACCACAAGTGTGGTTCTAGCAAACAAAATGCCAGACAGCCAGGCCAAAGCAAATGGCAGTGCTGTCCTGCTCTTTCAGGGTGTCACGTAGAGAGAAGAATGAGGAAAATAAGTAAACAATTCTGCACTCACCCAAACTGTTTCAGGATTCCAGGAATCATTTCAGCCAGCTGATCCATGGAGGGATACACATACCTACAACAAGCATGTGTATGAGGAGTTACTACACCACGTTCAGCAGTGTACACTGGCATATTCAGAGACACAGTGATCACTGTAGATTTAGTGCCAAATGTAGTCATCATGAGATCATTGAGTGTATGAGCTGAATTTAAGTCACGAGTAAGCACAAGTAATTTAGCAGAAATATGAGCATAACCTATATAGTACTTTACATGTTACAGGATTATAGATGTCTAAGAACAAAGCACAAAATCTTTTCCAAGGAAAGTTAGAACTTATGAAAAAGTTTGAACATGAGAGATGAGTTTCCAACCACATTCACTATGTTTGTACTTCTGGTCCACCACAAAAAAAACTTCCCTGTGTTGCAGAATCAGAGACTACAGAAATGAGTTCTAGATATTTGGCAAAAAACTCACATGGCATGTTTTCAGGGACACAAACATTACCATAGGATAAATGAGAACAGCTTTCCATTAATATTGATGGGGAAAATGAAGGCATAAGAAAGGCTATGAAGCTGCTGAGGAAGCTCAATAAAAACAGCTGTTTGTTAATACTCCTGGTCTTCTGCAAAGCAGAAATAAAACTTTGAGGGAAGGAAACTCTGTGCAAAATCTCAGCTGAGTAGCAAGAGGGGAAAAAAAAAAAATCTACCCAGAGTAGCTGAAAAACATTTGCCTAAGATGTATTTAAATATCTTTGCTTCCCATCAGGACTACACCTAATGACTGTCTAGTTTAGCCTCCAAAATAAAACAACCACAAGGACTGCAAAATCTTTTATTTTCTTAGATTTTCTTCATAAATTAAACCTTGTCATGACAAAAGCTAGTGTCACTGCAATAGCTTTGTTCTGGGAGACCTTATTGCAGCCTTTCAGTACTTGAAGGGGACAAGCCTTTCCAGCAGGGCGGGTTGTGATCTGGCAAGGGGTAATGGTTTTAAACTAAAAGAGGGTAGATTTAAATTCGATCTAAGGAAGGTTTTTTACAATGAGGGTGGTAAAACACTGGCACGGGTTGCCCAGAGAGGTGGTGCATGCTCCATCCCTGGAAACATTCAAGGTCAGGTGGGACAGGGCTCTGAACAATCTGATCAAGCTGTCCCTGCTCATTGCAGGGGGGTTGCACTAGATGACCTGTGAGTTTCCCTTCCAAACCAAGCCATTCTATGATTCTATGATTTCATTTGAGAATGCTGGTCTCTCAGTTGGAGAGCAGGCAGAGATAATGCAGCTTTTTACATTGCCATCATAATTTTATCAGAAGTCTTTACTAGACCATGATGGTTGCCCTCTGCAGCTGACAACTCAGAAGCGTTAACACTTGTTCAGGACATGAGGGCTAAGGCACTTAAAAGCTCATGATTTAAACAAATGCAAAGAAGGGGTGACTAAAATAGCTGTATAGGCTGCTCTGATAGACAACTGGGCCATTGCAGCTAACAACAGCATCAGACCAGCTTAAAAATTAAGCAGGGAAATAGACTGGCTCATGCAGTAAGGGTACTTATAAGCTCCTTAATACGTAGTTCTTACAGCACAACTGGTCCCTGCCTCGTATCCTCCCCTGGGCATGCTGGCTGCTCCCTTTCTCAGCCAAGCTGACTCCTACCCAAGGGGCATCTCAAGGTAAAACTGTCTCACTTGACCTAAAGGGGTCAAGCATTTTGGCAACAACAGTGCTCATGGCACACGGCGTTTTTCTAAGAGTTACAGCATTGTACATGATACAGTCAGGAGCATCCAGCTGTTTGTGAACTTCTGTGGGGGCTCATCACCTTGGTACTGTCCAACAACTTGGATTTTCCAGGCAGGTTATCAACATCTACCGTGCTGCCATTTCATAAAGACCACAGATTTAGAAGGACGTTATGTAGAGGTTATTGCCTGTCTTATTTATAGTAACCGTTTAGTTTTTTATTTGTATTCAGGATGTCATTACAAAACAAGGTAACTCAGTATTTAAATTGACAAGAGGTAGATATCTGTCAAGGAACTGCTTTACAAGCTGTCTAGTTATCAGAGCAAAACCACAAAATTGCAGCCCCAAAGTCTATTCTGAACTGGCACAACAAAACAGAGCTCCCAGAACTACAGTACTTTTGGAATAGCATGTCAGGATTTAAGTTCAAAAGCCAACTACAGTGCTTGCTGCAAGTACTTTTTAATGAAATTGCAGATCAAGACTTTTTTCCAAAAAGAGGATAACTATGAAAGCATGAGCTGTTTCCCTGACAACTCACCCAGCCTGGAAAGATGGTGCTCCATCCTGCTGACCAGGTGCATCCACATGGCAGACTGCAAAGTGCTGGGTGATTTCTTGCATATCCTCAAAGTTGAAGAGAGGATTGAAGCAAGTTTTATCTTGGGAAGGAAAAGAAAATATGAAATAATTATGCTGAGGGAAATAGTAAGTTTGCAGCTATAAAAATAATTTATTAGCCTATCCCTCAGGTTAATGAAAAGATGAATCAATAAGGTCAGCTAAGGTTTATCCATGTTATTTTTGTACCTGCTGGAAGTATTTGCTTGCTACATGAAATTCCTTAAAAAATTATTCTTTATGCAAAGTTAAAATAATAAAATGTAATCAAGGGTATTCATCCCAGGTTTTGCTTAGATGAAATTACTAATTTCCTTGTTATTTTTTTTAATTATGTCAAAACAAATGGAGGAAAAAAAGTATCCAAGGCTGAGATTGTGGCTTGTGCTTTTGCCCAAATACGACAAGATAAACATTATGTCATCAGCTGCTGTAGACAGCTCAAGACAAAAGCATCCTTCTGGGATACTCAGTGCTGTAGGCTCCTAGCTTTGAGGTGATTTGATTTCTGATTTTTAAGCAATATTAATGTGGTAGAGGATTAGCATATTTTCCTTCTGGTCTGGAAAGCACAGTCTTTGAGATGCCTAGAAAATGGTTCAAAATTCTGTGTGTGTTTCTGAATGTCCTCACACTACAACATATATGCAAAATCTTAGAAGAATATAAAAATCTTAGCTCAAATTAGCTTTAGGAGAATATGCAAGTTTGGGAAAACTTTGTAACTCTAGAAAGAAAAAGGTCTTATTCAAAGTTAGGTTCCAAATTCTCTCTGCCCCGATTCACTGAGAATCAAAAAGAAAGACACTTCCACAAAAAACAGGAAAGCAAGCAGTTGTTTTTTTTCTTAGTAGTAATATTTACCAGCCATAATAGCCAGACTTTAAAGATCCATGGGTGTTTTTAAATACTGATAACTGATTAAGGGACAGTGAATTGTGTGAAGCAAGCAGTACTGAGGAAAAGAAACTAGAGCAAGTCTGCATATTAGCTCATTATACGACAGATAAGATAAAAGGCACTTAAAGTTTTTTTGCCTAATGCTGGCTAAGGACACAAAGCCAGGACTCATTTCACCATACTGACTTGACATGTAATTCATATAAACCCACAGCAGCACAAGACTGGTTATCAGACAGGACCCAAAGTCCCTAAAGTTGTTTTCTCAGTCCTGATGGCAATACGCCCTCAGCTTCTCCCCTTGAGATTTTTTCATAGCACTCATATACAGTTGCTATGAACTACCAGAGATCTTTTACTCCTTTAACTGAAATATTCCAATTATTTACTTGGCAAGGATAAAAAAAATCTGCGAGTTAAACTTGCTGTTAGGTGCCATCTAACAGGTTCCAGTGCGCACAAACAAGCAAGGACCTGGGAAAGGTTTCCTAACCACCAAGGTGCCTTCACACCTCTGATGATGGCAGTGCTGTCACAGACCCAGGCCGTACCCGTGCTGGTAAATAAAAAGCACTTACGGTTCAGGCCGATGTCGTGGTAGGTGAGGATGGCCGGGCGGTTCCCCCTGGGAGTGCCACACATGGTGACACGGACCGAGCCGTGCACGGTCTCCACATCTTGCTCCTGGAAGAGAACAGGAGGGCTCTGTCAGGGATTGTCCAAGTGCTCCACAGCTGCTGCAGCAGACCTTGATCGACCACGGGTCCTGCCCCGTCCCAGGGTCTGCTCTGCAATCCCATGCTAACACCCCCTGTTCTTCCCCGTGGTGGGGGGTCTGTGCTAACATTTTACGCTTGACTGTCACCTACTCCAGTCCATGAACAACTACAGAAGCACTCAAGATGCTATCTCTAACCAGATCCTGAGGGAATAGTTTCTAACCTCATTGAAAAGCAGCATAAAAAAACCCAAAGAAAGCGGTTTGTTGTAATGACACCTAAAATAACAGGAGCTTATGACTCYCAACATTTGCAAAATTATAAAAGTCACTAAGATAAAGTATTTCTGATTTCTAGGAAAAGAACTATCACCCAGCAAATAACCATTATTCCCCAAAGAAAACAGTAATAAGTAGCCTGTATTTGCCTATTTGCCATAAAGATTTATCACACTGTGAAGGCTTGTGATTGTAGTAGCCTTCACCAATAAAAGTAACTGCCCCACGTGTTTGCTTTATGGCTTGTGATGTACAGACCTGAGCATAAACCCAACTGTCTGGAGTTTGTTATGGAGCAAAATAACCAGAACATTGTGGTGGTTATCACAAAAAMAACGTTAAGAGGTATACTGCTATTATTTGGCACAACAGGAGTTTATACTATTTAATGATCTTAAAGCCAAGGACATCTTCATTAACAAACAAAAGCCTCCCTGAGCACCATCTTTTGGATCTCTACTTAAGTTAGCTCTGACTTACACAAGAGATGGAACAGTTTTTGTTTCTTTTGCACTTGAACTTCATATGGGTATAAATAATTTGGTATTTTGGCAACATATGTAAAGGAAATCACAAACCAACCTGTTATTTTTGACACTTATTTACATTACGGTTACACTCACACAAAAATCAAGGAAGTATATAAGTAGTAGCCAGTCTTAGCATCTCACCAGAACCCCTTATTTACTGTACATGACACAGATATGATCCGTATCATTCAGCGCAGTGCACTGCCTGCTGCTGCAGGGCTTGACTTGCTTCATGAAGTAGCACCCAGAGGCAAAGTCCAAGTTAAATTCAAATCTATTAAAAACTATGCTGTAGAAATCAGAGGTGTACAGCCTCTGCAAAAACCTTTAAAAAAAAACTCTTCAAAGATCTGAGGTAGTAATTAAATCCAAATCTCACATCTTTAATTTGATACAAGGAATACACTGCACATTTTGTTGAAAATAAGGTTTCTAGGCAATGCCATTCTACATTTCATCTATTTTCATTTTAATTACACAATTAGATCAGTTTTAAGTTACAACCGAAGCACCGAGTCAAGATCGAACCCCCTTGTACATGGGCCGAGTTGAGCATCGCCGCTCTCTGAACTACACTCCATCAAAACCCTAATTTTCAGCTTTTATATCTCCTTAGAGACTCATTCCTCTGCATACTCACTGCATTACTTATCAGGTAAGCTGTATCTTCCACATCCAGGACCATCCTTAGGCAAAACAGGGTGATAAATCCAGCAGGAGCACAATCCAAACAGAGAACGGGTAGCAGGTTTCTGCTTTGTCCCAGCAGGAAACTGGGTTATATAGACAAGCTGCTCTCCTACATAGGCTTATGACTCCCATAATGCCCAGCTAGGAAAACCAAAACAGACTAATTCACGAGGATGTCATTCTTAAATAGGATTTGAGTCAGGTTTGACCAGGGGAAGTACATACTCAATAGAGGTCAGACATCAAAGATGAACTAAGTCCCTGCCACACAACGTACGAAGTGCCAAATTTCAAACCTGGCAATTAGGACAGTCTTTCCTGTTGCCGTTTCCATCAGGTTTTGAGAAGTTCGGTTTCATTTCACATTTTGTTATCTGAAATGCTGAAAGACCCCAAACTTGTGCTAAATTAAATCCGAACTGAGCTCCTTCCTAAAAGCCAGGATAAAAGTTTCCAGTATAAACATAAAAGAATTCAAAAAACTAATGTAAGTCAGAATGATTCTGAACAACAAAACCAAAGCCTTTTAAATGTTTGAAATCTAGTATTTTCCAAAGTAGATAAGCAACACTTAATTTAAATGATTCCTCCATCAGCACACTAATATCACTATAAGTTGACTTTTTGGCAGAAAATATAGTATTGTACATTATACATTGGGTAGGTCATTAACATATACTATTAAAATATAATTATAGAAAGGCTTGGGTTGGAAGAGATGGTAAAAATTATCTAATTCCAATCCCCTGCTGTGGGCAGGGATGCTACCCACTAGATCAGATTGCTTAGGGGCCCAATACCATTATATATCATTAATATATATTTGGGTATTGTCATTATACAATATTCCAGAAGAGATTTGCAGTGCCAGTACATAGAAATTAATAATAGCTGAAATTAATAATAATGGCAATTAATATTTTCCACATTCTACTCTCTTATACTTAGCTTTCTTTCAATGCAGAGCATAAAAAAATTGACAATTTAGCAACCTCAACATAGCAATGAGAGTAAGCATTATTGTGTGACACACCTCCTGCTGAGTGTGGAATATAGAAATTATTTCCTCCTCAGAGACTAACAGGCACTTCATATAATCAGATTTTTATTGCTAGAGCCTTCCAGTAACAACAACAAAAATCCAGAACCTGTTTTCTTTGCAGGGACAGCCTTCAAGTTTTGGGATCTTTCTCCTTATGCATAAAAGAAAAAGTCTGTTCATGGCAGATAAACCCAAACCCTTGAACATGCACATCCCACTGACCGCCACAGCTAATTCCTCTGGAACTAGAAACCTGAGTCTAGTTGAAACTCGGTGTCAGCTAAAAATAGATCAGAGAAAACAGGTGACCATGCTCCCAATAACAGGCATAAAACACAATCAGTTTAACAATTGGCTTAATTCCTCATTATCTTCACAGTAAGACCCCCCTAATTCAAAAGCATTGTGTTATTTTCCCCATGGCACGAATTCTTAATGGGAAATACACACAAGGTTCTAAAAACAATCAATTCAAACCAGTTTGTTTGGTGACATCAAACCAACAACTTCACATCCCTATTGATCCTATTAAAGATCAAGAGATTTGTCTACGTGATGTAGGGATGGATGTTTTCAAAACGCAGAGCACTGAAAACAGATGGCAGCACATCCCAATCAACATCAACATTATAGTAAGAGGCTCTTCACCAACTGATTTGTATTAAAACACTATCTTGGAAAAAAAATCCAAGGTACACTAATCCGATAGAAGGATAAAGACAAACACACCATCTGTTCACATCTCTCACTTTAACAGAGGTGCAGTCTTATCTTAGTGCACTAAACACACAAAAATACTTTCAATATGTACAATTTAAGGGAGGCTGTCTCAGTTTGAAAGAGCTGGTCCACTCTAAAATAGATTTTATTTTTGCTTCAAGTGACCTTTTTTTTTATTTTTTCATGAGGTTAGAAGGGGAAGACAATTTGTTATCACACAGGAGAGCTCATTTATTCCTTCCCTCTCTACCCTGGCTAAGGAAGACAAGAATTTAGGAACGTGTTTATGAAGTTGTTTTCTGAAGTATGGAATACACAACCAAAATATCTTAGATATCTAAAAAGGAAAACTGCACACACACATTGAACATTTTGCTAAATACATCATATTTTATATTTTAAGTAAAATAGTGCATGCCATCAAGATTATTTCAAACCTTTCAAATATACTTAATCCTCAATTACAATCTCATGCTTCTATTTTAATTCATAATATTATGCCTGTAAATAGACCTTCCTTCTCTTGCCTTAGAACTGAGGGAAAAGCTTTGGAAGTCTTAAAGATGATTTAAATAACATTTAAGTTTTTAGAAGACAGTATATTTTAAATTCATATTACTTAAGAACTTTATTATAGTAATACTTGTATTGGCTATTTTTTCACTTCTCTTTTTCAATATCTCAGAAATCAAAAATATTTGAACTTTCAATGTGGTATTTCAACGTTGAGTTTCAAATCCCCTTTGCCCTGAAGTTATTTAGCATTTTCCCCCTAGCTTTTTCTACTCTAAAATAGAATTTCAATTCATCTTACGCTTGTTTTTTCCAAAGCCCCAATGCCCACACTTCCACTTTTTATTTTTTCTTTTTGTTTGTTTGCTAACGTTTCTATTCTAAATTAGCAATATTAAGAAAAAGGGTCCCAAAATCAGGTGGGTCAGGTACATTAATAAGGGTGATGACTTCAGCTGTAAATGCAAGCAACCCTGCTACGGTGGAAGCCAACAGCAAAAACTTTGGTGCAGGAACTGACGCAGGTTATTGCGATAGCTCTGCCCAGGGATTCTTCCTAGTCCGATTAGCACTGGGTCACCCTGCTCTGCCGAGCACAAAACCACAGGCACCCCCACCCCTTTCCTGCAGCGACCCAAAAGTAAGAGGAATTCCACACAGCACACTGCAATGCCCCAAACGCATCCCCCGATGCCAGTGGGAATCCCACCCTCTCCTGCCGCGTGGATCAGCTGATTTATCTCCCCTCCCAGGGCAGCTTTTTCCTCCTCCCCGAACAGAAAGGAGGAGGAAGGAAAGCACAAGTGGCTCCTGTGTGCCTACGGATACAGATGGCCACGAGCCATGAACTGCAAGGGACGAACTCATCTCTGCCACCTACAGCTGCCACACTGCTCCAAGTTTTGCCTCGTTACTGAGAGAGCAGCATCCTGATGGACTGAAACACAGAGCTGGGGGGATAGATACAGTGTCAAGGAGCCAGGGCTCTGCTGGCTCCAAAGCTACTGAGCTAGAGAATGGGCAAATACATCAAACTGGAAACAATTAAAATGTGCTTGGCACGAAGACAACACAAAGCCACACGGGGCACGCTGCCCTGCACCGGTTTATCATCAATTATGCTGAAACAGGTTTGGTCAGGAACACTCCCCTTCTGGAAACACAGGGGACCTTTACTTCAATTTTCAGGTGGGAGCTAGACAGACATAGTAACAGACAAACTGCTGACAAGAGGTAGTTCAGAGCTGTCAGTTCTTTCATCTCCTGTCTTGGCCGTGCCCTGGTATCTTTCAGTGCCCTGAACACTTTCCTCCGGAGAATAACCACGCACATGTCTTGCAACATGTGCTTTCAGAAGGGCAATATCACACTATACGGTGGCTTACTTTAAAAATGGAAAGCTATGTTTAACTCCAGTCTGTCTAGAACTGCATGTGAAGTAAGAATCTATTTTTTTCCAAATCTGAGTAACCAGATAAAATTTACTCTTGGAAGGAAAACACCTCACAGTTAGTAACTACTTTTCTCTAGTGTCAGGAACAAAGTTATTAATTGAACAATGCTTAACTTGTTTCCAGAAGGACAGAACAAGTTGCAGTGGATATGGTGGACAGCCACATCCATATGCAGGCATTAGATAAGAAGCTCCCTCCTGCCAAGCACTGATCACTTCCTTCCCTGGCCAGTTCCATGCTCCTCCTGAGCATGGTTCATTGGAGAGGTTGCTCACCAAGAGCACACTTCAGGTTCAGTCCTGAGTGACTTGGGTCCTCTAGGGCCACACATGAACTTCTCTAGTGAACTAAGCAATCAAATCTCTCATAACAGCTCCAAACCACTTTTCCCACAAATCAACCACAGAAGAACTTAAAGAAACAAAGGTAGGGTACTTGTGGCTTTGAGAACCAAAGCTAAGCCTCCTGTAAAGTCACAGTTCTTAACAAAATGCATTGACTCTTCTTCCACATTTTTCTTTCCTGAACTAGAACAGCCAAAGATTAAATTCTTAACAAAGATAGATCATTAAAAAAAAGCAAGAGCTGGCAGAACAGGGCTAAATGACAGGAACCACTGCTCTGGATTAGCGACAGTTAATCCAAAACATGGAGGGGGGAAAAAAAAAAAAGCAAAAAGGCTTAGAGAATTTGATCTTGCAAGTTAAAAAACCTATATATACACATGGTTTACAAACCAAGCAATTTATTCCAAGAATAGAAATGAAATATGGGTCACTTCTGGATTCTTAATCAAAATACCACAGTACTCCTGTTAGCAGACTTAATCTGGGATTCAATTTATTTAGACCAAGTGATCAATCTGGACCCAAACAGAAAGCTTCTCCCATGCTGTGCACGGTCCTGCAAGAAGCTGCATGGTGACAACTGTAACTTACATTTATCAAGACTTCAGGCAGTAGATTTCATCAGAAAAGATAAGGGGAAAGATGCAGGATTACGGTAAACTACAGTTTTGCTATAGAAGTAAGAACCATTGAATGACAAAAAAGATGTCCAAGATAATTGCCTCCCTTGGTTTCCAAGAAAAAGGCTGTTGAATTTGTGCTGCATTTTTTAACCAATTGGTGCAACATTGAATAAAAATATAGACAGGTGCTAATAAAGTGCAAGATGCAATAAAGTAGGAAAGGGTTATTTCCTTCAAGGACCTCTGCCTGAACATTTAAGAGACTAGAACAATTTAAAAGCTCTCCCTATTCCTGCACAGTCTGTCTCTATTTCTACACCTCTTGATAAAAATGAGACTCCCAGTGAACCTCTTTTCCCAACACATACTCCTCATCTCCAGCAATGGGAAAACACCACTCTGTTTCTCGAGGCAAGTACATGCTGCCTGCTCTCCATCCCTGCCCAACCAAGCCTGACTCCTGCAGCTGTGCAATTCCTCAGTCTCAGCTTAAGCACCAGCAAGGAAAAGCTTGTCAGTCAAAAGCCCAAAGGGCAATAAAATAAGAGGAGCCAGGAGAGTTACCAAGTAATCTCAAAAGCATGACACACAGGGAAAGTGGAGAGCCACCACGTGACCTAGCACTGTGCTTTATGAGCTCTTGTGTTCTGGCTCTAAATAAACATATAGAAATATCATTGCTGCTATTACTGACAAAATTGATTGCTCAGCACCTTCCACCAACCCACAGGCTTCAGGAATCTTTTGGACTTCAACAGCATAAGGGGATGCATCCAGAGGAACATTTCCTCTGAGGAAATGCATGCACACTGCTAATGAAAGCAAATTAACTGGGAAAAGTGTGTGTCCACGTGGGAGGGGAATATATTGTTTTCACTACCACTGCCGAAGATTCTCATTCTCTTCACAAGAATAGAACTGCTTGCAAACCAGCCACCACTTCTGACTGAAACTTTCTCAGCTCCAGTCTGAAAAGGCCCCCTGTGGTCCCCTTCACATGGCTACAGCACAACCCCATTCAGACCCCTCTCCCACAGTAACAGCATTCCTGGCAAGCAGGCAGTCCCTTCTGGTCACATCTTGCTGTTTTCTCAAATGTCAATTCAGTTTCGCCTTTTTGCCAAAAAAAAAAAAACAAAAAAACCCCACCAAAACAAAAAGAAAAAAAAAAATAAAAGAAAAGAAGGAATAATAGCTTTACTTGCCTGAACATCAAAGTCTGGAAGGAGACGAGTGATAGCCTGTGAAGAGATTTGAAAACATTAATGGAAGTAACTTGCAGCTTCAGAAATCTATGCTGGAATGTGTTCTAGCCCACTGGCTCTGCAGCTGAGAGCTCTGTCTGTCCATTTAATGATTCAATGAAAGCTCTTTTGATGAGCATCAAAATTCACCCAAGAGCTTTTAAACCCACTAATCTTCATGGAGAAATGAAAGCAGTAAAATACTAGATTACAGACCAGCAAAATGAGGGACAAAAGCTGGTGCATCCTTGGTTACTGTTAAATCCCTGAGCAATACATTCACAAAGAGCAGTAACACACTGAACTTTTCTCCATCATTTGTTGCAGCCATGGGACAGCCAACAGACACAGCCCTGCCTAGGATGGGAAGTCACTGTTCAAGGATGCACTGAACACTTGTAACTCAGTTAAGCAGTCATTATTGGAATTTGGTTACATGATGCAAAAGGTGGGAAAGGTTTTATTCCAGCCAAAATTAATCTTTTCATGTTTGGGAGGCTGCCTGGACACAGAGAGGTCCTTTCCAACCTGTCACCCACCATAGCTATTACTGACAAGCTCCTATACCTGTTGAGGATCTCCACCAGGAAAGGAGTTAAGTGACATCCTTCCCACCTACAACACCCTACAAGGCTTACAGCTCCAAAGGAAGAATTGTTTTATAGTTACCTCCTTTTGTTAAAGGACAAGAAAAGTCCAACTTATTTCCACTGCAGGGCTGAAAGCAGAGGGAAGAGCAGCCAAGCAAACACTTTATGCTGCAAAGTGCAAAAGAGGCCAAAGCTTGAAAAATAATATTGAGATAAAAAGGAAAGCTTAGAATCCTGGCAAGGAGGTCACTCAGCCTCAGAAGCCCAGGTAAATTAAGGCCAGATGTCAGAAACACCATAGCTGCTTTCTTAGGCAATACCTCAGATGGTGGACCCTCAAAGCATTGCAGTCCAACCTGTAATTCTGACAGCTGTGAGCTTTAGGCAATTAGGCACAGTCTTGGGCATGCAAACAAGTACCTGAGATCTGACTGAGCTCACAGAAATAACTTTACACAGCCTTAGCTTTAGACAATATGCTGTGTTTTAATCTTACTATGCTGCTGATCTCATGACCTTTAAACACAGCATTTCGTCCACTGTTGTTCCAGTGGGACCTAGAGTTGAAAGGAATATGGCATGTGTGTCAGTACATGTGGCATCTGTACTGACAGCATATGAAATGTCTGGCCACTGCCCAGGAACAAAGATTTAGCTGTAGAAGAAACCCAAGCACAACAAGCCAGGACAAAAACCCAGAGTGCATCACCCAATCACCCACTCAAAACCAGCTCCACTGTTCTTCTTAATATGTGCTGAGTGTCTTTCAGGGCAACCTTTTCCACTTCTCAAAGTACATTAAGTAACTTCCTTCATCTATGTTAAAAATGGCCACAGAGGAAATCAAACTCTCTCCTAGTTCCACCATGCAGACAAAATTTAAGGTAGCATCATGAACAAAAGCATATAGGGTTCACTGTCAAGATTCCAACTTTTGACCTATGTGCTACAGAAACCCAGGAATTTAATCAATATTTTGAGATATTTCTGAACTTTGAAGCAAAGATATTTCAGTACCAACAAGGCTTCTGCTTAGAATCTCCTTTGCTTTGGTACTACTGAACAATATGGGCATTAAAAAGGGATCTTAGTTTCTGAAAAGTTTGAGCACTGCATTCACTGGTATCCAAACAAGCTCTGCTTTCATGCAATGTCCTTGGCAAAGGAGCTGTGTTTAAAGTTTCTTTAGCCATTTCACTGCAGTCACAAGTGGAAATGATTTTCTGAAGTGTTTACACAAAAAAGGGAGGGAATAAAGAAGAAAGTAGCAGAKAGAGCAATGAATTCTAGTGTATAAAAACAGAAAAAACCCAACACATTTATATATACAATTTTCAAGAACGCACATCATTGGGAACAAGAGAAAAATCCTAGTTTTTATTCCAGAAAAAAAGCTGAGCAGTTTCTTCACGTATTACAGTGAATTTTTTGCCATGAATATATCAAAGCAGAGTATGGCTACCATTAAAGAGTCAGACAGCCACTGAATCCAGATGCTGTTGGCAGATTTTTGAAAATAAATGGTGCAAAAAGAAGTGGAGAGTTGTACAACAAGGTTAAAAAAAAAAAAAGGCTAGGATGTTTCTATGTTGCAATTCCAGTGGCTGCAACAGGCTGCAGGTCGTGCACACCCAGCCAGCTGCAAGTCATGGCTCAGTGCACTCAGAGAGGACTAGAGGGGGCTCAGCCCTAGCTCTGGACTCAGCTGTGCCCAAAGGAAAAGCAAAGGCTCTCTGAGCGAGGCAGCTGAGGGAGCAAAGTCTATCCTGATATTGAGAAGTCTGCAGCTATGGAGGGAGGTACATGAGATTGCTCAATTGGCATCATTTGATGCAGCTAAAGACACCCTGGACTGTCATTATTCAGAGAAGAAAAATCACCACTATGTAAAAGAGCAAAACCAAACAACAAAAACAAATAATTAAGGCTCAGTTTTGCATTACTTAAAAAAAAATAACCCAAACTATTTTTATTCCATGGCCAGTTTTTCTTGTTTCTTCCATTCAATGTTAGAACCAATCTAAGAACACTTGTGCAGTTCCAATAGCAGTCCTGACATACAACACMAGCCCTAGAAAGCTTTAAAATAATTACCTCCTCCTTCTCCACCAGAGGTTTCACCTCTGCAAGGTGAGCATCCTGGAACTCTGTTGACATGGTCAGTAGCTGATATCTGCAAGGAGGAAAAGAGATTTGTTCTCAGCTTGCATCAAAGATTAAATACAGGAACAAGTAAAGATCCTGCTCCACCCAGCCCCCACAATGACCCACTCTTTCAGGTTATGGTTTAAAAGACCTCTGCAAGAAGGTTATAAATCTCTTGTAAAATGCCTCCCTGGTTTATTTATATACGCACTCCTGCACAATAAGAGATTAAAGAAATACTAAGGCTGCAAGATCAAACAGAAGTTTGGCAGCTTCAAAGCAGGGAATGCTGAAGGAAACACGGCAGGGACAAGTGGAGAAAGCCATGGAAACTGTCATCCCACGGGTGAAAGAAGACAGGCAAATCTACACAACTCCCTCCTGAAATTTGCCTGAACACTTGTTTCTGAAAACTCTTTTTTTTCTGATTTATGAAAAGCTCCATCCCTATCCCCCAGATTTTTATAGAAGACCGAACTGGACACACATTAGCATCATTTCACTGTTAGATTGATGTGCTCCATTCTTCAGGACAGATAAAAATCAGATACTCCTTTAGGCAAACACCAACAAGGTTCATGCAATAATGCTATTTTTAAAACTGTCAAAGGACGGAACAAGATTGCTGCATCCTGCTCTAGGACAGGACTGGCATTGTGATGTCCAGCCCTCAACTGCAGGAAGCTTAACTGGGAACACAGACACAGCCAAATCCCAGAAAAGGTGACTGCCAAGGCAAACAGAGCCATAGGTTGTGGCTCAGGTGCAGTGCACCTTCTGCATTGGAGCAACAGCATCTCAGTTCAGCGACCACATCAGTCCAAAGGGAGAGCTCAGAACAGCATCTTTTCATTCTCTTGACAAAGATAAGGTACCAGAGGCAGGGGGCTGTTCCCTATGAAGCTCTAATGAATGACTAGAAACAGTTCTCAAAAGAGATACTAAAACTGTTGCAGCAGCAGGATGACAAATACAGAAGTCAAAGTCTATTTAGTACATATCCTCTAGCCTCCTGGAGAAATGCATGTCATGTGGGTTTAGGCATTTTTAATAAATTTCCAATTTTGTCCATCTACACAATTATAAGACAAATGAAATATTTACTTTTTAAGAAAAGTTTACAACTGTCTCAAGTAAGGCATATGAGTAAGTGTACTCAAAGCAAGGCAAAAGGCTGAAACACATTTAGGAAATATTGACTAAGTGTAACTGAACACATTTTAATTATTTTCTGAAGATAAGCATTGAACTACAGAACACAATTAGCATCGATTCTTTAAACCATGATTTCCCATCTCCTGACTTAAATCTGATTTAAGCCAATCACACTGTCTACACATATGACCTGATGTCTCAGGAAGGGCTGTGAAGGCCACAGGAGCATCCAGGCAGTGGCTGCAGCATCATTTCTCACTCTGCCCCATGAGTTAACTTGGTGCACTTGTCCCTGGGCAAAGATGCTCTGGTGACGGTTTGCAAAACGGCTGGATGCTGCAGGAAGCTACAAAGGGACACACTCAGACTAAAAATATTAATGCTGAAAAAACGTGGCCGTCCATGCATTTGCAAATAGCTTTAGATTGTAGGAACTCTTCTTGCTAGCTATGCAATTGGGGAGATTTTTGATAAAAATTAGATTGGGGATTTAAATTTAGAAAAATGTTTCATGAATGTTCTATCCCACCACTTGAGGCATGGAGACAGGCCCAAAACTGACCCCACCGGCAGTCCTTTGCTATCCGAATTTACAACAGGGCATCAGAGGTACTTAATTAATCAGATGACCCAAGTCACTCTAATTCACCCCTTTCACCAGGTTTTCCATTGTGTTTTGTCTGATACAGATTTTAATCATAAAGAACAAGCAAAAAAACAAATTTGCAAAGTTTCGAGCAACTGCAAGTGGCATTTCAGCAAGTGTGACATTTTTGTGATTACAGCCAGCTATGTAGTCTGCCATTCTACACAGTGAGCCATTGTGCATGGCAGAGAGGAAAAATAAATGCTGCTGCGATATTCGGAGGTTGCAATATTCATGTGCAATTGCACCTAAGTCAAATGGCTTTTTGTCCAGTTCAGCAAGTTCTTTTAAGACAGAAATACAGTCACGTTGCACCTAATTCTGCAGTAGGGACTAGAAGTGCAAGAGCTTTTTCCATGGTTTGCCCATAGGTGAGGAAAGTGAAAAGCCAGGTCCCCTGCAGCTTTCCAGTAAGAAGTGGCTCAGGGAACAAAGCCACAGCTACTGTTTGTGGAAGAAAGATGTTTACATGGGATAGTTTCAGATTTTCAGGGACTCAGAGCATTGACTACAAGTGAGCAAAAAAAAAAAAAACTGCCAGAAAAGAACAAGATGGATGCTTTTTATAGCCTTAAAAAACAATCCTGTTTTCATAATAGTTCAAAGTTGTTGCTCTACGTTTCCAAAAGAGCCGGCACTAGGAAGTGCTGACCAGCAGATTGCTCGACTGCCACCAAGTTTGCTGAACAAAAGCCCAACATCCACCAAGTCCTCACTTTTGGAAAGACACCATATCTTGGAGCCGCAATGTTTTCAGATCAGACATTTTCCAAGCTTTGGGTTTTCCTTCTGTGCATCAGGAATACCTGAAACATTCCTACCAAGCAACAACCTTGTGACAAGGCAGGATAACAACACACTATTTGTTCGCAAGAGCTGGCAAACAAAGCCCTGCTATCTGACAGCACTGTAAAAAACATCTTATTCTCCAAGGAGAAAGATGGGGAAGTGGCTTTGTACCACCCTTGTTCAGCACAAATTTTATACGTTCTAAATAGGTGCTTTGTGCTGCCCTCCATTATGTGACAGGGCAGATCAAAGCTAATGTAGCTGCACAACTCTCCTAAATAGATAACCATACAAGCATCCCTTTATACACATCTCAAAGCACTTGCCTCACAGAAGCCTTCCAAAGACAAAGTTCATTTATATATGCAAGCAGTAAAGTTGCCAACTTGGAGAAAAACAACTTTTTTTCACTCTGCTTGGCCAATTCAGCCTGCTGAGAGGTCCCAAGTTCTCCTCTCTGGGAGAAGTCACTTCCACCCAGTGGCCACCCACCACCCTGTACCCAGATATCTGTTGTGATTGCCGCTCAGAGGTTTACGTTTTAAAAGAATTATACTTCTAAGAAAAAACTAAATGTTTAAGACACCTCTGCTGCTGGCAAAGTGCTTTAAAACTGATGGCATAGCTACCTTTGCCAAGTATTAGGAAAGGTATGAAACCAGCCTCTAGGAAGCAAGGAAGGTGCAGGGAAGAGTGAAGTCATCTGTCCAATATTTTGTTTACTAATTTCATTCAGGGCCTTTTCTGTACCCATTCCAGCCCGATCCCACTGCTCCAAAAACACTGCAGCAACTGTCATAACCAAAGCTGGTGGCTCAGTAATCTGTATCGGGAGCCTGATTATTCTGATATTAAAGTTTCAGAATACATCCCCCTTCCCTCTGCATCATTGCTGGAGCCTTGTCTTGGTAGTAGAAGGCACAGGATGGATGTGCAGCCTGGCTTTGCACAACAGAGATCCCAACAAAGAGGCCAAGAAGCCAGCCATGAGGCCATCCTCAGGCACCAGCAATGCTGCAACCATAAATACCAAACATTAGGTAATACATATATGTGTGACCAAATTAATTTCAAGCACAGGAGCCAAACAAGTTCCGAGATCTCCCATTTCAAACTTTGCATTTCTGAGGGCACCTGTAGGGCTGTCCAAGTTTGTGCCATGGGGTGCACCATCAACCACGACGGCCTCATGGCCCCAAAGGGCACTGCTACCAGCACTACAGGATTTACCTTTGCCCCCACACCCAACTTTTTTATTTACATGCTATCATAGAAAACAAAGAGCAGCAAAAGGCTCCTGCCCAAGTGTTTCATAAAGAAGGCAATTTCCTCAAAACTGCTTGTTTAAACACTGGCAGCAAAGATTATCCTCCTTTTGAGTACCAGTGCCTAGAAGGTTAACCAGAGCAGCCTGAAGGCATTTTCATCTCTGCAGGCTGAGCAAGCAGGAGGGACAGCAATCACACGTGGGATTAAACACTCATGAACATCTAACGGTAAAGAGGGAAACAGTCATGGGCACTGAGGGTCACGGCTCCCAAGAACTGCTGTTGCTCTCTTTGCAGAGAGAGAGAGGGACCATGTGAAACTTGGGCTTCAGGACTGCAGGTAAGAGGTGTTTCCAAGTCACATCGCTCTGCACTTTATCCCTTGAAAGCTATAGGTGTCTTCAGCACCCTGTCACCAAAGCAGGTAGGAAGGACAGGGGTGGCAGGGGTTTTGTGCACATGTAGCAGCTCACAGAACAATTATACAAGGATGAGATGAGGATGGAGAGATCTAAGATGCCTCCAAAGCTCTGCAAAAGTTGATCAGTAAATACCTGCATCAGTTCCAAGTCAGAAAAATAACCAAGCAGCTCAGGCCTCTGACAATGAGGCAAGGAAAGTTACTGTGATGCTGAGTCTGAGCCTTCCACACGGTCCATTAGAACTCTTCCAGTCATTAACAGTAAATGCTGTAAACTCGTCTGACTGGTCATAACAAACATGATTACTGCAAACTGGAGAGCAGCTTGAAAAAAAACTTGTCTCCACTAAGCAGAGACTAAACGGAGACAAGTAGGCATCAAGACAAGACAGTTCATAGCACCCAGGTATGGTTATGGGCCATAATGCATCTAAGTGCAGTTTACATTTCAGGTATTTCATAACAAAGTTGACAAATTTAATCTTCCTGTTTGTGAATCAAATTATTCACTTGCAAGCATCCCAAACAGTTCATGCATAAGCATCTGCCCCCACTCTGCCCTGTTTAAACTACTCTTTGTTACAGGCCCTGGTATCACGAGGTCCTTTGTGTACAGTTACTAATTTTCTCTGACATTGTTCCACACAATAAATCATGGAAGAGGTTTTACAGCAGTTCCTCCCCTCTAAAAAGGGCAAATGACTTTTGACAGTTAAGTAGCATCTGAATAAACAGTTTGAGCAGGAAGTGTCAAAAGTTGAAGACACTCAGCTACCTGGGACTCTCCAGGTTTCCTTTGCCTCCGGTTACACATTATCTCAATTTGCAACTAAAAGTTAATAACCTGAGAGAAAGGAAGTTTGGAAGCAGAACCCTTAAATAACCTAAAATTTCAAAAGAGAAAAGGTCAGGAACCAAAGCATTAAATCAAATATTATCAGGGAACTCAAACAGCTGCACTGCCTGGTGGTCTCCTGTTCACAGATGCCCTGTGAGCTGCAAACACCCAGCCCTCTTCAAGCACAGCACACTGCTGATACTCAATTTTGTTATTTTTTTTCTAACCATTTTGCTTTTATTTTCTTTCAACCCTCTTTGTCAGCTACTCCACCAGCATGCTTTCGTGAAGGCTCTACTTGAAAATAAGAGCTGGCATCCAAGAAAAAAAACCAACACAGGTTTTTAGGAGTATAATGTAGCATAACAGTGATTTTTYCAAAGCCAAAAAACCAAGAAAAGCTTAAAGCTTTAACCATTTTTAAGTTTACACTTATGCTACGTGCTAATCAATCTGATTAGGAAACCAAATCATTTCAGCCAAGAACTCGARCCCTGTGCCAAGTAACAGCCGGGTGAAGCCACACGGAGACAGCTGCAGGGACAGAGCCAGCAGCTGACCCACCAGCAAGGCACAGCTGAGGGGCCACAGCGTCTCCCCCAGCCAGCAGCTGGGGCACTCTCCTGCAGCCAGAGAGATGGGATCTCCAGGCTCCACTCCAGCCCACCTCCTCGGGTTTATTTTCACTTGTGAGATTGGCTCTGGTGCCTGGATGGACACAGCTCAGCCGTGGTCGCTCTGGGATCAGACACAGCCTCGAATCTGCCAGTTCCTCAGACCGGGGGCTGGTCACTCTCCCCACTGGCAGCTGCACACGGATAGTAGCATCRAAACACAGGGAGCTGGAAGCAGCCCTTCTGTCTACCCCACAGATGTTGAGTAAGAAAACTGTTGCAACACATCTTGCACAACCCTCTCGCTGTGGGATGCAATGAAGAATGTTCCTTAGAAAGCTCGAGGTCCTCCCATGCTTCAGAGGAGCAGAAAGTGGCTGTRGAAGGGTTGGTGTGCTGCTGGACAAAGGACATGCCTGCTGTCCCCATCGCTGCTTTGCTGGACACCCCTGCTGTGTATCCCCTCCCAATACAATGAACAGCTATCTCTTCCTAGCTGGCAGGGAAATGGAAAACTTTCAATGCCTTAGGGTTTTTTCCTACTGTAGCAATCCCTAATACTACCTACGTGATAACATCACTACTCCATGAGGGACAGATTACAAACCCTRGTGAATTTCTCCAAAATTCACGGTTCTTTAGCATCTGGCACCTGAAACTGCCTCAGGTCATACCTCTGTGACAAGTGGTTCTCTCCAATAATGTAAAGTTTCTTTAAGGAGATTAGAGTGTTCAAGGCCAGGTTAGATAGGGCTGTAAGCAACCTGGTCTAGTGCAAGGTGTCCCTGCCCRTGGCAGGAGGGTTGTAACTAGATGATCTTTAAGGTCCTTTCCTACCCAAATYATTCTAGGATTCTATGAAAAGTCCTAGTGATTCCCAGGCCTCTCTGGCTATGAGAAGTGCTTCCAGCCCAACCTCCTTCCTTAAGCAGCCACCATGCACTGCAAACTGTCCTCGCAGAGCCTGAAGGCACAGGAAGGAGTTTGGGGAATCAGGGGCTTTGCTTAGACATCCAACATCTGAGCACCAGCCCGAGTTTATTCAGAAACACAGCTATGTCCATTCGCTCTGGTGCCAGTGCTGTGCTTCAGCTTTAAAGGGCTCCAGGCCCTGGGTGGCAGCACTGCAGGACGGAAAGAATGAAGAGCAATCAGCTGCTTTCCTAGGCTTTGTTTCCTTACATCCACCCCCGGCCAACCTGTCTCCTTCCCCTGCCCCAGCACCTTCCTAACACCCTCCTCTGCATCCATCCCACTGCTCCTTCCACCGATTGCGCCAAAGGTCTGAAACAAAGATTAAAAGCAACGCACCGGTACGGGACCTGACACCTGCTGTGCACCGGGGTGCTGGGCTGGGCTTTGGGGGCAGAGGAAATAACATACACTGCAGAGATGGACTAGGATTTCATAACATGGAAGAGACAGCCTCTGCCACAAAGACTGCGGTCTAAACTGACAAGAAACGAGCTATTGTTCCTGCAGCTCACCAGTGTCAGGACATGCTCCCTGCCCCCTCCTATTCTCAATCTGCCATGCTTTAATAGCTCGTAGCTGCTGCCCAGCTGCAGCCRCTTCAACAAGTGGGTGGTTCTGTCAAAATTAAGAGGCAAAAACATACTGAGATTATTCCAGAAGGGAGAGGCTCACAGTATACTCAGAGATGAGGAATGTTGTCTGGCTCTCTAGGTTGCACCCTCACAAGTATATGGTGGATTCTTTTTATATGTTTTGCATTTTCACATTGATGTTGCAATGATGAGGACTTAAGTTACAAAACRCCACAGCTAAGGCTGATGATGTTCCTTAATTTACACTTATTCATGAGGTCATACAATATTGGTTACAGCTTCTGAGTACATACAAGACAYGTTCTACCACCTATTAAAATTGCTTGGTCATTGCTATTACAAGTACTCTTTCTAATCCCTGCCAAAATGTCTGGGCTGAAGTTTTCCATGATGAGTGTATGAGGGGTTTTGTTTGTTTGTTGAGGAGAAAAGTATAATTTATGGATATTATTCTGTTCCCATGCATGGCCAGGCGCCTTTTCTAGGATGAACTTTAGCCTTCTGGAGCTTAATCTGAACTCGAACTTCACACAAATGGCGGTTGTGGTAAGGACACATCTTTCATTCTTCTGAGGAAAAGTCCCTTTATAAAATTACCCAAATTTAAGCATTTTCACAAGCTGAATTACTTGGGACTACATCTGGGTAAAAGTCTTCCATTGCCTGCAAGCCTCAGCACCTAAAGATACAATATGATCTTCCCAAAGGCTGAGCACACAGCCTGGATCACACAGGTGGGACTGGTGAGGGAGTGTTTAATTCAGCATCATCCTGTGCCAGAATGCTCCTTGTTTCTCAAAATCAGCCCTTTCAAAATCCTTCAAAGAGGGCAAAAAGCAATTCAACACCTCAGCTGATTCCTTTAAAAGCCTTACCCATGTATGCTCCAGGTTAGTGCCTATTACATCAGCCAGAAAACTTTGTTATCACTTTCCAGGCTGTGTTTACAAGAGGGCTGGAGTCACATGTGTCCAAGATTTTATACAATATCAGGATTTTATATAAAACTTCATAAAATTCATAGTGTTTCAAATGGAAAAAAAAATGTGGTGCTCTTAAACTGAACCATCCAGGAAAGAGATCAGTACTTTGAATTTGTCATAATATAAAGGGCCATTATAAAATTCTGCAGTGCTTCTRCTGCATAGACTAGTTCCATAGCCCAGTGTGCCACAACTTCGTCCAAGGATGCAAATACACCTTAAAATTCAGCAGGAATATGTTGCAGTACAKGCAAAGCATGTTTAGAGCACTCCAGAACTCTGGCAGCAGGAAAGTGACATCATCAGTTGGACAAGGTGCACACAAGCTTCCTGAAGGAAGCAACCCAAAAACCCCCAGCAAGAGTAATCCTTCCTTCCTTTGACAGTGCATTTCCCATCTGGATGTCTGTTTGCTGTTCACAAATAAAAGCTCCTTTGAAGGTTGCATCCTATTTTGCTGATTACTTTTCCATTACACCTTATGACTACCAGTAAACACACCAGTACACACATAAAAACATGTTACCTCTGTTTTGCTTTGAATACCACTGCCTCCCCCTACAGAGTCTTCATCAGTGATGACATTTTAAGATCCTTATTACTTAGTCTGTGCTTTCTAAAATTCAGAATTTCTTAAAGTCAGGTTGTAAGAGTGGTGAAACGGCAAGGACAGAAAAACACACACACAAAACCAAACCCAAGGGATGGTTGAAAGGACATGGAAAGATTTGGTTTGCAGTGAGTTAGGTTTTCATGCTGCACTAAGTCCTAAGATTTGCTCTCTCCATTAATTTCTACACCACCCATCCAGTACTAGCAGACCAGCCTTACACATCAATGGTAGAAAATAAGCTAAAACAGCTATACTTTTGAAGCTATACTTAGGTCAGACAGGAAACAGTCAGTTAAAGGCTTGGAAAAGTAGTGAATATCCAGCTCTAAAAACAGGTTTTGAAGAGGAAGATCTGTATTGACCAGCTTCCAGCTACCAAGAGAAAAAACCTGACAGATGAAAAAGATACATTAAAATTTTGACAACTAACTGAAAGGAAGTAGCCCCAAACCCGAAAGAAACATAGGAAACGTGAGCAGCCACACAAAATAAGAGCAGCAAAACTGACACACATCCTGCTTAGTACAAAGAGATACAGCTGTGGAAAATTTCATCAGCACAGGCAGTCCAGCTGTGCACCAGCAAGCACACCACAGAGCACCTCTGCACGGAGAACACCCCCTCTGACAACAAACTGCTGGGCATTATCCAAAGGCAACGCTCTCATGCCAGCTGGGAAACAAAACAGGCCTTAACATGCAGCAGCCCTTAGATAAAAGTAAAGCTAAACTCATCTCCCTCATCATCCAACAAGGAGCTTGCACGTTCAAGTCTGACACTTGGATAATTTTAGGCTTACTTTTTTTCTCTACGCCACACTTGCTATACTGGATTAAATGCCAGTACAGCATTAATTAATTAAATAATGGTACTGATTCACATGGACTCTCAGTTCTGAGTTTAATTATGTCCTAATAACACTTTAATGATATGTGAACACATATTSAGGAGAAGCTCTGAATGGCTCCTTTACTGCTGGTCCAACTCCACAGCCAAATGAAATTAACAGTAGGGATTACCTCCCACTAACTGCCCCTCACTGAAGTCACCCAGGGCTCTGGAAGTGACACAGATAGGGAAAAAGCCACCACCATTTGAGAGAAACACCCAGTTCAATAGCCATTATATTCACAGCCATTGATTTCCAAGGCATCTAACCCAGATTTTAGTCATCCACAGGAACACACACCACTGAACCTGAACATGGGATGGCCTTACTCTTAGTCATTAAAACAGTTGCAGAATATTTCCCCTAATTTTCCAGTAGCAGCAAGCAATTTACTTGGAATTCTTGGGACAGAGCTTTTGATAAGGGCCAGAGGGGCAACTGCTGTTCCTGGAACTGAGCAACCTGATCTAGTGGTGGCGTCCTGGCCCACAGCAGAGGAGTGGGAACTAGATGATCTTTAAGGTCCCTTCCAACTCAAGCCCTTTATGACTTTACAATGACCTACTGACAACTGGAGATCGTCCCCCCACCCAGTTGTGCAGGGAAATTCTCCACAGAGCAGGCTTCAGGGACAGCACCATCATGCTGCAGGTAAACGCTCAAATTCACACCTAAAGCTGAAGCCAAGGGCAGTCCCCATGCAATGCCAAACAGTGACAGGACAAAGTGGACCCCTGTGAGCTCCTGCCTGAGATTTCTAGGTGCTGTGACTCAACAGGAAAGTTAGATGCAAAAAGTCATCTGGAAGTTATACTTCATCTCCAGAACCAGCATTTCATCCTTGTTAATACCAAGCAGTTGAATCTCCTGGTTTTTGGAAGGTTTTCCTTTCAAGTGATCAAACCAGAGCAACTAGACAAAGCCACTGTTGCTGCATATTGCTGTAGCTGAACTGATCCAGGCCATTGCTTCCCCAGGCTATGCTCTCCCTGGCAGCAAACAGGCTTGTGCTGCCTTAAGCTTCCAGCTGTGCACATGATGTAAACATTGCTGATCCACCACAATTAGAATTTGTATTATTTTTGAGAGTTTTGCAGTTTCTACTTGTGTTCATTCTGAAAAGCTTCAAGCCCATTTCACCCCTCCTGTATCTTTTCTTTTACTCTTTGTCTATTTTGAGACAATAAAACCAGKAAACATCTCATTACATATATGCTTTATGTTTTATGCTCTAATGAGGTTAAGTGAAAAACCAGTATTTTCTGTGGGAAGTTAGAAATTTGACAAAATCTCTTAAGCTGGTCATGAGAAGATGTATGTTGCACTTCAGCCAAAGAAATTAATCACTTACATTACAAAATCAGAATAAAAGAATTTTTCTCACAACAGTTCACTGCTAATCCCACCTGAAATACAAGAGCAAATTACTTAATTGCCTTATAAGTACTTCTAAGGACCAGGCTCCCATGCCAAAGTGTTCCAAAAGGTGCCCTGTAATCTCCGCATGTAACTGTCATAGAGCAAAAAGGAATATTCAAAGAGCAGAGTACCTACCACTGGAAGAAAGACAATTGGGGAATCCTGCTGGTTTTAATGAGCATTCATACAATCTACCCAGATGATGTGTCACAGTTTTAGTGTTCCTTTTTATTTTGGCAAGAATAAAACAGCCATTGTGCAGGGCACAAACTGAAGACCTTAAGAGCTTGTTTTCTGGTAGTGCCAGAGCTGCTTTCCAAACACAGGCAGCCCATGGGGCAGCCCTCCCTCAGCAGAGGGTGACACTTCTTTGGCTATCGCCTAATTCTGTGGACACCTGACACTTTGACATCTCTATCTTGCTGTCACCTTGGTTAAGAGGACAATGAATGCAGGGAATAAGTACACAAAYCCTTCTTTCTAAGGGAAACAAATGAAAACCCAGTTTGGCAAGACCTTCTAGACCCTTCTTCCCCAGCCTGGTTCAAGGTCAGTCACTTTGCAGAGTGCCCATTCTCAAGGGATGAGCTCATCCCTTTACAAGAGCATGTAATGAAGGACAAGCAAGAATGTCTTTAAAGGGAGAGTCAATTTTAGTCGGAGATTGGGAAGACATAGTTCACTGTGAAGGTGGTGAGCAACTGGCACAAGTTGCCCAGAGAAGCTGTGGATGCCCCATCCCTGAGAGTGTTCAAGGCCAGGCTGGATGGGGGTTTGAACAAGCTGGTCTAATGGAAGATGTCCCTGCCCATGGCAGGGGGCTTGAACCAGATAATCTTCAAAGTCCCTTCCAACTGAAACCATTCTATGATCTCTCAGTTCAGTAATTGTAGAAATTTTTGTTCAGAGTATTCAAAGTTGAAATCAAGCTCATTCAGGTATCTGCTGCACAAGGAACTCAGATACAGAAGCTGAGGTCCCCATGTCCCCAAACCATTATGCTGTGGCATCTATTCAGTTTTCACTGAAAAATATTAGGTATAAAAAACAGACACCCAAAGGAAGCTCTCATTACTACATTAAAACCTGCTTTCACTGCATCTGAGTTTTCCATATCAAAACACACACCAGTTCCTCCTGAACACATTCATGGGTTATTCTTCTTTGAGGGCATGGGGCTCATTAGTACCTTGGGAACTGTACAAGCTTTTAAGAATTACTATTTTTGTTGTATCTACTTCTGAGTTTTACCATTTCATCCAAAGTTATTAAATTCTTGCTGTGCAGAGAACATCATACAGCATTAGCTGCCTGCTGTTTATTCAAGTACTTGTGATAAAAACACAGTCATTCTATGTCAAACTACATTAGACTCTGGTTAAAAGAGCGCAAAATTAAAATAAACAAAAAAAACCACACCAAAAAACTCAACCAAAACAACAAAAAAGCCCCCACAAAAAAAAAAAAAAAAAAAGAAAAACCCACCAAGCAAAAACCACAAAAAACCAGAAAAACAACCACCAAACATGTTCCCAGAGCCAAGTTCAAAGTGCACAGCTTAATGCCACTGGCTGAAGTTTTGATGTAAATTATGCCTGTAACAGCCAAGGCTAGAACAGCAAGGTGGGCTTCTCAGGTGTTTACCTGAAGCACTTGATAGCTCCTCTTTACAGGTTATTTCCATTGCTTGCCCTCAACAGCAAGTTTTTCAGCAGTTGTATGTCTTTGACACACTTGGACACACACACAAAAAAGTTGATAAAAAACCCAGAGGAAATCAAAACAGTCAAAACACCATGCAGAGAACCTGGACAGAAAGCTTCAGGTTGTCTTTGACCTCTTCCATGTCATTACAACTGCATTTTCTAGGTTTAAAATACAGTTCCTACTTAAACAGGAGAAAGAAGATCATCAAAACAACATAGGCAGCAAATGCTTCTATCTGAAGTCCTGCTCTGGGGATGGGGTGCTAAACTGGGCACCGTGGTCTTTATAAAACAGTGGTTTATACAGTGAGCAAAGCCAGCTTGCAAGGGCTTCATGGGAAAACTGCAACATGATGAAAAGCACTAACCAAAACATCCTCCCTAGCAGAAGTGAAATCCCTTATTCCATCAAGCCCAGTGCGTGGCTCCACTGCAAACACTACCCTCAAGTGCTCTGAGCTGAGCAGTGCTGGAAGCAACGGGTGACAAACTGTGCCTGTCATCACCTATGGTGACAATAACCCCACTTAAAAAACTGACCGGGCACTAGTCAAGGCTGTCCTGTGCTCCAAAGCCAGCACAGCGCTGCCAGAGCAGAGAAACACAAGCAACCACCAGTGGTCAACTTCCGTAGAGAAAGTACGTGCCTTGGCTTCACAGCTGTTTTCCAACCCAGCCCAGCCCATCCCGCTGCCGCCCGGGAGCCTGGACCTTGGCAGCAGCATCCCGCAGCCGCCCCCACTCCCGGGAGGGGCCGGGGTCCGGCTCGGAGCGCGCTGCCCGCTCCAAGCCACCAGCCCGAGAGCGGGCAGCTGGCAGAGACCTGCTCGGAGGAGGCGGAAAGGGATGTAGCTTTAAGAAAAAAGGAGGAGGGGGATTCAAGGATGCGCGCTCGAGGGGACTGCGAGGTCCGCGGGGCTGGAAGGACGGACAGATGGATAGAAAGACAGACGGAGCTCCCTTACCTGCCGCGCTCCCGCTGTCCCTGCGCCGCCGCTGCCGCCCCGCGCTCCGACCGCCGCCCGCGGCCGCGGGTGCCTTTATAGCCCCTGCCCCGCCCGCCGGGCGGTGCCGCCGCCGCCGCCGCCCTGCCCGCGCTCCGCCCGCCCGGCCCCGAGCTCGCCTCGCCGCTCGCGGGCGTGTGCGGCCGCTGCGCCCCTGGCCCGGCCCGCGCGGGGTCCCTGGGGACCAGCGGGCAACCCCGCTGCCCATCCGCAAGCCCGGGTCTGCCCCCTCGCTGTCCGCGCAGCCCGGCCGGAGGAGGCTCCGCGCTGACATCCCAGTCCCGGGCAGGCTGGAGAGCAGCGGAAGGCGCAGACCCGCGCCCCGGTTGGCCCGGGCTTCACACAGTTCCGCGAGAAGGGAGGGTGTGCAAGCGCTTGCCCGAGGACCGAGAGGGAAGCAGCCTTGGAAAAGGCTGAGCCGAGGACGGCGACAGCGGGGTGCCGGCACAGGTGGTCAAAGCCCTGCGGACCCACGTACTTCTATACAGATATAAAGCCTATTTACCAGAGTTACAAAATGTTATGTTCATACATTAAAGTGACCACGAGGAAGTAACTGTGGTTGCGGGAGGGAAATAATGGCTTTGCACGTTCCTGGTGAATTTCAGAGGGTGCAGCGGGTGCCGCGACTGCTGGGTGAGTTTCCCAGTGAACAACTCTTCGGCAAGAAGCGCAGCTAATCGTTTATTCCAAAAAGAGGCCCTTGCCTGTTGAGCAAAGAGTATCTCTGTATACGTAATTCTGTGTGTAGCCATCCGCCAAGAGGCGGGTTAAACTGCCACGGCCTGAGCTGCTTTTTCTCTGACTTTTCTGCAAAACATCCTTCCCCCAAGTGTGACTTCACTGAACAACCTCACTTTCATGGCATTTTGCTGTGACTCAAGCTGATGAAATCCACAGCATGTCGTCATTGCCCCTTGTGCAGTGGCCTGAAGAGGAAATCAGAAATTCCTCAAACTCTGAAACTCTGTTAAACTTTCAGCCTCTGTTATCTCAGCTATAAAATGAGCTTATTAAGTCGAGTCTACAAAAAGCTTGCTGCTGTTCAAATGCATCTTAGCTTCTCTCCTCCTAAGTCAGCTTCTGCACCTGAGTCAGAAACTGCTGCCTTTGGAAAAAGAACCCTGGAAGTCTGGTTCCTTTTTCACCACAAAATGATGGGAGATCATGTTGTGCAGCAATAACTCTGAAGTATTACCAAGTGTAAAATAAAGGAAATTTCTTATCTTGTTTTGTTCCCTTTGATTAGTTAATGTCTGCAAGGACGAAAAGCATTTCTGAACAACACAAGAGAAGAATTTGTCATCCCAAGACAGCACTGTTCTGTGTGTGCTTGCTTTGTTTTTCGAATGATAAAAGGCCTAATCTTTTTCATAATCATTTTCAACTGTGATGCCAGGAAACCAATGAAACCATCACAAATAATTTAATTTACAACTGAGCCTATTTTGAAGTCATATCTTCGAAATTATGTCATCAGGTCACTGGCATGCTGTGTTTGTTATGGAAGGCCTGTCTAGCTCAGTGTACCAGTTATGGAACAAGTGTAAAGGCTAGAACAAGAACATGGGCTTGACTAATTTTCCGACAGATTAATCCTCTCTTCATCTGATCATGAAACAATATCCTAGCTCAGAAACATTCAGTCCTTCAGAAAACAGATCTGGGGCAGTGTCTGAATTGTATGATTTGGCCCACCCTCAAGCAGTTTTTCAGTCTGCTGTGCTTGGCTGCTTTTTGGGGAAGGGGCTGAAAGCTTCAGAGATTCAGATGGAATGAACTGTTCTCTGTGCACTAGATGCAGACTTTTGCAGTTGAAAAAACAGTACTGAGTTTGGAATGGGCTGGAGAACTGAAATTAAGTGTTTCTTTTGCTTTGACCTTTGCAGTGTGTTTGTTATTTAGATCACATGCAGTGCTAGACTTCAAAAATGTTGAAGATAGGCAGGTAGAAGTCCCAAGGAGTAGTTGCTTGGAAAGCCTGGTAGTCTGTGCATCCAAACAGAGCCTTTGCTAGTTCATGCACTCTTCCCAGCTATTTTGCCAGTTATGGCTGAGAATAACATGGTGATTTACAGTGACTTTTGAGATATTGGTAGATTGCAAAAGAAAATGAAGTAATTCTAAAAATCCAAGTTAGGAAGTATTTTACTGTGTGAAGATGTAATTGATAAAGTTTGCACTCAGGGATCCAAATTCTGATGTGTGCCAGAAAGGAGCACAGCTGAAAGCTTGGGAACATCGCCCTCCTCTGCTTGGAAAAGTCTGCCCAGAAGACAGGTTGGGAAAAACCAGGAATTTCCGGGCTTAATTTGCCAGTGTCACTGCTGACAATGCAACAAGCAGAGCCTGGGTGAGTTCTCAGCCCGTGCTGGGCTGCAGGACTGCTCTCAGCGCATTCCCACAGCAGCTGAGTGGCTCCTGCACCAGGAGCTGTACGTGCACAGACGTGTGTACTTTAGGAGCTGCTGTGCTCGGGAGACAATACAAGCTGCCACCCATGTGGGCCCACTGAAATCCTAATGGGCGCTTCTACTGTAAATATTATTTCATTTAATAAACCAGCTCTGTGCAGTTGGCATGCACTCGTCCTTTGGAGAAGAGCATCTCCGGAGGGCCGGCTGCCCAAACACAGATCTCCATTCCTGTACCAGCCAACAGGCTGTGCAAATGAACCTGGAACCTCTCCAGTGCTGCTGGTGGCTTTCACTTGAGGTGATCACAGCATAAGTCTTCAAGTTATTTAAGAGTAAAGTAAACAAGTCCTTGTTTTACTGTTGTATTTTATTTTACTAAACTGGGTTGTTGTAGCTATCCACACACCCAAAGACACATTTGCACAAAGATTGAAAGGCCATAATTCCATGCTAGTGAAAGACTAATCATAAGTGCTGAGCAGAAACCTGCCTATGTGTTCCAGTATCTGGCAGTAACAATATTTCAGCATTTAAATAGCACTTTTAAGCCATTAAGTAATCAATGCTAACAAGGCTCCAGGGAAAAGAGGATGGTGCAAATGAAGAACCACCAGACTAGAGACCTGATCCAGAGTCCACCAAAGGGTATCAATTCCGTCCATTTCAATGTGATGGAAACAGATTTTAATTATGAGACTATTTCTCTTTCCCTTGACATTATATTACTTGCCGTGCCAGCATTAACTCAGGAAATTTCAGTAATTGTGCTGCTGCAGCAAAGAAGGAAAAAGAGTTAAAAATATAGGAGCACAGAATTATATTTTGCAAAAAATATTATGTGTTTGTTTAGAAAGGTCTCTGCACACTGTTTACTTTTAAGCAGTGGTAATATTATCAGTCACTGCAAAAGAAACTGGGTGTTCCCTTGTTCTCACTAACAATACAGGAGGGATAATTTTGGATTAAGCTACATGTTTTATGAAAAATATGCTTGATGTTTGCTGGTTCATGTTAAAAGAATTCCCTGTGTGACCCGTCAAATATCACACCCCATCCACTGGGAATTTTATTCTACTACAGCCTTTTGTTGTTGTCTTTGGATCCCTTGATGATGCTGACATGTAGCCATACAGATCGGTTGTCCTTCCAAAAATTATTCAATGCAGCTTTGAACCAAGGGCATTGACCTCAATTAAAAATATAAATAAATAACACCACAGACTGAAGATTCACATGTCTTTGTGAGATTTTCCTGGTATTATTCATATCCCCACTTAAGTACTTATTTCCAGTTTGGAAACTGCTTTTGGCAGGTTTATCTGCTTCAGCAAAAGCATAGATGGGGGGTGAGTCATTTTATTTGGTCTTGCATTAGGAACTTCCTGCCATTTGTGAAGGAAGTGGATTTTTTTTTTTTAATATATTTCAGAAGACCGCATTTATCTGTAGCTAATTTGATGAATGGAGGGGTTGGGAGGGTTGATCTGTTTTGCTTTGAATAGGTTTGTCCCTTCAGGAGGTTTTGGCGGAGCGTTTTACCAAGTGGGACATTTCTGTAGGAAGCTCTGTTGGTCGGGGTGGGATCTGTGAGCGACTCTCCCAGCAGGACTCAGCTACTGAGTGACGCAGCTGCCCAGCCCTGAGTTTGCCACTCAGGCTTTCGGTCCAATGCACACGGACAAATAAGTGCCTAAGAACTGGGTTTATGAGAAGTCAACATGACTGGTAAATATTAAAGCTAGCCAAGAGAAAAAGCCAAGAGAGACAAGGTCTAAAATAGATTTTGTGTTTATTTCCACATAAGGTTTTTGACTGTGAGTTCTCCCTGCGATGAATACCTATGGTCACCAAGAGTTTTCTCTGGTACTGCCTCGCAATCTTTAGCCCACAGAGGATGCAGGCAGCCAGGGACTTGATGTCACATACCAGACTCACTCAGCTGCGTTTGAGCACAGCTCTTGTGCTTACCAGGAAAAGGTCTCAGCCACAGCCTGCAGGGTGGGTACACATCCACGGCACAATGCTTTGCTTGCAATTTCTCCTGAAGGAGTTAACGCGTTTCRTAAAAATAATAAAAGTTCATCAAGCCAAACAGGAAAAAGGAAGAATTTGGCTCTGCAGCTCACAGATGTCATTGTGAAGGCAGAAAGATAGCTCTGTATCCCTGCTACGGTTGGAAGGGGAATTGGGACTTGCTGCGTACTTCCACTCCTCCTCCAAACAGAAAAGGCTCCAATTGCAATATCTAGATGAAAAACTGTCTCTTACACCAAGAACTCAAAGAGAGCCTTCATTTTTGAATCTATCTATTGTGCAAAGGTTAAGCCAGCAGGGATTCACTGAAACTTGCACAGGATAAGACAAAAGGGAAGAAATCCCAACTGGGGTTTCAGTTAGGATCTAGAGCGACTTCTTTTCCCAGGGTAGCGGTGGTTTCACACACATCCTGATTTGGTGGCAGCCAAACTGAGGTTTTAGAGGTCCCAGTGGTATCTGTGTTTCAGACTAAGGAGGCAAATGTCAGGGTCCTGCACCTGGGGAGGAATAACCCCGGGCACCAGTAYAGRTTGGGGGCTGACCTGCTGGAAAGCAGCTCTCTGGAGAAGGATCTGGGGGTCCTGGTGTACAACAGCTGTCSATGAGCCAGTAGTGTCCTTGGGACTAAGAAAGCCAAAGGTATCCTGAGGTGCATCTGGAAGAGCATTGCCAGCAGGTTGAGGGAGGTGATCCTGCCCCTCTGCTCAGACCTAGTGAGGCCTCACCTGGAGTGCTGTGTCCATTTCTGGGCTCCTCAGTACAAGGCAGACATAGAGCTCCTGGACCAGGTCCAGTGRAGGGMAACAGATAATTAATAGACTGGAGCATCTCTCTTATGAGGAAAGGCTGAGGGAGCTGGGCCTGTTGAGCTTCGAGAAGAGACAACTGAGAAGGGACCTCATCAGTGTCAGTGTCTGCAGGGAGTGTTACAGGATGGACCAGGCTCGGCTTGGTGGTGCCCAGGAATGGGGCAAGAGGCAATGGGTGGAAATTGATGCCCAGAAAGTTCCACCTGAATATGAGGAAGAACTTCTTTACTGTGGGGGTGACCGAGCACTGGAACAGATTGCCCAGAGAGGGTGTGGAGTCTCCCTCACTGGAGATATCCAAGAACTGTCTGAACACAATCCTGTGCCATGTGCTCTGGGATGACCCCGCTTAAGCAGAGAGGTTGGACCAGATGACCCACTGTGGTCCCTTCCAACCTTACACATTTTGGGATTCTGTGATTCCGTGAGGTTCAGGTGAATTCACCACGATCAAAGTGTAAGACACTGATAGTGTAACTGATAGTGAAACTGATAGTTCACTGATAGTGAACTGATAGTGGGACTGTAGTCTCAGTTTGTCTGCTCAGATAGGTTCTTTGTGTATCCTTCTTTGTCACCTGCTTGCCACTGTGCAGAAGAAGTTTGGACAGGGCCATGCACCGTGGCCCATGAAGATCCCTGTCCTTGCCGATGGCYCCAGCGGACATATGTGGTGACCAGCTACTCACCCGCCCTCTTGTTTGTCCAATGGTCTAAACAGAAAGCTGTTTGGGGCTGCTGGGGGATCAGAGAATTGGTTTTATGGGTGCCTGAGCCTTTTGCATGAGTTTGTTTGTTCCTGCTGGACRAGTATTGTTCTCTTCAGACCTGTCCACCTGTTAAACACACATGTACACACCTGTATGGACAATGGTATAGAGCTTGTTCCTTTAGTGATCTACACTAAACACACAGATAAACACAATAAGTTCCTTACAGAAGTGGCTTTACCAAGTTGGCATGAGATTTTTTTTTTTTTTTTTTTTTTTTTTTTTTAATATTCTTTTTGTGGTCAACTATGGGCAGGCAAGGAAGTACAGAGACGTGTTTTAACTGTGAACTAAAGACAGTGCCTTAGCCTTACACAGCAGTCAGAGGTGGGAGAAATGAAATGTTGAAAGGCTGAAAATATGGGTGGATTTTACTCAACTCTCTGAGAGGTCAGTGGCCTTCTCCAATCCATTCCCTGCAAGAAACTTGGTGTTTATCAGAAAGGGTTTGCTCAGAAAAAGGTATAAAGTACTACCTTCAGCATCAAGGTAGTACTTTATACCCTTTTTATACCTTTTGACATTTCTTCCTCTTGAACTTTACTTTCCAAAATGACCTACAAGAAGACAAGTTACACAGACCACTAATTAAATTTCTGAAGCATTGGGTGAGCAGAGATTTTAACAGACCCCAGCTGACTCCCGCAGCTGGTCATCTACAACTTCTTGCATCTATAATCTTCCCTCAGTCTGCCTGGCCAAAACCTTGGGGTGCCAGGACTCCATCCTCATTCACTTGATGATCCTTGAGGGTCCTTTTCAACTCAGCATATCCTGTGGTTCTGTGATTCTGTGATTTGGTCAGTGGGCAGAATCTGACTGACCACCCACTGTGACTGCTGTCCTGTGCTGCAAATTCAACAGGGAGTTTAAAGAAGCACCTGTAAGTTGTAAATGTCTTTTCTTAAAAGCTGCTTTCACTAGAAAGAGGGGATTCATGTACTTGAGCAWTATGAACCCTGCTCACATCCACGCTGGAGGCAAAGTTAGGGATGTTCAAACAGAACTCACTTGGGGGCTGCACAAGCAACTTGAAGGGGAGTTGAAGTCATTTATGCAAAGCAGACTTTGCAGCAACTTGTTCTTTAGCAGGAAGGTGTGACCAAGGAGATGTTGTGTATGAGGGTGTGCTCTGATAAATTAGGCTATTGGACACAAGACATCACAGGACTTGGAAGCCACCAGGTCACATCAGCTGAGATGCCTGCAACTCCTGTACTKAGCAGGGCAGAAGGCACCAAATGCAATTTGACATCTTTTTGGTTCTCTGTGGTCATTATTTGTTTGAGAAAAATTGCTCCAAAACTCAAGAACAATTGCTTCACCCTCTCCCTTTAGCCCCCATCTTTAGTTATATTTTTAAAGAGGTTTCTTTACAATTCCTTTACTGGCTAGAAATCTGGAAAGTACTTCTCTCCCCCCTCACCTCTTCCTCCCACTCAATCTGGCTGAGGCGTTGCTACACACAAACACGAACCACGAGTTCATCTGTGTGTACCAGAATCCTTCCCATTCCATTTTTCACAGCCTCCCTGAAGGAACATCCAACTCACATCTCAGCTGAACTTTTGAACCCACCAAGGCTGAGATAGCTCAAAATCAAGCAGAACAGGCTGGAGGGTGCCTATCAGTTTGAGGGGCAGCTGAGCAAGTGCAAGTCAGAACTCTGTCCTCACTGATGTCTGATAAGGAAGAGCTGCTAAAAGGCTTGATCGTTGTCTAATCTTCCTCATGAAGTAAAGTCATGTGCCCTCTGCTTGAAAATGCCCTTAAAAGTGTGTGTCCTTTTGCCCTGAGCAACACATTTATAGAGCTGTAACAGAGCCCAGCAATTAACTCAAAGAAAGTCTGGTCCTTCAAGACCCTAAATGACATGTATCACTTGTGATTAGTTAGATGGCTGCAGCTTTTTTCTGAAGTTTTTGTTGCAAGTACTGGTCTTACAGCTTTGAGCCCAGAGTCAAAGAAGCACAAAGTAATGTTGCTGGTTGGCACTGTGTGCTCAGAGCTGACCACACCAACAGGACTGAGACCACCAGGTTCTCGTGATCCTGGGCATAAAACACAAACACCATGAAACAGAAAAGTCAGGCTTCTTCCCTGTCTTGTGTCCAGGTAGAGGAGAAAAAGGTTGAATCACTTCTTACAAAAGTTTCAAGGAAGAAGGTGCCAGAGAGGACATACATGGGACACAAGCAGCAATTTTTTGTTGCAATCTGTTTAAGGCTTCTTTTGACAAAGACCAGGTGTGTAGCCTTAAGACAAAGTAATGGGTGGAGCACGGACAGGAGAAGAGGGCAATAGGTAAGGTGATTGCAGCTCTTGCAGCAAAATGGACATGCTCTTTTTGCCAGCCTTTTCAAAACTGTTGTTCAGAATCAAACAGCAAGATCTAACCCAGCAATTCATTCATTTAATAGCTTTAGAGGCTGTTCCCTATTAAATAAGACATGGTAAATCTGTTTTAGATTAGCAAAGCAAATGAGTCACAAAAAAACCCCTCTTTGGTGTTAAGTTTTGGCCTGTACAAGCTGCATCTCAAACAGATGCTGTGTCCATTCTGCTAAATATAAAATGGCCAGACCCCAGTGTCTGGCCCTGAGACCAAGTGGCCTGGCCCGACTCAGGCTGTGTGTCTTCAGACGAGCCCCCTGTGGCAGACTGACCCCACATGTTGTATGGCATTTGGCCCTGGCTCCCTTCTGTGCTGCAAGTGGTGTCCCTTCGGTCCTAAGATTTATCTTAATTTTTGTAATGTGCTTTCGAGTTCAAAGGCTCTGGAATAATCTAAGGGCGGTGCTGCAACCCACAGGAGCGATGTTTTTATGGCCCGAAGCTGAAGGGGTGTGTTGCATCCCCCAGGGTATGCATGGGGCTCTGCAGGAGGATGGGACAGCCTTGGGGGGCTGTGCAGGCTGGAGCATGGTCACCTCCATAGTGGTGCCTGGTGACAACTCCTGAGAAGAGGGCAGGCCAGAGCCAGTGAGCAAAACAGAAACTCAGCTTGTGAGCAGGCAAGGGTCTGGGTGTCGAGCTCACACCCTGTCCACTTTCAGCCCCCACACAGCCAGAGGAACTGAGCAGGCTCCTCTGTGGGTTTATTACATGCACCCACCTGGAGTTAAACACTGAGCAGAGGACAGCCCCTGCAAACAGCTCAAGTCCTCGGTGCTCCTCAGAAACTTCTCACTAATGAAGAATTGAAGCAGGTGAAGCACCACCTCTGCTGACAGCCTCTGGATAGGTGGAAAACACTGGGACATTTCAGCAGCATTTCAGCTTCTATCTGTCTGAAATTGGGTGCCAAGAGGAAGGCAGTAGTCTTGTTTCTCCCAGAAACTGAAATTTTTGATGTTTTAAACAGCTTTCAGTCAACTCAAGAGCAACTCTGATAAGTTTTTTTAACAGAATACAGACACTGCCATAAATAAAACATAACTGCTGTATTTTTATCAGAAAGAAAATGCAAAAGTAAAATGAAGCCTTTCTCAAGATATCACAGAATAGAGCAGAGATATTTGCAATCCAAATGATACCTCTAAGAGTGCTTTCCTCAGCCTGAGGCGAAAAGAAGGAGAGAGGCTCTTTGCAGTAGGAATCATCAAAATAGCGAAACCATCAAAGGTGAGTGACTGCCAGGTTGATGTCTACCATCTGCCAAACATGATGTCATTTAATGGAGGTTCCTGACACTTGTACTTGCAAAAGGACTGCTGGTGGAAAGACTGGCAGTGTGAATAAAGAGACAGTGGTGAATATAAGATATATTGTCCCTGGTGACATTTTTGACACCATCACCCACGGCATTCTTATTTTTGAGTTGAGAAAGTATGGGCTGCATGGATGTGCTTGAAAAATGGTTGTGCTGCCAGGGCTAAAGGGTGTCATAATCAATGGCTTAACATCCAGCTGAAGGCTGGAAACAAGTGGAGTGCCACAGAGGTCCAGGATTGTTCAATGTCTTTGTCAGTGATTTGGATGATGAGACAATGGGTGTGCACCCTGCAGGTGGTGCTCAGCAAGGGAAAGTGATTGATATCCCAAGTGACAAAGCTTTAACCCAGAAGGACTTTGAGAAACATGAAAATTGTACCAACAAGAACTTCCTGAAGTTCAGTGGGGAGAAGTGCTGGGTTCTGTGCCTAGGGTGGAATAATCCCACACGTCAGCACAGGCTGGGAACTGAACAGCTGAGACTTTATGAAAGGGAATCTGGGGCTCGTGGTGGATGCTGAAATGAGTAAGGAGGCAATAGTCTGCTCTCATTACAGGTGATGCAAACAGCACATGGAGTTATATCAGGAGAAGCATGCAGCAGATCCAGGAAAATTATTACCTACTTTACTCATCTCTGGTGGGACCAGTTTTGGACCTACTAGGATGTCAAGAACCTTAAAAAGCTCAGCAAAGGTCTGCAAAGATAGTCAGGGGGTAGGGAAGATGACCTTCAAGGAGAAGGTAAGGGAGCTGGGCTTGTTTAGTCCTGGCAAGAGGAGACACAGGGATGGTCTGATAGCAGCCTTCATCTATGTGACAGGACACTGGAGGAATGATGAAGCCAAAGCCTTTTTGGTAGTGGCAGAGAATATAATGGGGCAACAGCTACAAATTGTGGCTTGGGAGGCTGAGATTAGGCTGATGTTTAAGACAGTAACACAAAGCTAAGGAAACCAAAATAAGTTCTGCTCAGTGGAAGGGCATTGGAGGGCATAGGGTAGATCAGAGCAATGTTGGGATTACCACTATAAAGCAGAGTGAACAGTGAAGTGTGCCAAGAGCACTTAAAAGGTGGACTCTGGAGGCTTCACCTACTTGCCAAAATAACCAGTTGCTGGACTGAAATTCTACCGTGCAGCGTGTCCTCTGGATATGGGATGCAGGCTTAGAGTTTTACAAACACAAGACAGAAATTAAAGAGGTGTAAGGTCTCTGTTACTACAATATTTCAGTTAGCAGTAAGTGGAGTTATCCCATATCCCAAAGAGCAGGTTGACCTCGTGCTTTTCTACAAAAGGATCAAAGATACATGCAAGACCAAGTAGAATTTTGATAGCAGGAGAGAAAAATGGTCTAGATTTAGCTCTGGGTGTGGAAAATTCCACAATTTTGTCTATAGGAGACTAGTACATGACATTTAATGTCATTGCCAGACGGAACATACTAGACCGTATCAAAAATTTCAGAAAATAATTTTCATAATTAAAAATAAAAGGCAATTTTGGAAGAAAAATGGTCATTGATGACCCACGTCTTAATGCTTAGAACAAGTATCTAATAGAGCAAACACCTGAGGCTTAATGTGAGCAGGTAAATATCATTTAAAACCTGTAAACATCAAATTTCTTTTTTGAAGAAATAGGTGATCAACATTGGCAGAGCTATAGTTAAGGATGGGTTTTAGATCAGAAAACATTGGTTTAAGTTTTCGTTAGGAGGTGGCTGCACTGCCTTTTTCCAGCTCCAGTTGTCCCTGGAAAGAGAAGAGCTCACTGGTAAATAAAACTTGATTCAGAGGTGTCAGACTGAACTGACTCCCCTCAGACTGGGGAGCACCAGCTGGAGCAGGAAGGAATTCTGGTGAAAATGCTGAGGAAAAGGATGTCACAACAACTGAAGACTTCTAGGGCTGTGTTGAAGGATATCCAACGAACAGAGAGAGAAAAATCCTAAGGTCTACCTTACTTACAGAAAGTAAAGGCCAACCAGAGTAAGAAGGAACAACCAAAGCAGTGTCAACAGGAGCTGGCAAAAATGCATCTTAAAGGGCTGCTTGTGTTTATTTTCTAGGAAGCACAGTCCTTCTAGCTTGTATCCTAAACGGCCCTGGTAGAAGATCCAGTACTCAGACACATCACTGCTCTTTACTACACCCCTCATTTCACAGCTGGGGATGCCCAGCAGTGATCACAGCCTCCTGTGGGGCAGGAAGTCCCACAGTTTGTGGTGAGATACACGTGCACAGGCTGCTGCTGCTTCCCTCTCCTCACTGCAGTGGTGTCAAATGGAAAAAGCAGCTTTTTAGGATGTGTGTGTTGGTCCCTGTTACCCCATTGAACTCTGCGTCTGCCAGCATGACTGAGGATTTAATTTAGCTTTTCATCACCCAGTGCTGAGACAGAGCATCCATGGGTGCAAGGCCACAGGTGTTTAATAGTGCGTGGCAGAGCTTTACGAACCTGGCTAATTATTATTCATTAGCTTTGGTATTACATTGCTGAGTAGAGCTAAGGTTACATTAAGGTTAGTTTACTAAGTTAAGGTTAATTTACTAAATTAAGGTTAATTTACTAAGTTCAGGTTATTTTACTAAAAATTAATCTTGAGAGGCATTTTGTGGTAAAAATTACTATTGAAATGGTGAGGAAATTCCCTGTCTTTTTCTGCTAGGGAGCCAAGGCCAGAGTATAAGTCTTGAATACTTCAAGGTTATTGGTAATTACAAGGGTTGGAGCTAGCACAAATAGTGGTGTTGTGGGATGAGTAGATTCTGAGTGCACGTAGGTACACTTTGAGTAAAGACCTGTGGGTTGTAATCCACCCACACGTGGTCTGTGGTACTGGGCAGCCTTGCAAGAAGGGAGAATCTATCTCCCAGCAAACAGCACCATGTATCACGGAGCTTGGACACATCTGAGCCATGAGACCAGAGATCTGAGCAGGATGATTAATACCAACCTCACCCGGGGAGAGCAGCGTGAACAGACTGAAACAAAACATTTTATGCTTAAGGACCCCATATCTGACAAGACTGCCTGTATCACACTTTGTGTCCCTTCAGCTCTGAAAGACCCTGACCAGACTGATAAGGGAAGAATGAAGAATTTTTTTTACTGAATGTAAGATTTCCTGTTAGCATGTTTTCCCTTTTGGAATGCATTTATGGCTCTGTTTGTCCCACACATCGTAGGTTATTTTTATCTCAGAAGAAGCTCTTTAAACATTATCGCAATTTAAAAGAGGACAAAAATCTGTTGCAATTTTTATTTTCAATTTTCAAACATGGTATCTCAAGCTATATTTGGACAGAACTTCGAAGCCCTCTTGTTAGAAACTTAAATAAGTCCTGAAAAAAATTCTTAACTCAGAAAGGAAGCCTTAACCATAACTACTTAATGCATTGTGGAAAACATAAAGCTCTGTCTGCAGCAGTATTTTAAACTGGTCATTACACTAAAATGGGGAACATGCTTTAAAGAATTGTATAAAGTAGCGTGGACAAAATCAAAAACTTCTAACTAGATTCTTTGCCTACAAAACCAGATATGCAGTATCTGATTCTTACTGCTGGGTTATCACTGTCATTGATTCTGAGAAAGAAAAGCCCACAGGAGTCAAATTTAATCTTAAATTCGTTCTGTGGCATTAGATGCAGGCTGGGGGAAGGGACAGCTCTTGCCCCACTGCCCTGGGCAGCTGTGAAGCTGCTTTACAGCAGTTTATTCTCAGTGGTGGAAGGAGTTCTTCCAGATCTTTTCTGTCTGTCACTATTAGAAACTCAAGACAGAGGCTGAACACAGACTTGAGCTGCCTGAGACCCATTATCGATTGGCCTTTCACCAGGTTTTAGCTCAATCCCAGTCTTGGCCATGCTGAAAGCTCCAGATGCAGACATGAAAGCCAGACTACATCCATTCCCTCTGTGTGTGTGTGATGGTTTTCCAGGAAGGGTCCCTGGGATACCTGCAGGAGGCCCACCCAGGTCTGATCTACCACCTCTCCATAACCTCAGGCAAGAGCTCATGTAACGACAAGTTTGAGTGCTAAACACTCAATGGATGGAGGGATCTGGTGGATTTCACTGCCAAAGTACAAGATTTGTAATCTGTCTGCTGGAAAGCAGCCGCATGGTAAAGTCCTTCAGGGCATTTTCTAGATGAGAGAATCCACATTCTTGGTTCAGACCCTCCTTCTCCTTCATGCAAATTTGCAAGAGTAGGTTATCACAGTTTCTGGTTTAGGGAAGGTGATGTGGAAAATGGATCCTCACCTGTATCCAAGTGGCCTCACAGAGGTGTCTGGCAGTTGGGGACGAGCCACTGTCGGTGCTGCAGGGAAACTTGTGCTCTCTGTCTGGATGATCACACAGAACCAGCAGCACAGTAAAAGCCCAAGGAGGAAAAAAGCCCAAACAATGTGTCTCATGATAACTGCTGGTACCAAAAGTGCCCTGGGTTCTGCAGCTGCCAGTGCCCCTTCTTAGAAGTTTGTCAAAGCAGAACTTTCTTCACCAAAAGGGGAAATGTCCTTCTTTTTCCCAGCAGCTGCAGTGTACTGAACCAGACATTTTTAGAGCCACATCGTCTGTGTGCCCATTGCCAACATCCAGCAGTTATGTTATGTACTCAAGAGTTTTCCTGGCGAGGTATCAAACCTCCCTGGAATAATCTGAAGGGGCCTCAGTTAGTGTGTTCCGTGGTACTGCAGAAAGGCTGAGCCAGGGCACGGAGTGTGATACTGAGTCTGCAGATCTGGTAAATATTTAAGGTTGGGATTAACCACTATTTTAAAACACCTCTTTCTCATAAACATTCACTTGTGTTATGACACTCGAAGCCCTTCCTGCAGTTAAATAACAATAATGATTCATCGTTGCCATTGATGTGTGTTTCTGTTTAAATACTTAAATCAGTTCCTTAATATAGGAGGTTTGTTTATAAAAGTGGAAAAGGAACAGCGTATCTATCCTAGTCTGATTGACTAAAGATTTGAGGTACTGTCAGTTAAGAGGAAAACCTGGGCATTGTAGCACATTCTTTGTTCAGTTCCTTTTTTTTTTTTTTAATTTTTTATTTTGGATGGGGACAGATTCCTGCTTTCCTGGTCATAAGAGGGAGGGATGTAGTAGCACGAAGCATGAATAAAAAGGGGTGGAGTGATCTGGTAGCTGATGTAAAAGTCAACTTCATCTTCTTTAGACTGCTTCTCACTTAAAGGATAAACACATGGCATAGCTGCTGGGTTTTAGAAAGCTGAACTGCATTTAAGATGGTTTTAAGTCTAGGAAGCTCCACTGAGGAAGTGGGCAGCCCAGCTGGCAAGGGCTTTGGGTAAGACGGGCACACATCACTGTACAAAGTAGACCAAAACCAAGCAACTCTGGGAGCTGAACATGATTTTTCCTGTTTATTGCTTTGTGCTCAACCTACTCACAGGGCAAATATTTAATCATTGCATTATGCTCAATTTACTAGTGGTGTAAATATTTCAAGAAGGAAAACGGCATAAACATCACAAGAACACGTGGAGAAGGGAGGCTCAGACATCCTGGAAAATGGGATGTGACCCCGCAAGGGACTGAAAGAAGGTTTTCATCCAGCTTCCTATAGAAAGAGGATTAGGGAAGCTCAGACAGTTTCTCCTATTTGTAACCATTTAAACGGCACAAGACTTCAGAAAAAAAAAGTACCAAAAGCACTGCAGGGCTGCATAAAAAGGGATTAAAAAAAGATACTAGATGGAAACACTACTGGAAGTACTGACTGACTGTAAACATTTGAAAAAACAGGCTACTAGCCTCAAGGCTTTGAGTAAAAATCAAGGCTTTAGTCTATTGACAGGAAACCAGACCTGGAAAGAAATTCATAGCAGTTCCAAATACTACTTTTTTTCCCCTTAAAGTGAGAATGCTTCCAAGCAGCTTCTAGTGGAAAGAACAGAACTTGTATTTTCATATCATATTGTAAAAAACTAAAGTTGAAGAAGACTCAGAGTGGGAATCTGTGCCTCTTTGGAAAAAGGGTCAAGTAAATGTAGCCATTACTTATCAAAACTTTTTTAGCCTCTTTTAAAATCCTCCAGAAACAGAGTTTGGGGGTTCTCTAGGTTCTTCTGAGATACATTATTTTAAGAAGTTATTTTTCATTTTTTCTTCCTGTTAGTTCTTTCTTATCATAGGCTGGGGGCACTTGAAAAACAAGTTTTCCTCCTAATATGTAACACTCTTGATAACATTTCCAAGTACAGGAAGGCCAGCAGTTTTCCGTCTTTCCTTCTCCGTGTGTTTCTGTGGTGTTTCTACTGGTTCTTTTTCCCTTTTGGTATTGAAAAGCACAACAAACTTTATTTTTAAAACATTTCCTCATAAGTCTCATTGCCCAAATGGCTTGCCAGGATCGTAGTTCTTCACTCTCTATTTTCTTTACATCTTTTTGAACTTGCAGTATCCAAAGCTGGCGCTGAAATCTGGGAGTCAGAGGTGCTGAAGGGTCCTCTGGATTTGTTACTCAAAGGGGCTAAATGAAGGGCAAAGTCTACATCCCATATTTGACTTACAGTAGTCCTGCTGTAGTATGTCCCAGGGTGACATTTGCTTAGTTTCCTAAGTATAATTATTTTTCATATTCGGTTCGTAGGGCCTATTCTGTGTTATTGCTGCCTTGAGAGGTTCTCTTTTTTTCCTGATTGGTCCATGATTTCTCATTTCTATGTTTTTAATAAATTCATTAATTGAGGCAATTTATTCTGCTTARTGAGATCAATTTGAGTGTTGAACCTGTCTGCACGTGTTGGTGCGAGTTGCTCAGGTAAATTGGATTTCTATTTTACAGTGATATAAATCACCAACTGAGAGGGGCTATTTTATGTGCCATCTCTGTTGGGTAACAATTATTGCACCCTGCTCTGAGTCATATCACTGAATTTTGTGGTTACTTTATAGAATTTTTTTGTAGGCCATCTATCCCAAAGCTTTATTGCTAATGCAATGAATTACATCAGATTCTTCCCTGTCATCAGCTGAGTGAGTGTGGTGGACTGACCTTGGCTGGCCACCAAGTGCCCATCAAGCTGTTCTTTCACTCCTTCTTCTTAGCAGGAAAGGGCGGGAAAATGAGATGAAAAGCTTGTGGGTTGGGATAAGAACAGGGAGATCACCCACGAATTACTGCCATGGCCAAAACAGACCTGACTTGGGGAAGATTAATTTCTTTCTTGTCAATTAGTAACACTGAGAAACAAAAGAAGAACTAAAAACCCTTTCCCTCCATCCTCGTTTCTTCCCAGGCTCAGCTTCGCTGCTGACTCCTCCAGAAGCTCAGGGGGATGGGGAATGGGGGTTGTGGTCAATTCCTCACATGTTCCTCCTTATGCTCTTCTCCAGCACCAGTGTGGAGTCCCAATTACACAATCCTTATGAAGTGTTCCAGCATGGCTCCTTTCTACAGCCTGCAGTCSTTCAGGGTCAGACTGCTCCAGYGTGGGCTCCTCTCCATGGGCCACAGGCCCTGCCAGGAGCCTGCTCCAGCTTCCCAGGCTGCAGCTTCCTCCAGGGCACATCCCCCCGCTCTCGTGTGGGGTCCTCCACGGGCTGCAGGTGGATTTCTGCTCTGTTATAGACATCCATGGGCTGTAGGGGCACAGCTGCCTCACCAAGCTCTGCAAGACCGAGCTGCTGGGGAATCTCTGCTCCAGCGACTGGAGCAGCTCCAACTTTCCTTCTTCACCAGCCTGGGTCTCTGCAGGACTATTTCTCTCACATATTCTCACTCCTCTTTCCCCTGGCTGCTGTTTCACAGAAGTTTTTTACCCYTCTTTGAATTCATTATCCAGAGGTGCTACCACCATGAGCTTGGTCTTGGCCAGCAGTGGGTCTGTCTGGGAGCTGGCATTGGCTCTGTGGGACGTGTGGGAAGATTCTGGCACCTTCTCATGGAAACCTCCCCTGGAAACCCCCTGCTACCAAAACCTGGCCACATGAACCCTGCACAACGAGTAACCACGTCAGAGAAGGAACTAAATTCCATGAACGTGCTTTCCTCTTGACAAAACCATGCTGGCTATTTCTGAGCACCATATTTTCTTCCAAGTGCTCACAGGCCATTTCATAATTTGTTCCAATAGCTTTCCACGTTCAGCTGAATTCCTTGGATTTGTTCCTCTCCTTTCCTTCCACCTCCTTAAATGCAATAGGACACTCACCCTCACTAGTCCTCACTGCAGTCAGACTCTAACTGTTCCCTCTTTTAAGGATTTTTCTAGAAAAAGAAGTAAAAAAGAACACAGTTGGTGACACACTTGCTGGCTCCAGTTGCACATCTCTGTGTTCCTCATTCTTCCTAAGGTTTTTATTTGGCTGGGGTTTGTGAGTTGTCCCTTTCTCCAATCTAGACAATGCCTATTCCACACTGGAATTCTGCAACAGGAGCCAGAGATTTTGGCACACTCTTGATTGATTTTTGATAACACAGCTCCTGCTATAACAATCTGCCACTTGTCATAACCATGGAGTGAGCAACAAAAGATCTCTGTTAAATGTTTAATGCCAGGCACAATCCCAGCAATCAGGGCTGGTAGACTCAGGAGACTATGCAGTATTTGAGGTAGGAAGAAGCCAGAGGAAAAAAACTCAGACAAAATGTGGAGTTATTGTCTGGGTTCTGTATAAATATAGCTGGATATTTTATTATCTTTAAAAGTGGAGGATTTTCCCTTAGTAATAGAAATCAGAAATCTAATGAGTGTGAATATTCCACTTAGTAAAATAAAAATTACAAATCACAAATATATTTTGTTTTACTCTCCATAAATATGCTTGATTTAAAAAAATCAGCCATACCCTAGAATAGTTCCATGGAAAAAGAATCAATTATAACAAACTTACTGACTGAAATTAACTTTTGTTAATTGACAGCAACATTGGTAACAATAGTGACTTTTTTTCCTACAGCACTGCTGCTTTGCAGAGCGGAATAAAATTCCACTGCAGACCAGAGTCATCTGCTATCCTTCTTCATGTGTGTTGGCCTTAGAAGAGTTTCATAAAGACCATATAATGAAACTTGATTTATAGACGTGCTTTTTGTTTGGTTGGAATATTTATTTGGGAGGGATGGGAACATTTGGAATATATTGCTGTCTCAGTCTGGAAAATAATCATCATTGACTCTCCAAAGATATCGTAAAGATGTGGAAAAGTGTTCAGGGTGCTTTGAGTTGATCTGAAGAGCCCTTTAGGGCTGCAGAATGCCTAATATGTATGGTACAGCTAACTTGCAAGTGATGGAAAATAAAACCCTTGAATCAAAGCTAAGATGAAAAGTCTTTAAATTTAAATTCTTAAAACCCAAGTGCCAGTGAAGTGTGGAAGCCCTTAGCATAAAAGCTCGTTTCAGAGGAATTAGAAGTGTAAGCAGTGCCCAGTAAATAGCAGCAGTTTGTGTTGTGTCACTCAATTGTGCAACTGAGGAAGGATTCAGCCACTGATGGCAACCTATACTGTCCAAGAGAAAGCAAAATCCCCTTTAGAATGGTATTATTGCTCAACCAAGTCTTATTTAAATTAATTCTCTTCCCAAAGGAGTAAGATTTGGTGACCTTTTCAGGACATCATATTAAAGTGTGCTTTGTTTATTGAGTGTTTTTGAAACATCTTGGACCAAAATGCAGTTTTGCTCTAATAAAATGTAGCTGGACCAGTTCCATTACCCTCCCACTCTCTGAAGCCCACAGGACTAAATGGGTGTAACAAAAAGAAGAATTTGACCATTGACCTGCAAGTGCAGTGACTCATACCGGATCACATAAAACTGTTTCCCAGTTAGAGGCTGTAACAGAGGGCTGCTGCCAACGCTGAGCTTCCCTGCTACCACACAGAATGTGACAGGCTTCAGGGGAAGGGACCTTTCCTGTGGATTCACAGATAGTGGTAGAGGCAGGAAGGGATTTTCAGAGGTCACCTGATCCAACCTCCCTGCTCAAGCAGCAGCACTTAGAGCTGGTTGCCCAGGATCATGTCCAGATGGCTTTTTGTTATCTCCCAGGAGAGAGACTCCACCACTGCCCAGGGCAACCTGTGCCAGTGCTCAGTCACCCACACGGTTGGAAAGTGTTTCCTGATGTCCATCTGAATTCTCCTGTCTTTCAGCTTGTGCCAATTGCCTCTGGTCCTGTCAGAGCTGAGGGGAGGAGTAGAAGTGAGAAGAAGAATGCTTGAAGACTAGAAAGGCCGTGTTGTATTGCCAGCTGACTGCTCCTCCAAACCCAACACTCAGTCTTCATACTTCTGGATTTTTCCCTATGGCAGAGTCCTTGCTCAGGGGCTGGAAAGTCCGTGGAAGTTTTGGTCAGAGGGTCTCAAGACCCATCAAACTGGCTTGGTATGGCACAGACTGGTTTTTCAGATCTCCACCTTTGAAGATGCTTTCCACAATGCAAAGACACATAGAAAAATCTCCAGCTGGGCAGTTGTGCCAGGGTCTCATCCTGGGCTTGGTCTTACCACACGAGCCTGACTGAGTGCTCCAGCAGATGAGCTATTCTGCTATGGGCAAGGAGGAAGGGGAGGGATGTCTAAACTGAAATCTATCCCTGTGTTTCTCTGCCTGTGTTTTTGTGCCATTCTCATCTCCATGTTTCCTTTTAGATCATCTCAGCTGGGGTATGTGGAAGCACAGTCCTTCTCCATTCACAGGAGCAGAGAATACTGTATAGTCTCAAGCATTTTATTTTAGAATTTGAAGGTAGCATTACAGATGAGGATTGCCTAATCCAACATAGCCAGCCAAATTGGCCAAGCATGTTACTGGGGGTGGTTCTTACTTTGCTCAACCAGGGAGCTAAATGCTGTCTCTGCCTGGAAAAATTATCAAGAAATATTGTTTCAGAGAAAATGTTTTGGAAGCATCATCCCAAGTGGCGATTAGACTTGTTTTAACTAGGGTAATCTGGACTTGGAAAGCTGCACAGACATCCGAGAGTGCCTGGTGACATGTGGAAGCGTAAAGGTGAGACTGACTCATAAAAGTGCACTCGGGGCTGTTTTACAACAGCAATTCACAGTGTATCTGATCCAAAACAAAGCAGGATTTGCTTGCCCGCAGGGATCACTGTGTATATACAGAGGAAACAAAGGGCTTACATCTTTCAACACAAAATATTTCAGTATAAATAGCTCACAGGAACGCAGCTAATCTCTAAGGCCTTCTGTCAACCAGCTGCAGAAGAGGGAGGAAAGGAAAAGCTTTTAGTCAAGGGCATCTTCAACATGCAGGGTGGGCTTTTTTCTTGCCAAAAGCCCCATGCTTGGTGCTTCATTTCTGCATCTAAAAGCTGTGAGGGGTGATTACTTTAAGCAGGATAGCCTCCTTCAAACACCACGGACTGTGTCTTCTCTGTCCCTGAGAGAGAGGACTGTGGTGTGGGTTCTGAACGGTTTGATCTCCCACCTGTGCTCTGAGATTATGTCTGCCCTGCCAAATAAAAATCATCCAGGGAAGGAACTGAGGCAACTCAAACTCTGACTGCCCACACTACAAAACCATTTCTTCTCCCCCAGGATCTGATCCAGACCAGCCCAGCCAGCTCTGCCCAAGACATACGCTTGGCATGGTGGGGATGGCACCTCCCCCGGGCAGCCTTCACCACTGGCAGTGAGAGTGACACCAAACCAGATGCTTTACATTGCCCTTAGCATCATCCCTGCTGTCTTTGAATCCCCAGGGTCTTGTGCTTTCCCCTAGGAATGCACCCTCAGGTTCATATTATAAAATCCCCACCCTGGTGTACCTTGTGGCAGGAGCATTGTGATCCTTGTGGAGGATCAGTTCCTAGAGGTGATATGTTTTTATTGCCCGATAGGGCAGCACAGCTGGTTGCCTGATGCCTGGGCTACTTTTCAGTGAAACTGTAGCATTTGAGGGGCACAAAGACAAATTCTATCTGTCCATCTGCTGTCAGCCACAGAAGGTTGTCTAGGAGGAATGCAAGGAAGAAGACAGTGTAAGAGTCAAACAAAGGCAGCCAGGTAGTGTGGGCTTTGTGTGTACACACCTTTGAGGTGCACAGCCTTATAAGAACAGCCTAACATTTCTATTCAAACATAAATCCAGAATTCTGGAAAGCATCTAAGCACAAATTTGGGAGCTAACSTCATAAAGGTCTTTCTTATGTGCTAGGTTAACAAGGTCTACAGATCTGGGGTTAGTTCCTCACGTTAGTCAACACAGGTGACAGAAAAACCTCAGAGGATTGAAGTTCTGATTTTCAAATGTTTGTGAAAAAAAAAATTAATGGAAATTAGAGACAGATTTCCACACGCATGGTGAAGAAGAAGGAACAGACTAGATTTGGGGGGGATTTTTCCTATTTGCTAGGTACATGTGCAGACCACATGTTTTTCTCAGCTTTGCTTCAAGACCATCTAATTGGCAACATGTTAGCCTGGGAAAGAAGAGCAGCTTGCAGAGGGTTTAGAAACACCCTCTGCCGTGGATACCTCAGCTGGTGGTGTTCCTATTGAGCAGGTTATCAGGGCCCTGCAAGAGCCCTCAGCATTTGAACCCCTGGCAATCAGGTGGGTTGGTCTCAGCATGTTCCTTCTAACAGGACTGTCGCTGTTCCATGCAATGCAGGAGAGCCAAGCCCATCCCTCAGGTGGGCAGCAAATGGAAGCAGGTGTTGCTCACGCCACAATGACAGCATGACTGATGTGGGGATGGTTGCAAGCAAGCCAAATTGGTCAGGAGGGTTATGAAATTATGAAAGTTTCTGCCAGCTTAATTTGTCTCTTTCTGATATGCACACACATATCAGGTGGTGGGAAGGGACGTCTACATTTAAGGAAAGGCCAGGAATAGCTAGTTGATCTGTTTAATATTTCATCTGCACAGGTACAAAGGCTGTTGTATGCAAAGCAGAAATATTGTGGAAAGTAACTGACTAATCACCCACTGAGACATGCTCTACTTTTACTTGAATCCCATTGTTTTCYCCATTAAAAACATGATGGTCTATGGTGAGATTTCATGCTTAACTCTGGTGTTAAACACAAGGCAGCAAAAGCACATTTCATGAAGCAGTGAGAGGTGACCCTGCAACAAAACAAACCACTCTCAGGGGACCTGTGGCCAGGTGTTGGCCAGACCTCAGCAATGTCGWGGCCCAGGCTTTACATACACAGTMCTCACAATAAAACCCAGACATAGGATTCCCTAAACAGTGCATAAACATGATCTAACCATGCGGAACAAGCACTGTCTACCCGACAGGAACATGAAGCGCAGGCGTTTGCTGCAGTTCTGTCCTACTCTAGATTTATGTGCCTGAAGCAGAAGAGAAATGGAGTTATCACTGTCTGCTGGGGATGAAGACCCTTCTCTTGAGAGCAGATGACTGCTGATGGCTGCTGTGTGTGGGCTGTCCTTGTGGAGCCAGGCACCTTCTGCTCTTGGCTGTACCCTGACCCACACTCCAGAGGAGTACTGGAGCAGTGTCCCATTCAAAAGTGCCTGTCACTTATTTTAGGGTACTTTACAGAAAGGCAGAGGATGTGCCATACAAATGGTGTTCCATTTAAAGATGCCTGGCATTATTCATGATGCAGCAATGTTGCTGGGGCAAGCAAGAGTTGTGCAGAAGAAAATGTCTGAGAGAGATTCTGCCTGCATGTCCTGTCTTTCTGCTGTGGCCCAAACTGATCTTGGAGTGTCCTTCTACACACCTGCTCTCTAGACCCCAGGAATCAGTGTCCCCTTGCTGTGTCAGTTATCAAGGTTCACCATTCACAGCTTGGTGCACAAGGCTCTAGGGAGCTACAGTGCTTGAGCAAAGTGAGGGAATAAAGGGTTTCTAGGCTCTGGCTGGTGGTTTTACATGTTTTTGAGGTCTTGCTGGACTCTGCTGTCTCCACCTTCTTTTCCCTGCTATCCTGGCTGTCAGTGGCTGCCAACCACCCTACAGTCAGAGCAATATATGGCAGCACTCTTCGGTCAGCTGCTGATGCAAATCAGGTCAGACCAACAAGCTGAATGATGAAAGTAATTCAGCTGATTTTCCATAAGAAAAAGCAACAACAGTCCCACAGGTGGCTCATCCAGTAGTTTGGCAGTGGCAAACATCTGGAAGGAGTAACTACTGATACAAGTGCATGCCAGAAGCATCTCTAGCTAGGTGAACATTTCTGCTTGGGTCTCCATCAACCTGTCCTCTGCCTAAAAGGGAGTTTTTCCAGGAGAAGCAAAACCTAAAAGAGATCTTTTCCTGCCTATGTGTTCATTACTCAAACACACTTCAGAAACAGATCTGTTTCAGTTGATATCTACTCTACAGACCCAGGGCAAGACTCTATTCCAGAGAGCTTTGCTCTGCATGTTGCTTTGAATTGTCTCCTAACTGCTGTCATGCCATTGCACTCTCTTAGGAAACTGATCCCTAAACATTSCAGCTCCTGGTCAGTTGGCAGGGCATTTCTTTCAGTTCCCATTTAAACACGCACATATGTTCCTCTCCTCGGAGTCTTCACAAAGCCCTGCATTATGAGCTGCACTGGGCACTAAAACTAGCACAGTTGGCTTAAACTTGCCATTTTCAAAGATTTGCCCTGCCTCTTTTGAGCAAAACAAAGCCTTTTGTATTCTTGTGGCCAACATGGTTCAAGAAGGAGAGCCACAAGGCAATAAGAGCTCCCAGCTCCTCTCCCATTGCAATTTGGAGTCCGTTTCCCAGACCAATGTGAACACAAGAGACAATCATATGGAACTGTCCTGTATAATCTGCTTTTGGAGTATTCCAGAAGGGAATATCTGAGGGCAGAGGTGCATGTTCATGTCAGTTCTTCTGCCACTCTCCAGAGCTGGTAGCAGAGTAGGTTTCCTTCCTGTGATAAAGGGCCATTGCTCGCCTGCAGGCCACCCTTGTCCCTGTCTCTTATACAAATCTCTTGCAACGCAAGATACCGGACTTTTCCTTCCTGTGATAAAGGATTCCTGTAATATCAGAATTGTGTGTTTGTTTACCCTCTGAACCTCCAACATCTTCACGATTTTCATAATGACTTTTGGCAATGAGCAAAGTGAATACACTGGAATTAGAAAAGTACCTTTTGAATTCAGGATGTGATTGATGGCATTTCTCTGGAAATGAAACAACAGAGGTTTGCTAAGGGAGAGAGCAGGAGAGGAGGTGAAAAATGCGTTAAAAATAAATGTAGGGAAGATCAGAGACGTGGAGTTGACTCAAGCCTGTGCCAAACACAGACAAAAACAGATGCCTGTAGTAGCAATGTTTTGCTTCCTGAATCAGCCTGACCACAGAATAGTTCAGTGACTGATCCTTGCGAAAGAGCAGGCGAGCGCGGAGGCTGTAAAGAACTAGTCCCCTATCAGCACTGCTGGTATCAACATCAACACTCTCCCTGTCTGGGGAAACCCGAGGGCAGCACTGGCAGCTTGGAGGTCGAACATAAACAAGCAAGGAAAGCTTTTATCACAATATTGAGTAAGAAAGCACGTGCAGTTTCACTTGTGCCCATGGGCACCTTGTCTTGAAAATAGTCCTTCCAATCTTCCCTGGATGCCAACCAAACCAAAAGGTATTTCCCTTTGCATCGGGGACTTTCAGCACAGAAAACCTCTAGTAGAGAGCCTCCTGCTCCTCTGTGGCATGGGAGGACATGCTCCACTGATCATGGTGGTCCATACAGGACGTACATGAAAGACAACAACACAGTCACAGGTAGCTATTCATCACCAAGCGTGCAAGCAAAGATACAGCACATGAGATGCTTGCCAAGGGATGAGAAATGTTGCCCTTATTTGTGTCCTGGCAAGATGTCAATTTACAAAATGTTGTGTAAATTCTGTCCCTCTTGTCTGTGTGTGTTGGCATGTAGTCGTGGTGTTGCATGATGAAGTGTGTCGCTTGGGGGGTTAACCCATCACTTCCCCAGGGACAAGTCATATGGATACTAAAGTAAGGCAGAGCTTAAAGGTTTAGTTTTTGCTGGACATATGAGGCTGGGCTCTGTGCCAGTTTGCTTTAAAAAAATAAAATAATGATGACTTTGCCGCAGAACAGCAGCAGCAAGTGCCTCCGACACAGAGGAGGTGCAGGGACAGCAGCAGGACCTCCTTGGTGCTGGCTCACTGCCCACTGCTTTGCAGGGCTGCCTCAGCATTGCAGCTGCTACAGCTGCCCACTGCTCTCCTGACAGCCCTGGGCAGCTTCTCCAGGGCACAGCTCCTTTCACATGGGGTTGCTGGGAGGCAACACCAGGCATTTGGGAGAAGGGTGGCAAGCAGGAGCTGGAGCAGACCCTGAAGGGAGGGCAAGCTGCAGTGATGGTCTGACCTAAAGCTTTCCCCTTCACAGGGGCAGCAGCCAGGTTTGGTGCTGAACTCCTGGAAGTGTTCTGGAGGCCAGAGTTCTCCAGCCTTCAATGATTGCTAGTGAATAGCTGATAAATTTGGGACGAGTACCTTTGTCTGGAGAAGGTGGCGTTAGAAGGTCCAGGACGGTTAATGAGGCTGGAAAATTTACAGTTTGCTGACAAAGCTGAATCACCAACTGTCTTCACTGCAGAATGTTCTATTAGGTCATATAGTTGAATACAAATTATAGTTGTTTGTTCACTTGATTGTTTTTTAATCCATTCTATATTTAGAGTATAAACAGATATGTTGTGATTGAAAGCCTAATCTGCCCCATTTATCTATTAAAGTCATATTCCATAACTTGAAGAAAACAAACTCACCACAATGCAATGAATAAAACACTCCTTTCAAAACACTTTACCATGTCTGCACATTTCTCAGTTGGGAAAATATATTATTCACTCATTGTATGGTTAGATAACCTTGGRCACAGGATTGTAAAGGAACTAGTCCATTCTGAACAAGTACGTATCAAAACTGGAAACTCCTTAGCCTTACAAAACAGACTTACGAAACTATAGCCTTATAATTTATCCTAATTAGCCAGTGACAAACCCTCTGGCCTTTGGTTAGATTGCTTTTTGCATCTGAGCTTTCATTCGGTTCATGCTGGGTGCAGTGTAGACATTCATTTTCAGTGAATCAGTGACAGAACCGTAAGTCATCCAGGATGACTGACTGACTCACAGTCCCATGATTTTTAACAACAGACATAGTGGATGGTTTTAAATACATAGTAGCACCATTTCACTGACATCAGCGTCTCAGAAAAAAGCAGATCAGTTCCTCAAAGATACTCCACAGATTAATCAGTGCAACAGAGTCGAGTCTCATTCACCAGACTAACACCAGCTAGTTACCTGAATCACTTTGATTGGCAGGTCAGCTATAAAAATCTTTAAATCAAATTAAACAATTTCTCTCTAGGTCCTTTGCTTGAAATAGCTGTAAAGCACAAGGTACAATTCCTCCTAGACAATCCCGGGAGAAAGTAAACACATTGTGAATGATTAGCTAACTTAACCTCCGCTTTCAAGTGGAACAATATCTTTTATATGGAAAGTTGGAAAACGCCAATGAAAACTGATGTGTGACTGCAATTAACATTGCTGATCACTGTCGCTGTTTTGCCACCCACATTCTTTAAGAGGCCGCTAGAAAAATGATCTCTTTTCAGAGCTCAGTTAGCAATGCTATCACATGAGGAGCACAGGTCATGGCTTTCACAGTGGCACAGCACGCTGAACTTCCACGCTCTGCAGGATTTTGTGCACAGGCCTGTTTTTTTCCACTCGGACAGGCACACGACAGATTTAGTTACTCGTTTCACTCCAGTGAGAGGACATTCTCCCTCTTTGCCACTGCTGGTCGATAGCATGAAGTGCTGTCTGCAGTTGCCAGGGATGAAGTCTAGGTGAAAAAGCTCAGCTAGGCAAAGAAGGCCTGGTAGAGACATAGAACAGGTTTGATGGCAACCTGAAAGCAGTGTCAACATCACAGGGTACTGGTCAGTGTCCCACAAGAGGGAGCTTCCCAGAAGCGCCCTAAAGTCGTGGCTTATATCAGTAACAGTGTGACCAGCAGGACCAGGGCAGTGATCACACCCCTGCACTTAGCACTGGTGAGGCCCCATCTCAAATCCTGTGTTCAGTTTTGGGCCCCTCACTACGAGAAAGACATTGAGGAGCTGGAGGGAGTCCAGAGAGGGCAATGGAGCTGGAGGAGGGGCTGGAGCACAAGTCTGATGAGGACCAGCTGAGGGAGCTGGGGGTGTTTAGCCTGGAGACAAGAAGGCTCAGGGGGGACCTTCTCACTCTCTACAACTCCCTGAAATGAGGTTGTAGCCAGGTGGGGGTCAGTCTCTTCTCCCATGTAACAAGAGACAGGACAAGAGCAAATGGCCTCAATTTGCACCAGAGAAGGTCTAGATTGAATATTAGGAACCATTTCTTAATTTAAGGGGTTGTTAAGCATTGAAACAGGCTGCCCAGAGAAGGGTTTGACTCTCCATCCTTGCAGGTATTTAGAAGATGTATAGATGTGGCACCTGGGGACATTTTAATGGTGAAGGTAGCAGTGCTGGGTTAACGGTTGGACTCAAAGATCTTGCAGGTCTTGTCCAACCTTAATGATTCTATGATTCAATGGTTGTATGACTCAGGTGTCAGGAGGTAAAGGGTGGGACAGGGAGAAAAGGAAGGTGAGTATGAGCTAAGCAAGAGTGGAAATGCAGGAAAGACTTTGTCAAGGTCAATGAACTTAACTGGAGCAAGAGCTTTGGGCATATAGGTGGGAGGATGGTGAAGAAGAAGGACTCTGGATTTTGTCCATTGGCGTCAGTTGAGGATGTGTGTCATTTCTCTGTGTGCTTGTGAGTACACCACTGGAGATACTTTATGTTTAGGAATCTGGGTAGCTGACACTGGTGGGCAACACAGGGACTTGTTTTCTGTTCTGGCAGAGGCAGGGTTGATATCTGGACTTTGGAAGGGCTGAGAGAAAGTGGACTCATGGACAGTGATTTCAGGAGGGGTGTGGATGTGGCACACAAATAACACAGACTGAATAAATGCTCAAAATATTTACACAGCAGTGACACTGCTATGTAAGCAAAGGGACAAAGTAATATTATCTGGTGGGCACATGCAGTTTGTTTAGTGTTTGTGTGTGAGACAGACACAAATAAATTAGACAGGAATGCAGGAGTTTGTAAGATACAAACCATTTGTGCCTGCATAGAGCTACTTTAGGGTGAGTGTGGGCACAAGGAACCTCAGTCCACATGGAGGTCTCACAAGCACCTGGCCATCACACTGACCACAGGACTGTGAGCAGAGCCTGTGCCTCAGCAAAGTGAACAGCATCGAGGCTGCCTGAAGCCATGTTAAGCCTGCTAAAATCATAGAATAATTTAGACTGGAGAAGAGCTGCAAGATCATTGAGTCCAACTGTTAACCCAGCATTGCCAAGTCCGCCACTACACCACGTCAATTGGTGTCGCATCTAAGTGTCTTTGAAGTATCTCCAGRGATGGTGACTCTCCTACTTCCCTAGTCAGCCTGTTCCAACACTTGGCAACCCTTCTGGTGGAGAATTTTTTACTAATATCCAGTCTAAACCTTCCCTGGTACAACTTGAGGTCATTTCCTTTTGTCCCATCACTTGTTATCTGGGAGAAGAAACTGACCCCCACCTGGCTGCAACCTCCTTTCAGGRAGTTCTAGAGAGTGAGAAGGTCCCCCTGAGCCTCCTTTTCTCCAGGCTACATAGCCCCATGAGTTGGATGAGTTTAATGACCCCGGTGAAGATGGCTCTAACCCTAATCCTCTCTAGCTCCTGCTGGGGAAGTGCTTCTGCATTTACACACTGGACGTCTGCAGAGTAGCCCTGTTGAAGGCACCTGGCACACCCAGAGAAGCAGCCAGACTCAGATGGACACCCACAGCTAGTAACTCATAGGAGCTGACCTGGGAAGGTCCAAACACACAACACTAAAGTCAAATACCAAGGGGCAGGAGATACAGTCTTTATCAGCAGAAAGGATTTGCTTAATGACACACTCCAGCTGCTGTGGTTTTTCAGTGATGTGAAGATCTCTCTATATATAAAAAACCCTAAAAACCAAGGGCTTTTTCCCCTCCTTTCTTCCTTATGAATGAAAAGAGGRTCTGAAACTTTTCCCTGTGAAAGAYAAGGTTGAAAAAAACCGTGATGGTTTAGCACAACAGAGCTAAGGCAAAAGAAGAGGTTGTCAGAAAGATAAATATTTGAGTAAAAATATTTATCATGCTAAACCCACTACATTTACTGAGAGAAAAACAATTAGGCAATTCACATCTTGTATGGTTGCCAACAAGATCTGTCACAAAAATAGTAAATCAAYTGTTCACCTTTAATCACTCATGAAGACCAGGCACAGCTGCTCTTTGCCATATACAGGCTTTCTCAATGCCAAAATGAAGGAATATTAAATCACATCCTTCATGGCCAAAAAGATGCCAACAAGACATCTTTTACTGTAATGTGGTTGTTGCTCAGCTGTTTCTAAACATTTAACAACGAATTATTAATTAAAGGGAGGTACTGTTGCTTGGTAGAGCTGATGATTTGGAGACAGCAGATCCAAGTCTCTCCCTAGATCTGCTGTTGCCCTTTTCTGTCTTCTCTTGGCAAGCAATTCAGTCCTTATGAGTTTCAGTTTGTCTATCTGTAAACAGAGATAACATCTGCACACTAATATATTAAACAAACTTCCCTTTTCCTTCCATTCACAAGCTGTCCATGAGCAGCCTAGTTTGCATGTGAATCACCTCTGGTCAATAAATTTCTTTACATGTGCTGGTTACAAGCACAGTGATTCTTATCTAAAACTGAAACACTGATAATGACAACTATTTTGGCTCTCTAGTCCCATTTTTTCTGTAGCTAAAGAATATAATACTAATCCCTCTTGGGCACTCTGGGGATGGGGCAGGGGAGGGAAGACATTTATAATTTAAAAGGTGGATATGCCTGACATGAAAAAAACCAAAWGTTTTCATTGCCATCTTATTTAAAAATGTGTTACTGGTGTGTCTGGAATGGATTAGTGTTGCTGAATGAGAAACAAGTTTGTTTCTGGCTCCAGCGCCACAAGCAGAGCAGTTCACCACTGCCTTGCTTCACTCACAGTTCGGTCCTAACAGGAAGAAAGAAAATTGTAAGTGCTGTGTACTCATTTTGAAGAGTAATGATTAAAATCTCAGCAGAGATGCAAATGCCACCTTCTTCTGCACAGCAGTGGAGGAATGAATAGGGGCAAATAGATGCTATTCTTTCATCCACACCAGCTGGAGACTTTCCAAATGTGGTGCTTAACAGAGTGGTAAGCAGAACATCAATTAAATAGGACATGGGCACAGTTTGTACACTGTGACCTGCAGAGGTCAAGCTTCCAGCCCTATGCTGAAGCTGAATTGCTGTGGTGCATCTTGTGGGTGGATTCCCATTGTCACCTCACCAAGCAGAAAAAGGCAAGATCTGCCTATACTTTTCTGCCTGTTTCTGTGTTTGCATTTCATAGTGCTAATCAAATTTAAGGGTAATCCATGGCTTTGGGAGTTGTGGGAGTTACAAACAGTAAACAACGGAGTCWGTGTTTATTTTGTATTTCTGGGTTAATAAATCAAATCAACTGTATTCCTTCCATAGAGAGGGGAAATTTTCATCATAGCATATTGTAATCTCTCACATTGTCATAGATTTGATTTTTAATGAAGATATCTTTAAAGAAACTGGTACTTAGACCAAGGTTTTAGCAATCACAACACTGTAACTGTTGGGTTTTACTGCACTTCCTACAAAATGTATCTGCAGACTCATAGAGATGCTGCTCAGGGTGTAAGGTTTTGATCAGAAATGTCTTTTAGTAAACCACTAAAATAACCAGGGCTCTGGTTATTTATCACAGACATGTAGAAAATTMATTTCACCTCACTTTAAGCTGAGTGTCCTGAACATATGTATCACCACAATAAACTCRTAAGGCCAGAAAATATTGTAACCTCCATCATATACTTAAAGAAACTGAGGAAAGAACAGTTTATCAGCAATATTCCAAAATAGAACTCAGCTCCCCAAAAGAGAATTTAGACAGAAATTGGGTGTTAAACCCAAGGAGACATCCACAAGAAAACCACTAGATAACTTTGATACTTARGAGCCCAGAATTTCCATGTAATGACCTTCAAACCTGTGGACTGCAGCTCTGAGGGTGCCTGCAGCAGCAGGAGGCACCAGAGCCCTCACAGCTCACTCCTCCTACACCTGAGCCCCTGCTGCGCCAGCCAAGAGCCCTCAGCACCAAGCTGAACATGTACGAGTTTAGCCCAGTGACCCAGGGACAGTGCGTGAAGAAGGACTGGTGAGCACCCCTGCTCCTCTAGCCCAGGAGGACTCTACTGTCCCCAGTGGGGAGGGCAGGCTCATGGGAGGAGGCTTTAAAGCTGGGAGCAAGGTAAACAAAGAATGGGAGTACAACAGCCTCTGCTCTGCCCTTGAGGATGTACTGCCTGAAATGAAAGATTCAGGGAGCAACAGAGAGTGTTAGAGAAAGCAAGATGCTCAAGCCAGTAAGGAACTTTCCTATCCCTGAGCAGACAAACTAGTTTTCCATTTGATTCTTGRATTGTTTATGCATTTTTCTTAAAAAAAGTCATTGGGGGGAAAAAGTGATAGTAGGCACACGGGACCCATAAAAAATGATTTCCATGGAAAACCTCATGTTAACCTGGAGTAAAAGCCACAGGGGGATGGGAAGGGAAGGAGAAACCTCAGTAGAATTTTGTCATTAAAAGCACCAAACCACCCAGTTTATATTCAACCACAAAATATATTGTGGAAAGAAGGTTGTGTCCCAGGGAAAGTTGTGCCTTTGAAGGCCTTTTGAACACCCACAGTAGGCCTTTACCCCACCTCGAGCAGGAAGGCTTCAAGCTTTCCTTACATGGCTAGTGGCAGTGTCCCAAGTCAACTGGAGGCCTTTAAGTTCAAAACAAAACGAAACAATCCCTTCCTGGGGAGTTTCTTCCCATCAAGCATTTTTGTGAAGCATCCAACTTCTCCTGAGAGATCTGGCAGTCAAAATCCAGAAAGCAAATATATAAGTGTTTCCTCGGCCCTTCTCAAGCTCCTGGGCTGCTCTGGCAAGGAGGCTGCTTTTATTGTGTCCAGGGTGACTTCTTGTGGAGGACAACAAATCTCTTGGCCACCAGGCTATAATTCCCAGGCCTCTTTAGGCCGGCAGAAGGAACCTTTGACATATTTTGAGGCTGTCAGATGAGGCCGGTGTTTTCTCTCTGACCACGGATGGCCAGCCGGGGATTGATTCCTCTTTGATTTCTTGCTTGTCGCCTGCTGTTGAGCCCCCCACCTTACAGGGCTGGTTTGCAGAGCCATGTGGGATTGCACACAACACTTTGCCCCCCTAAAGCATCCTTCTGGGGAGRGAATCACAATGAAGCACAGGGTAGGGGTTCAATGATGGCCACCTCAACAGCCTGTGCGCAGGGAGGGAAGGTTTCTTTCGTGTTTCAAGCAGCAGGTCTGACCTCCCTTCTYCATTTCCTAAAGTCAATTTTTTTCCTGGGACACTGCAGGGGCAGGAAACCAGCCCTGCCAAGGGCAGCCAGCCTGCCCCAACACTGACTCTGGGGCAGGGACACGGGAGGGCTGGTTCTTGCTTYGGCTCCTCTGTCGAGCTGGGAGACAACTACTCTGCTGACCAAGGGGAAACCCTACAGCTCTGAAACTGCTGGGATCAACATAAAACWGAAATACACGGTGGTTCTAAAATTGCTGCTCATCACAAACACAGCCTTCTTTTGCAACTGTTTTTTGTGATTTCTGTTACTTCACTTCTGTGACTCTGTTTGACTGCTTTAACCACTTGCTGTCCATAATGACAGCAACAGGCACAGGTGAAATCCCAGGTCCCAGCTCCCTCTGATCCTAGGAGAAAAATGCCCCTCATGTACATGGTAGATCTTAGAGGCTTTCACAAGGATTTTAAGAATGTTTGTCCCCTATATTTGTCTCACAATGGGAGTTGCATAGCATCAATCCAAACACTCCACGGACACACAAAATCTGCAGAGACCTATATGACAGGCCTTTGTTCACCTGACAGCCCACCTGCTTCTCCTGGGAGTGTTGGGTTTTCACAACTCATCCACCATCYCAGTGGCTTCCAGTAGTTTGGAATACCACTCACCCTTTAACMAGCATTGTCCTTTAACAGCTTGTATTAAGTGGGCAAGAAATACCACCTGGTTTAACTTCATTGGTCTGACTGCTGATGAGGTCAAAAGTGGGAAATTTACTTACTTTGAAATTATAGTTAAGAGAAATTGAAAACTTATGAAGATGATTAAGGCATCATTTTTCAAGGTATACATATTTGTTCCTTACAGTTTTATGTATATATATGTCCATTCTATGTGTGCATGTGACTATATAATATATGCATGTAATTCAGTACACATCAATATATCCATGAGTGATCTGCATTGTGCAGTGTGCAGCAACAAAATCTGTTTCTTGAACAAGAAGCGCTGCTGTCACTCTGCGTTGGCAGAATCTGAGGTGGTCATTGCAGTGAACTTTCACTGGACATAATTTCTGCTACTGCAGGATCTTTGAATAGCTGAGACTGAAGCAAAGTCTCCACTTGCACATTTTAGTTTCATGGCCATTATCCAAGGGTCTGTGGTGCCCCATTCAGATCTTAACACTGGCTTTTATGTACACACTTCTGCATCTACAGCCATTTTGCAGTCACATCTATGTACCAAAAGGCAGAGAGAGCTGAATTCTTACAAAAACAGTGGACCTTAACCAAACCACAAGCTTGGTCCACAAGTCTACAGTGGAATATTTCATCTATCTGCTGTGCTCTGATATTGGTATTATCAAATCATCTCCTATATGTTCCAGAACATGGAAGAAAAGGGGAGCTACGGAGAAACTTTTAAGTTGTTTGAAGAAAAGTACTCTGGACTGCCTCTTCAGAGCTTTCTGTTTGGCTCACAGATATATGTTGTCTATTTAAAAGTTCTGTTCTTTCTGCCACGGAGATGTTTATTTAACATGGTTGATGCTTTCTTTTTTTCTGACATTATAATTATATTAGCATTGCAGACTGACGGTTTAATCCAAACCACTTTTTTTTTTTTTTTTTCCAGGCAGTGCTATATTTAAAGATCATTCCTTGGCTTCAGATATAGCTCTCTTTAATCTATGGGTCAGATTTTCAACAGCTATTTTGTACTGATTTACACCTGCTGAATAGCASGGTCATTGCCTCTAACAAGCTGAGGCCTAAACTAATTGCTAAGGTCTCATTAGCCAACGGCACAGACAATCCAGTCCTGCCRGATTTACATGTTTGCACAGGCCTTGAAAGCCAGAGCAGGGAAAACAATATTGTGATTCTTCACAATAAAAATAATATTGTGATTCCTTGCAGTTGTTATATACTGATCCAGATGCTACATTTTTTTCTCCTGTTACTTTCAGCTGATTTCAGTGATACAATACAATTACCAAACCCTCGCTCGTTAGGCATGAGGAGGGCGACCAGCCCTGCATATGACACAGACAGTCCCTGCCCAAAATGCTCATGATCTCAACAAGACAGTCACAGAGCAGACAGTGAAAAACATGATGAAGGAGCTGGTTCAAGGGACAAATAGCTATAAATTATTATAATCACTGTTATAATAATTTGATCTAGTTACACAAGAGACCGTTACCTGTTTGACGATACAGCAAGCATTGGTTTGTTCTCTGGCCAAGAAATAAGTTTGTGACAAGAGTATCCTAGCTGTCTTTCCTGGACTGTAATGCCAACAGTCTCTATTCGGCAGCTGACTCTAATAAAATCATCTGGCTTTTGGAAACAAGCAGGAGGGGAGGGCAGCAGCTTGACGAGTGACCTCAATTCGCTGAGCTGCAAGGCCAGTTTTCTGGACTCCCCTTTTATAAATGCTGCAATTATCTTCTGTACATAATTCCAGTTACAATTCTGATTGGAAAATGGAGCTGCTTAGGGGAGCTTACAAGACAACATCTGTTCAACAACAGACATCTGTGCCAGAACAGCAAACCAGAGCGGCCCATGGTGAGGTGCTTGAGAAAGATGTCTTCACAAACCCACATCTCTCTGTGCTCACATGGGCCAAAATTGGTTCTTCTTCCATTAAAATCTGTTTGTAACCAGACCAAGTTCTCTTTCACTCTCTACATTCCAACTTCAGTCATTAAGGAATGCTTTAAAAATCTTATAAAAGAAACCTCCTTGAGTGTTTTGTCCAGCATTTCTTTAAAGAAAATGACTTCCACAGATAGCCATCCCCTACCCAGTGCAAAGAACCAAAAGCAGATTAATAAAACTAGTTTTCAAGTATCTTTTGATGAATCTTTGGACTTATTTCAACTCCTTTTGATGGGGATGACTAGTGAATTAGTTGGCTTCTCTGCTATCCCACTGCCATCCTACACTGCCAGACTGCACCTGAACCATCCCTGTCTCGGTACCAACACCAAGCCCACCAGGTACACAGGGGTCTATTCACCCCCATTTAAGAGAAGCAGTTGAAGCAAGTGACCCTTCCAATCTGCTGTTGCTCCAGCCCAAGCCCTTGTGTTGTGTTGTGTTGGGCTAGTTGGTGAGTTATAGACAACTGTCACTGAGTTTTATCATAGTTTTTCTTGTCCTCAGATTTATCCCAACAGGACTTTCCAATTCCTGTATCTTCTTACCTCTGCAGGGTAAAGCACTGGTTAACAGCTGTGAATGGAGTCTGCTCTSACTCATATGACTCGTGTGCCAGCAAACTGGCCAGTTCTGCCTGTAAACAGGTATTGCAAACTGCTGCAGTATGTGGCCCAAGTAAAATGAAAAATACTCTCCTCTCCCAATCTTTCCTCCTCCATCCCTTCACTACTGACAGAGCTAAATTATGGTCTGACTGTTTCTCCTGGTTCAGACAAAAGTCACGAAGTCTGCTCCTAAGCAAACAATCTTTTTAAATGAGGAAACGAAGAAAACAGATAAACAAGCCAAAAACCAAAGGGAAAAAAACTTTAATGCTAAGCCACATTTGAATAAAAAGATTATAAAATCGCCAAAATTGTTATTTATAAGATAAGATGTTCCTCTAAGCACTCACAAATTAATGAGTTTCTTTTTCAAGGCTAGTTGAGAAGTGCAGTCTAGAGCACACAATAGTGTGCAACAGAATAACACTTGACATAGTGAGTAACATGAGGAAGGTTCATTGCACTGTAAAAAACTGAAGAACTGTCTGAAGAGTCTGTCAAGCCTCACACCCTCCCCTTCGAAAGACTCAGTGATGGGTGGCTCTGGGAGTCACAAATCACGTCATGACACACACCCTGTCATACCTGACCTGCCCCTCCTTCTTCAGGTACACTGCAGCGAGCACGGGATTGGAAAGTGCATCACTGGTCCCAGCCCTGCGTTATCTTCTCAAATAAAATCTTTCTGAAGGCAATGTGCCAAATTTGGACAAAGATTTCCTTTTGCCTTCTGCTGGACCTGAAACCTTCCAAAACCAGAAAATGAAGAATGGGGAAGGAAGGAAGGAAGGAAGGAAGGAAGGAAGGAAGGAAGGAAGGAAGGAAGGAAGGAAGGAAGGAAGGGTTCTTTTCAAGGTCATTTTAGCTCTTTCCCCTGTCTGTGGAGATTGTTCATCTGGGTAAAGATAGGCTGTGGGACCAGTCTTTGTCTCAGTGTCTGTGTTGTCTACATGCTGCTGTTTCACGTTAGTGGCTCTCGTGTGAAGATCTGTTTGGTGTCATTTCCCCATGTGCACTAAAACTGGCCTTAATTGGGACCAGATCCCATTATACTGGATTGTGTGCAAACATCTCAGAAAGAGCATTTCAGGACTGGGAGAGTTTTAAATCTCTGCCAACCTGAATGCAAAGCTCTCTGTTGCCAACCAATCATGCATTTCAAATGATGGTGGTCTGGTTTACAAATACAAGCACCCTCAATCTCCAGAAGTGTGCAGATCGCTTTTCCTAACACCTAACCAACCCTAACTCTCTCCAAATTTTAGGGCAAGATCTCCTATGAAGCCAAGTGTGGGAAATCCCAAGAAGATCAAGTCTCTCTGAATCTTACTTCTTCCAAGACACTGTAGAAGATTATCTGTGGACCTGAAATTCAGTTGAGTTAGATGTCAGCCAGCAGATTCACTAAACTTTTTGGGCTGGACCACTGCCCAGTCGCCTGCAAGAAACTGGTTATTATATTGTCCCTAACTCAGCCTCAAGARTCTGGAGTGGAAGTGATCAGATGTGAGCCGTGGTTTGGGAGACATCCTTGCTGCCTGCCAAGGGACGTGCAGACAATCACGTAAAGCAGAAATGCACACACTCACCCAGTGCTGCTCCTGCTGATGGGATGAAACTCCTACTGCAGCAGCCATGACTCAGAGCAGTGTTTGCATATCCTTGATCAGGAGAAAAATAAAAAAAAAAGGACCAGGAGCTGAAGCAGGGTGGGATGATTAGGGAGCAGCCAAGAGGAGAAGCATATTCAGAAGTGGGTGAGGCTTTCCTCACCTGGGACGTGCTGCTTTGCACCTGGAAATGTCTGCCTGGGCACAGCCCCCTCTCCTCCCCATGTGCAGTGTTCCCATGCAGGCTGACACAGGCAAGAAGGGGCAGTGGGATCTGGCTTAACCTTGCCTGGGCGAGGTGAGCCTCTTGGGACCTGCATTTCAGCAGGAGGGAATTATGCACATAATGGCACTTATCTACACACATATTTTTACACCATTAAACTCAAAGATGGATGTTTAATTTCCCCTTACCCTGGTTCCCAGGAGTTAGGCATTATAAGGCTGTTGACTTTTGAGATTTTCTGTTAAAGGCATAATTGCTGAAACCCCACGAGGTTTGAAATAAGATACTGTATTATTTTCACACACCCACATACACACAAAGCAATTTTACTAACAGAATTTAAGACTATTTCCCTTAATTAACAGAGCCTGTAAAAAAAATGTTGCTACTTAAAGTGTGAACTGGGACAGGAGCGAAAATAACCCCTTCCCGAGGCACAAATAAATGCTGCAGTGCTTTTACAGGCAGCTCATTTGTTTAACAATGGGATCAGGATAAAAGAGAGAACCACACTTTCACTTTGGTGGAAATTCCTCCYTCCCTTGCCGTGGTGACAGACACACATGTCCAGCTACAGAAACATGTAACTGAAGATGCTTATTTTGGAAGAATTCACGAGGTGCAATGAAGCATGTTTCCCTTCTGTTCCTAAACAAAGGCACCGAATCCCACTTTCAGCTGGAAATCTCATCATCAGCGATGCCTTTTGAAGGAAGGGTGGGGCCCTGCTCTAATGGGAGCAGGAAGGGATAGGCAGCCATCCCAGAGAGGCTTTAACTAAAGCAGGCTTTTGAGGAAGGAAAGGCAAAATCCTGTGCAGAGGGCATCTGAAAGGTTCCTTTGCACCACTGGTGTCTCAATGCCAGGTCTGGATGTAGATATCTGGCTTCGGATGTCCCCACACATAACCCAGCTCACCCCACAACGGAGGAGTTTGCATTCCCAACATGAAGCACCTGCATCCTGGCCAAGCTACAGTGGTATCTGGGGCAAACAGGATTTGCTGGGCAGATGAAAAGGCCAAAAGAGACCTGTAGAAGACCCAAATAGGTCGATTTGCTTCTGTGTGTCCTTCTAGACTGTGTAGTAGGGCTGCTTGCTAGACTCCCTTATAACCAGGAAAAAAGGAGCTGGTGAAGTGCCTCAAGCCCACGGTCACTGTCAGAAGCCACAGAGGTCCAACAAAAGAGACACCAGTGTTGTTGCAGACCTCCATGCTGCAGCAGGTTTCATTGCTGCAGAAAAAGCAATTTGTACATGCTGGCAAGGTTCTTTGGGTCAGGGCTGGGTGTTCAGGGCTGTAATAAAGGTACCCTGTGAGGGTTTCAGTGCATCCACCTCAGCTTTTTAGATCTCCAGAGACATCAAGAGACCACAACTCTTAGCAAAGCAATCCTCTGATAGAAATCAGCATCATACAGCTGCTCTGAAGGCCAGAGGGTGAGGCAGCATTCAGAGTACCCTTGGAAAGAAAAAATGTATAGAGCAAAAAGTGTTGTTTAAGTTATCCTATGGAATTTAACATGGTAGTAACTGAAAACTGGCAGCTACACAGCCTCACAGGCCTCTTGTGAGATACTGAAATTTTTTGGTTATGTTTTTTTTTTTTTTGCAGATGGTTTTCTCAAGATCATCTTACACGTTCATGCTGGAGCAGACAACAAAGATTTTATTATTCCCACGTTCTTCTTTTTGCTGTAGGCCCTGGACACACATTCTTTTGCCTCCCAATTTAAGTAGCTTAGTTACCTTTATTTCCTCATGTTCATGCAATCTTYGCTTAAGGGAATATAGAAACTGGATATTGATTTTTTAAAAAGAAATAGGACAGGTCATTTCAATTCTTCAGGAACCTCATCTTCCCTGTTGCTTTGGCCAAGCTGGAGGATGGAGGACCTCCTCTTGCTTTGTCTCACTGCATTCCATGTTTTTTCTCAGCCTCTTCTTGCATCAAGTCCTTCACTCCACTGAAGTCCCCTTCCTTATTTTTGGGGGTTTTTTGATGATCTCTTCCCTTTCTGTGGATGGCAGTCCTATCCTTCCCTGTTCTATTTCTATTTCTATTTCTATTTCTATTTCTATTTCTATTTCTATTTCTATTTCTATTTCTATTTCTATTTCTATTTCTATTTCTATTTCTANCTATTTCTATTTCTATTTCTATTTCTATTTCTATTTCTATTTCTATTTCTATTTCTATTTCTATTTCTATTTCTATTTCTATTTCTATTTCTATTATTTCTATTTCTATTTCTATTTCTATTTCTATTTCTATTTCTATTCCCATTTCCATTTCCTTCCTTCCTTCCTTCCTTCCTTCCTTCCTTCCTTCCTTCCTTCCTTCCTTCCTTTTTTGAGATCTTTGAGTATAATTTTGGCTGAATACTTCTACAAGAAACTCAAAGCAAACCTAAAACCACAAGAAAAGCAAACAAAAAATCTCAAAGATTCAAACCTCGAGGTTCAGACTCATTTAAGGCACAAAAACAACATGGAAAATTACAGACTAATGCCTTGAAATTTAGCAGCATTCCCCATTTTTGGAAAGAAGGCTTTAGAGCCAAAATGTCAGTTCAGTGTGAAAAACCAGAAGTGGTCCCATCTTGACCCATCACTGTTTCCCATGCAGTTTGATGGAAATGCCTACTCTCTGGGTCTGATCACCCAGCACATGAGCTGCCTAATTTTCTGCTGAAGCAGAAAGAGTGGCAGTTGTTTTTCAGCACATTATTGTTCTCATCCTGTCCCTAACGATAGCTTCAATTTTTTTCAAATGCAACAGTCCTTTCCATTGGACTTTGATGTTTGCCATTGTAGGCACTCATTAACCAGTCAAAGCTAATCATTCTGGTATCACTGGCTTTGTTTCTTATCTTCAAYGTATATGGTGATCACATTTCCTATGTGTATATAAATGCATGCACACAGCAGAAAAGCAGATCCTGCTAAGTCTGGAAAAAATGCTTCCATTTATAGGCAACGTGCCTCTAGGCCTCCCTACTAATGCATATTTTTACCACAATTTCTCCACAAGAGGAGAAAAAGACCTGGTGCTGCTTYATTTTTAAATGCACAGATCCTGCCAAAGGCTCCTCAAGAGCCACAGACCAGTAACTCCCAGTCCAGAAGGCAGCCGTGTTCTGTTGGAAAATGCCTGTGTCCCTGCAAAATACACATTGTGAAAGTGGGACTGTGTGTGTGGAGTTCTGTTAGCAGATGCTTTGTGCCACAAAAGCACTTGTATGTTGGTGGTCCTCACGTCTTTCCCATCCTCTGTCAAAATGATCAAACCTCACATCCTGGGCCAAGATTATGGGCTTCTCCCTTGTAATGTCCTATACTCCAGCATGGAATCATTGAATGGTTTGGGTAGGAAGGGACCTTAAAGATCATCTGGTTCCAAACCCTGCCATGGGCAGAAACACCTTCCACTAGACCACGTTTCTCAGAGCCTCATCTGGCCTGGCCTTGAACACTTCCAGGGATGGGGATTCCAAAACTTCTCTGGGCAACCTGTGCCACTGCCTCACCACCCTTGCAGTAAAGAATTTCTCCCTAATATCTAATCTAAACCTCCCCTCTTTCAGTTTGAAGCCATTCCCCCTTGTCCTTTCTCTACAAACCCTTGTAAAAAGTCCCTCTCCACCTTTCTTATAGGATCCCTTCAGGTACTGKAAGGTCACAATTAGGTCACCCCAAAGCCTTCTCCTTTAACAATCCGAATTCTCCCAGCCTTTCTACATAGGAGAGGTTCTCTGTCCTTATAGCCATCTTTGTGGCCTGCTCTGGACTTGCTCCAACAGGCCCAGTGTCCCTCCTGTGCTGGGAYSCCAGGGCTGGATGCAGCTCTGCAGGTGTGGTCTCATAAGCTCAGAGCAAAGGGATACAATCCCCTCCCCCAGTGAACTGCAGCAGTGTACCCTATTTCCACCCCCATCCCATGTGCCAGGCTAATGGATCCTGTAATCAGGGATTCATACCTGTCTAATCAGGTAGAGAGTCACACRTGGGGTGTCATCTCTTCAAGCTGCGCTGACACCAGGCCAGTGTGGGACCGACCTGCAGGTGGGACCTACCCCTTCCAAGCAAGCCCACTGCTTGAGCCAGCCCTTCCTACATGTGCCTTTCCACATAGCTCTGGGTCTCACGTGCTCCGYTGGGTCCTTTGGCTCCTTCCATCAAAACCTTCTGCATGGAACCAGGGCTGGGAAAAACTGCAGCTCATGGTGGGCAACCACAGAAAAAGGGGAAGGGTGTGAGGGAGAAAGGTGGAGAGGACACCAGAGAGGGACGCCAAGCAGGGCACCTCAGACAACACCCACCAGTGCTGGAAGGTCTCTGAGGATGSAGGTGAAGGGAAGCAGGTGACCAGCTCAGCCAAGGCTGGCACGAGGCTGCTGAGTAGGTTGTGAGCACACAGGACAATTCAGCCTCTCTCATTCTCCACCAAGCTCCTCTTGCCAAGTTGTCACTACAAGAGGCAATGCTTGGTCTGCCTGTGTGCTTAGGAGGAGGCAACTGGTGCTCTGAGGGATGGCAAGCCCTGTTGGGGCATCTCAAGCCTGCCATCACACAGAAATCTTCCCACTGAGCGAGGGGAGGTCTGGTTGTGCTCCTGCTGTCTTATTCCATTCTCCCATCAGTGGTAGTTCCTGAAAAAGGATCACATGTGCGTCCAGTTATTATTATTAGTAAAGCTAATTGCATTTTTTCCAGTYGAAAGGTTCCATAAAACCTTCCTTTTTTCCCTCCCTCTTCACATGTGTTTGATTAAAAATTTTCAGTGGTTTTGTCTTCTTAAATAGCAAAATGCTTCATTTTCAATTCTAGGATTCCAGAGAGCAATTTTCATGGCATTATTAAACCAAATATAATAGAAAATACAGATAAATTTGGGGGCCAGATCTGCTTGTCAGGATTATGTTGTATCTGCCCTACAACAGTGCATTTATGATCAGCCTGAGGATATCTGAAGATTGGACCTGGCAGTCCACTTAAGCTCTTTCACAGACGATTGCAGCAGTGCTGCTGAAAGCAGGATATCAAGGTCTGAGCTAACAAAACTCATTTGAGCGAAGAAATGCATAAAGAGCAATGTGACACAATTACCAGAGCTGTTCAGGCTTGTCCAGCTACATGGACTGACACGATGGATGCAATGAAGGTGGTGGATCCCATCAATCTCTAAACCAGGGCTGAGYGGATGGGGCTGGCTGCTGCTGGCAGGTTGAGTCTGTACAGTTCTTGGACAATTACCCACTTTCCTACAACCTTCAGTGCTTGAAGGGGGCATAAATGAGTAGAAAATACGCTGTCCATGCAGAACTAATAATAATACAAAATCACAAATGTTAACCTCAGGTTTCAGACAAGGAGAAGAGGTTTCAGACCATAGGGAAAAATACAAATGTCAATGGCAGATGTATTGTGTGATGCACATCATTTCAATCGCTGAACCAGGGGAGTAAAATCATAATATTAGCGTACAGCACAGTTAATCAGACACCAAATAATAACCACTTTTAACCTAAAAAGCCACATCATCTGTAACTATGAAGATGTACAGCTGCAACTTCAAGGCTCATGCTTTTGACACACTTGGTAATTCCAAGAGAAAGGCAGGAGGATTAGGCAACACACATGGACTCAGTTCATTTAGCCAACGATGACATCGCTCACATTGACAAAAACATTTGATTAAATTTCCTGCAAGATTGMGTCAGCTGTAAAAATATGTATAAATAGGCTCCTTTTCCATGTATATCTTGCCTCTCCGTGGAGAGTTCTGTGATCCTGCTATTTTAGTTCACATTAGGATTCTTTCCCACTCCTGATCAATTCAGTGACACCAGTAAATCTTAGTATTTTAGATCTGCCCTAACCTGGAAGTGTGGAGGAGCATGATGGTGCTTTCTGATGTGCTTGGATGTGAGCCTTGACTGGTCTGGTCCCAGATTAGATGTTTTATTCTTCACTTCAACCCTTCACTTGCCCAAAAGCCAGGGTTTTGAAGGCTGGGTGTAGCTCTCAGCTAGCATGTTGAACCTTCATGTAAATTGCTGCTGAGAGTTTCCAGTGGTGTTTTGCTGTGGGCTGTGGATCCAGGATCCCCCCCTGGCTGAGGTGGTGCTCAGGGGCTCTTGGATATAAACTTCCTCCTGCACAGAGGCTGCTGGGTGAGGGGATCCCTCAGCAAGGGATTGGACTGTTATTTGCTTGTGTTTGGAGGATCAGATATTTGTGTCTCCAATAAAATAAACAAGAATAGCCCCAAGAAGTAACCAACTCCAGACAATTTCTCTCCATTTCAGAAGCAGAAATTACAAGGCTCAAGTAGCCACTAAATGATGTGTCAACAGAACACGAAGCATCATGAGCTCTTTGCTTTTATGTTTTTTAAAGATCTAAATGTTTGAACTTAGCTCAATCATCAGAAGGTAGATGGGAGAAGGACTGCAGCAGCCCAGACAGTGTCTAGCACTGGCCAAAAGACCAAATCCTGTGCAGAAGAAAAGGCTTGGAAGTGTTCACTACAATCCATTTGTTACATGAACCATCAACTATTTCTTTTGGATTTTCATTCTCATACTGTCTTTAATGAAGGTTAAGGATAGAATATTATTTTAGCCAGGCCACAAGAAATCTGAGAAACTTATTTTTATCTTAGTCTTCCCTTCAGGTTTGAAAGTATTTTTGCTGGCAAAATGTGGTTTAAATTTTCTGTTTAATGAAAGAAGAAAAAACGCTATTGCACATGATATTTTTCTGTGGGAAGTGTCTAAAGCCCAGTATTTTGATCTACCTTCCTGCTACATGCTGAGTGTTCATCGCGAGGTAGAGTTGCATCATACCAGATTTCAGGGAGAAACTGAACTTTGAGGGCTTTGGAAACTGTTTCCACTTTCAAACTACAAAATCGTCCTCTGATATATCATTTCTCAAAACAGGATAACAAAAAGTTTTGGACACGCTGTTGAAAAACTTCATCTTTTACATTATGAGTTTCCATGAGTTGCTGATGGAAAGAAATTCACTTTTTACGCAAAAACTGTTTCTTGCACAGGATGTGGAGGCTGCTCAAGCAGGCATGGATAACCAAAGTCCACTACTTTGCCTCCTGTCAAGTGACAGGTTCATTTTAAGCACAGGAGCAGCACTTGCAGTGAAAGAAGTGGCCCTTATCAGAGCTAAGCTGGGGTGGTGTCCCTGGCCCATATTTGGGGGTGTTTGCTGTGGTTTGCTCTGCACTGGCAAGGCAAAGCTTTGCTTCTTGGGAAGGATGGGTGCTTGCACAGCCTGTGATGTCCCTGATTTTCTCCTGGGTGAACTGATGACGTTGTCTGGCAAAACTCACCTCTCCTCCAGCTGTTCAGCAGCTCAACCCCATGGCATGATGTCACCTTCTGCCCCAGATGAGCTCATTTGGTTTCAGCAACCACTGAAGACCTTCACAGCAGACTTGGAGTGCTGGTAAATGGAGATCTTGGATATTAAACTACATATTGGTAACACTGAACAGAACCTGAGAGTCCTGACACACTGAACCAGATTCCCAAAAGGATTTGCTCCATAGACTGTAGAAGATAAAGCAGCCAAATAACGGACCAAAGACTACCAAACCAATGAGTCACAGTGTCAGGCTCTCTCTGGTTTAACATTAATTATTGCAAGTACAGTGTTAGTGATTAAAYATAATTGGAGCACTTGTACAAGTGAATATACTGTAGACTACTAATTAAAATCCTCTCTGAAGAAAACAGGGACAAAGACTAGATCACAGTAATCAGTGGGCTTCTGATTAAACAGCAAAGGCAGCTTGGAAATTATTAATTTCAGGCTGGCATCCAGTCAAAGCAAGGCAAAGGAGAGAGAAACTTCAAGGTGATGATTCATGCTGCTTCTTTTCTTTTTTTTTTTTTTTTTATGGAAAACAAACAGAGTAAAGAAAGTCAGAGGATGAGCCGTGGAGATGCCAGGGACACTGGTCAGGCAGGTCTCAATGAAACTGATTTCTGGGTGTCTGCTGTGCAGCCAGACCCCACCACTGAGGAAAGCAAGGAGCTGCCCACACTGTGGGTCTGGATGGGGTTTGGATTTCAAATGACACTGAGCTGCTGCTGAGCAGAAGTTTAAATGGGACAGCAGATATAACATGAAAGGCATGAAGTGCCAGAACTTCTAGGTGTCTTCAGATGCAACAAATGATTTTGAKGTTTCTCTTGGATCTTGGACTGTTCTCTCCCCTCGTGCTTACAACCAATAAACTGAAAGGACCTTTAATCTTTAAAAAATACCAGTAGCCACCCTAAACTGTGGCTGCACAATCCTGAAGGCAGTCTTTTACTGTAGATTACAACAAACCCTCCCTTTAAAACAGTATCAACAGTGAAGTGATGTGACAGCCCTCTGGTCAGGTGAATCTATTCAATGAAAAACAGCTATAAATAGACACTCAGAAAAATTTAATGTAAARGCCTAGCCCTCCCCAGGACAGAGGCAGCAGGGGAGTTGTAATGTTGACGATTGACACAGGGTCAGATGTTTTTCCCATTTGCTGCTGAGACAGCTGAGTTTCAAYGCAGAGTTGGGAAAAGCCAGAGTAGCTGGACATTGTCTCTTTTTTCGTCCCCAGTCAGTGTGTGTGATTTAAAAGTGGAATTCTTCCCTACTAAAAGGCACAGCAGTCATTTGCAGGCAATGCAGAAGCACCTGTGCAAGATCATCCATCCCATCCTCAAAGGAGTGTCTAAGAGGGGGTGGATTGTCCTCCCRTGTGTTTATTTTTGCCACTGGTTACAGAGGGAGGGTTCAAGATTAGTTTGCATTAGATATCACGTTTAGGTGGACAAAATTAGGCAATCCCATCCTTGAAAGTGCTTCTGTGAACAAGAAGAGCTAATCTGAACCCCTTTTATGAGAGCAGAAATCATAGTGAGGCCTCACACCTCACTTATAAGAGCATATTAGAGATTTGTGGAAAGCCTTTGCCTGCTCTGGCTTAAGAAGTCTGAGCATCCCACACGGGGAGAACAGAGTGAAGCCCTTCAGGTCCCACTCTGCATCTCCACAGGGAAGAACCACACTGTGCCAGACAAAGGGAGCCATCCTTCAGCATTTTTATCACTACTTGGAAAGCCAGATCGTGAGGCTGTGGCTGGGACTGCAAGGCATGACCTCAGAACTAATTAAAAATCAGGATTCAATTACCCATAGGTTCCAAGTATCTTGGAAAGCAGCAAAACACCTCTTTACTAAAATACGAAAAATAAAGGAAAGCCCTAGTGATTACACTAATATTTGTTTGTGCCTGTATTGCTACTGCCAAGAAAAACCAGAATCTTGGCTGAGTGAGGCTGCCAGCAGTTGGACTGTTTTCCCTTTGTGCGTCAGGGAGGTGTGTGGATTTTTTGTGTCCTTCATAATGCTTAATTTCACTCTCAAAAGAGCCCAGCCTGTTTCAGTTGCCCTTGAAGGYGCAGCAGTGCCCAGCACTCAGGAGAGAGTAGGTGAGTTCTGTGTCCTGAGCAGGGGATGTATGGCTCCATTTGGACGCCCTGGGGGTGCTGGAGTTGCGGCATCAGCTCACACCGACCCGTTCCTCCAAGTGCCACCTCCCGCGTCCTCCTGAGCTCAYGGCTGCTGCAGGGCCACTGTGAGGGGCTGCCAAGGGTTGGTGCAGTTCCTCTTGGGAAGCATACGGTAGGGAAATCTCCTGCCACAGTCATATGGAGGTAAGTGGATAGAATTWGGCTGCTCAGAGTCCTCCAGAAGTATTTTTATGTCCCTCCTTTTTGCAGAGAGAACAGAATTCCCTTCTCTTCCCACTCTCTGTGGTATTTGCACGGATGCTTCAGATGAGGGTTTTGTTAGATGTGACCTCTACTAAAAAAAAAATCACCCAACAGTCCTATAAACTCAATAACACTTCAGAAAAAGAGAAAWATTAGTAAGTTTTTACTTGGACAAAATCAGACTAAGATCTTCCTATATCTTATCTGTAGTTGTAAAAAGCAACTTTTTTAACACTTTTAACAAGGTGAACAAATTTGAACAAGAAAGAATGGCAGTTTAGTAATTTGTGATGTGTAATGTTTTAGGAACAGTCTCCAAACAATTGTTAGAAGAGTTTTTTGAAAATAGAATTAGTTGCTTAAGCACATTTTGTTTTAATATCTAAGTTGTTTCATTTAAAATATATTAAACACTGGATTCTCTAGTCCACTGGCCAAAAATCCCCAAAACCCCAAACCAAACCACCAACTCCCTCAAAAAACCCCAGTAAAATTCAAGCATGGTAAGAATCCAAATGGCCATAGTAAAATTAAAGGTGGACATGAACTGAAATCTTGGATCTATGGGAAATGAACTGTAAATATTTTGACTTTTTATTTCAACAGAGAAGCCTAAGAGAAAATATTCTGAAATTTGAATTCCTTGATCTAAATATGTTTGAAAAACTCTTATATTCCAAACACTTAGACTGAAGAAGATTTGTGTTTAGGATCATAAAATGATAGAATCATTTAGGTCAGAAAAGACCTCTAAGATCATCGAGTCCAACGATTAACCCAGCACTGCCAAGTCATCACTAAACCACGAGCYCAAGTGCCACATCTACATATCCTTTAAATCCCTCCACCACTTCCCTGGGCAGCCCATTCCAATGCTTGACAACTCTTCTGGTGAAGAAATTCTTCCTAATATCCAATCTAAACCTCCCCTGGCACAACTTGAGGCCGTTTCCTCTCATCCTGTCTCCTGTTACCTGTGAGAAGAAACCGACCCCCATCTCACTGCCACCTCCTTTCAGAGAGTTGTAGAGAGTGATAAGGTCACTTCTTAAAAGGAGTGGCCACACTTTGACTTTGAGAGGGGCTTGATCTTTCCAGGATGGTGGTCTCTCTGGCGCAAAAAATGGAACAGGATCCTCAGGGACCAAGGTAGTGGCCAGCACAGTTTCAAAACTGAGTGAACGTGGGGAATAGGTGCCTGATTGCTCGGACAGGGCAGCCAAGTGCATGTGCAGAAGCTGATCAGTACACTGATTGATTGGATGGTGACTGAGGATTATTGAACATCCATGCTGAAGTCCTGTTTTATGTCTTGATCCTTTTTTACCAAAGGGTCATGCAAAAAATTTAGGTGCACTGTTTTGAGTGTATCCTTGAAGCAGTCCCTGCCTATAAGGAGAGCATGACAGAGACTAAAGCTAGAATTGACTGACCAGGGCATGTAAAAACATTTCATTTGTGTCTGAGAGCTGCACAAAAACACAGGGAGTAAACAATTTGCACTGAAGGATTAAGATGACCCAAGGCTCCAATAAATGCTTGACAAGATTAAATTTGATTTTTCTTTCCTGAGGTCAAGCTGTTCTTTGTTCCAGTAAATTTATTTAACCATATTCACCTCCTCAAAGATGTATTTTATGTACAGTCTCCATTCACTGCAACTAAGCCCAAGTCATCCTTTGATATTGTACCATGAATGGACAACTCCTTGTTTGACCAGTGACTAACCTCCCCCTTCACCACAAATGAGTGTGAAGTTTTCATCTCTGTGGCAAGAGCGTTTACTATTATTAGTGCCTCAGAAATGTTGCTTTTGTTGTGTATTTATGTATGGTACAGAAGGGCGTAGCAGGTACGTGTGTGTACTCATGTGTGTGCATGCAAGGGAACTCTTAAAATTAATTGCCTTGGCACACAAAACCTTCTGGATCTGTTTACATTCCTGAGGCAAATTCCTTAATATATCTGTAGTTAAACTGTTCCACAGCCTCTAAATGCATGGCTTTGGTATGCTACCCACCTTCCCTGCACAGGGAATCGCTGGGAACATTTAGTGCCTGCTGAGAATAAACGTGCCCCTGATACAAGCACAGCAGCAACGTGCGAATACACTCTGCTGATGCTACTTGATCCTGAGGATAATGTATTGGATTTTCTGCATATTATCTTAATATAGCACAGACAGGGGAAATTGTTTGGTTTGCAGTGTGGAGAAGTGGGCAGGAGGAGGAGGAGGAGGGAAGGGAGTGGGGAGTGTTTAAATAGCTTCAGTAATGACCTTGCTGCTGATGGGGGGCTCCCACTCACATCAGGAGTTATGCTGAGTGTTTGAATTGAGCAAGATTTGCCCAATAATGTCAGATAATGTGCAGTGTTAAGGGCTGGGCAATGCTCGTTCAAGATAGCAGTAAGAAGTGGTTGCACTCCTACAGGAGAGTGGGTGGGAAGCTCTTTCCCCAGCCCTCGAGGCCATATCAGGGCCATTCCCAGCAACCTTTCAAGGCCAAAAGTATTAGCAGAAAGATAAAGGTTTGGAAACCAGCCTTGATGGTGCAGCCCTGATTTTCTACCAGCAACCTGAGAGCCGACCCTCTTCTGTATGGGTTTGTGATTCTGGGTGGGGCAGTCCCATGAGAGCCATGCCTTAGATGACTGAAATGTGGACCATCTGCATAGCCGGTGAGTGTGCAGCATATAAGAAAGGTGCTTAGGTGTTCTCCTGCTTCTGCTGCATGAGAAAAAAAAAAAGGGTCTAGAGAAGATGGACTAGAAGCAGATCTACAGCTCCCAACACAGTGGCTCAAAGAAAATACAGGAGGCAGATCCTTTTGGGAAGAGTGCTGGCCTGGAAGGGCAAGCATGGGTCTGCATCCCTTCTCTTCTGGCTGCTCTTACTTTGATCTGCAGCATCCCCTTGGAGGAATATCTTGTTCCTCAATGTGATAGAGCACATCCTGCATTTGGCCAGACTTCTCTGGTAAAGCCAGTAGCAACATGTTGCACCTTCTCAACAGAATATGTGTACACATCTGTTTTCTTCTCCCAGGTAAAGATGCCATCAAAAGAGTTGGTTATGCAAGAGATGTTTTGAATGGTGTAGCAAGGCACTGCTGCAAATCAACTTACCCAGCTTACCAGGCTTTCTGGTGTTGGAGGCTGGTATTTGGGAATGTGAGGTTCACCAAGATGGTGAATCACTGGAGTTTATGCAACAAGTGCTTTACATAACGCTTTGCCTGCTTTTTTAGTACAAGATAAAGAAATTAAGAAATCGATTTAGCATTATGGAAATACGTATATTTCGGTGGGGGAGAAAAGGTCACATATTTAAAGCTCCTCTTAGTTTGAGTTTTTGTAAGACTAACACTTTTTTACTGGGTGTCAGTTATTTTCATACTGGCAGAGGTCAGAAACTCACATTGGGCGGGGAGGGCTCTACAGCATCTCTCCACTCCTCTCTGGTTGCCCCACTCGCCACTGCAAATCCACAGCCCCCTCTTCACAAGCAGTGTCAGGTGCTGGGGCTTCTGCTTATGGTTACAGCCCCAAGCTGCTTCCAGCAGCTCCCTGTGCCCAGTGCTCTTTCCACTGTATCATGCTGAAAATGGAGACAGATTGAGTGCTACCTGTTTGCAGCGATCACACCTTGGAATAGCACCATGGGAAGAGTGATTGGTCATCRAAAAAACACCACACAGGGAAAACAAGCAACCAAGCCTTCATCAGTGATGGAAATCAACAAGTCTGATAGACCCTAAACGTACCCTGCATGCACCTAAGGGAGGAAATCTTCTCTTTCACAAGATGTGTGTTTGTAGCCACAACACGAAGGACCTGTGCCAAAGGAATAGGAGTTAACTGAGATCACTGATGAACCTGTGAAGGACACAGTGCTAATTACAAACTTGAGCCTCCTCCTTTTGGGATCAGTGTCTGCTGATTTCACCTTGCACACCTCCAAAATTGGAGCTGCCACCTTGATACCAACCAGGAGATAAACTACTGCTGCTACTGTTCTGGAGACACTATTTACTAGCACACTCGGACTCACGTTCTTGCACATGTTTATTCAGAGCAGTCACATGCTTGAGCAAAGCTCAGTGGTGATTTGTGATGTCTGCTGAAAACCCCCTGAAAATCAGTTATTGATTAAATTCTCGTTATCATTCGTAATAGATTACTGTGCTGAGGGAGCTCTTGGCACACTCTATGGGATTTGCTGGGGGATGTGGTAAAGCTTGGTCAATACCATCCTGAAATTAAGTGCTGCCTTATTGTACTTTGCTTTCTGCTCAGCAGGCATTTATGAGAGTTCAAAATGTAAACATGAAATTCTGACTTCAGATAAGACTTATCCAGACAGACGTGTTAACTACTCAGCCGTTTGTGTGCGTCTGCCTTTCTGTTCCTTTGTCACTTTGAAACGTATCTTTATCTTTCCTTTATGTTTTAATAGTGGCCATAATAGTAACTGCCCAGCTCACCGCAGGGAGCACGTTCAGCACTGAAACACACAGAGCTGTGCAGCTACAACACCGAGAGGCACGAACAAGATGGCAGAAAAACAAAACTTGCTCCATGAAACTGCCACAGCTCAGCTGCTGCTGCAGCACCCTGGACCAGTCATCCCAGGACCTGAGCTGGGAAGGGATGAGGGAGGAAACAAGGCCAGATGGACTCCGATCTGAGCAGAAGCCAGGTTCACATGGGTCAGTGTCCCTGCTCCATGCAAACAAACACAAGCCTGGAGTCAAAGCCTGCACCTCTTACCCAACCAAACTGCTCAGCTGCACCATGAACTCGGGCAGCTCTGCCTCCGAGGGCTGCACTGGCCTGTCCAACCTGTCAGGGTCTGGCCGAGATAACCTTTCCTGAAGGACACCAGTATTTTGAAACTTCAGACAGCTACTCGGCCTGCCCGCTGACCTTTACTGAGAGGCCTGTTGGGAGCACATACACATTTATCCAGACCTTGCACTGCATTTCTCAGAAGCTGAAATGTTCTGTAACACGATTCACCATTCTTTAAAATGCTGCCTCAGACTGCCTCAGTTAAAGGGAAGTATTACTTCCCCCACGTTGCTTGTAATCAAAACAATGGACATTATTGTACCCTGTGCTGGCTCTGGGGTGTGTGAGTGGGAGAAAGAGAGTCACAAGTTTTACTAACAGATGAATTGTTTGATTGCCTCTTAAAAACATCCCTAAATCTAGATCAGCAAAGCTGCAGCCACAGCTGTCTTTCAGGTTTTGCAGTCCTCCAGAAGAGGATTTATCACTTGCTGTGATGGCAGATGGACGGCTCACCACTGAGTCACAGAGTTACTCTTTTTGCCTTGTTTCCCACAAAGGCACAGGATGCTTTGTGTTTTAAAGTATACCTCTGCCACTTGATTTTTCAGGTGCATTTTAGAGTTTAAAAAGAAAAAATAAATAAAAACAGAATGTGGGAAGCAAACAAACCAGCCAAGGACTTCTTCCTGCCCAGGTGTTGCACAAAACAACCCCAGCTCCACCAAGTAACTCTAAATTATGAAAGAAAAGGCCCTTTTTAGCTTGGAATCCTGATATTTTCATTGGAAAAGCGAACAGAACATTTCACCTGAGGAGCTGATTAGGTGAGTTGTTTTTTTCTCGACACTTCTGTCTAAAATGACAAATTCTTTAATCACACTTTCCGGGGATACATTTTGAATTTATTTGCATCTGCATTTTCCCATGAAAGATGAAGATTTCTCAGAAGATTACCAGCAGGCTGTAGTCACAAACACACAGTACCTGAGGTCTGCTGCAGGTGCAGAGTATATGCAGAATTCACACACACACACACACACACACACACACACACACACACGCCCTGCTCCCACCAACCCAACAGAAAGGATGTTTCTCCTATACACTACAAAGAAATGAATAATAAATGAATAAATAAATAAAAATAATGTATTAATTATCAATAATTAGTATTTAATGTTATGTCCTTGTGAGGATGGGACTAGACTTAAACCCTGGGTGGACTGCTTGTGGTAGGCTGGATTAGAAGCCTGTGCAAGTGAACGTATCCCACTGCTTTGGGATTCACAGGGAGAACTCACTGGAGAGAGGCATCACTGTAGGTTGTATGGCACCAACAGCATCTTCCTGGCTGTTCTCAAAGAGTAGGAAACCCCAGATAAGGTAAAAGAGCAGAGCACAGGCAGTACCCTACAGACAACATGCCAGATAACACTGGAATCCTTTACATATTCAAGCAGGATGGACCCCAGGATAAATTCGATCCACCCAACAACTATTTCAGGAATGCAGTTGGGATCCCGCAGGGAACAGCCCAGACACCCTCAGCAGGTGAGGCTCAACCTACTTTTAATGGGAAAAATCCTGAGAAAGAGTTCCCTGGGTGGGAGGCCAAGGCGCCGGAGCCTGAGGAGAACATTATACTGGATTGCAAAGACTTGCTCTTGGCAAATAAATCCTGTAAGGTCTGATGGAATATTAAACACCCAAAAGAAGGGTTTGAAATGTCTTCTAGGATTTTACCTTTGTGTAAGGTAATATGTTTTACAAAAATCTGGGTAAGGTACTGCATTCTTGCCTCACTGCAGAGAGCTAAATGCTCTCGAAGTTTCTTGGAGTTTTGACGGGGATGGCAAAAACCAGGATTTTGTATTACAGTATCATTTCCAGTGCACTACATGGTGGCCACAGAGGTGACTTGTTCTGTCACAGCTGGGCACTGTAGGATGCTCCATGCCAGAAGGAGTGTAGGACCTGCCTGCTGCTGAGGAGTAGGACTGAGGTGTGGGGGACTTCCAAGAGCCTGGATGGAAGGCAAACCTGCAGAGGAGGGTGAGGAAGGAGGATTTCTGCTTCCCCTGACACAACTTTTCAATTTCTTTCGGTGGAGCTTGTAGGGGGGATGAAAATAGCATGGCTGCCAGAAAACTTGTAAGAAAGCCTGTTGCAGGCTAGATTTATTTACTAGATAACATCTAGTGCAGGTAACTTGCAGCCTGCCTTACCCTGAAGGTTAAACATTTCTCTGTCTGTCACTGAAATTCAATTTACAGGTGCACTAATTAATCCTAGATGGGATTCTGGGTGCAAACTGAGAGACTTGGGGCCGTATTTTATATCTTCTGTCCTCCCAGAGAGTATTTACATTGCAGAAAGATCAGGCTTCTAACAACTACCACTGGGGAAGGTTTGCATTTCTGAAATATTTGAATAGTGCTATCCTAGCCCATTTGCTGCAGGTTTTGTTTTCACAAAAATGACATAATCATCATAAATAGCATTTTTGTATGGCATTGTGCATGCCGAGAATTCATATGGTAATTCCCTGAAGCATCTGTTCCTCCATATTTATAGGTTCTTTAAAGGACCTCAGTCTACATGTGTAGATCTTTGCATCCTAATATTTACTAAATTCTGCCGTAGATTCAGGGTATATTTCTCGCATGCCAGTGAAATACAGAATATACTGAAGACACCTCAGCTAGATATCCTCTGGAAGGTCTTCCTAACTGTCCTCTTGAAAGGACTTTTTGGAGGACAGGGTAGAAGAAATAAAGCACTTTGTGAGGAGCTAGGTGGTATTGAGTCTGCAGCTGTCTTGGGAAAATCTGGCACCCAAGAAGCAGCATTGGCAGTGCTCACACAGAGCGATGCTCTCCAGAACCTGGCTCAGTGTTTTCCTCTCCAGAAAACCTTTTTCAGGCAGTGGAACTACTTGTATATGTTAAAGAAATCACTGCTGTGTAACAGTGATGATCCTGATACCAGTTTCCAGTGCAACTGCTGGTTTACAGCTTTGGCAGGGTTTTTCTGGTCAGGGAGCTGGTCTGAGCTGGGCCCTGCAGTTCTTTAGCAGAGAAACAAAAGGAAAGGAAACACTTAATCACTGATAAGGTTCTCAGAAATCAGTTGTTAAAATGAAAGTTTTATGCCAATAGCTGAATCTGATTCATCATCCTGGGCTTTACTGAGTTTAGCTGTTCTTTGAGTTGGTGCTGTCATTGTGTGTTTGGGTGCTTGCATAGCAAACGAGAAAACTTGAGCTTCAGCCTGGACTTCACTGACTGCTATTCAGTTTTATATTGCCATTTTTCAATTGCAGTAACATCCTGTCATTCAACTAATCTGGTCCCATTCCAACTCACACAAGATCTCTGCTTTTCAGTAAAAAAGATTTTTAATGCAGGACAAGTGGTAACAAGATGAGTTTCATCTGGGGAATGTCTGTTTTCCTTTTGTCACACAAAGACACAGAGGTGGGCACATGAGAACAGACACATCCTCATGATCCTTGTCTGGACCATCAACAATTTCGTTATGTTTTGTTTGAGGGTGGAGCGTATCCAAACCTTGGAGAAGCCAAGACAGTATTTTCTTCATACAGGACATCACAGCCGATCCATTCCAAACTCAAAGAACCCCAATATAAAATTCTAAAATCAAATCTACAATGTGTTAACAATTCCTCAGGCTGTTCATGACTCCCTTACTCCTCTGGCATACTCAGTCTCCCTGCTGCTAACACAGGTCCCTCCTCTTAGCGATGACCCTTCGGGAAGCCCTGTGTTTCATGGGGGGCTCATGCCACTATTATCTTATTTTTGCTGTTCTGTGAAGATGGTACCAAACAGAACATTTTAGTTTTGCTCTGTTGTTTTTCTATCAAGGGATCAACTCTGCTTCTTTGTTTTGAACCCACAGCAGGGATTTCCCATTCAAATCCTGGGCAGGTCCAATCTCAGCTCCTATTAACAGGAGTGTTCAGATGCTTAAATGCAAGGTTTTAAGTCTTTTTTTTTGTTTTCATACTATAAATAGCAGCAACAAGGAGAGGGTACTGCTGTGCCTGTGTGTGAAGGGTGATGCTCTTGGCATCTTTACAATCCATGTGTGACTAAGAGACCTGTATCCTGGTCCACACTCATTTCCTTAAGGTCATCACCTCTGTTCCCTTTCTTCATATGCTCAGACTGATTTTTTTTCCCTCCTGACCCCAGGCCTGCAGACTTCAAGGATAGGATTTTCAGAAGTGACTTAAAAAGAGTTTATGTCTTGAATAATCCTCACTCTCTTAATCTGTTAGCTCTGAGTTGGGGCATGCTGTGCTGTTTGAGTATCAGCACACGTGCACCACACAGAACACAGGCATGGATCTGGTATGAGGAAGCTGATGTGTAAATCAAGATTTTTCTTTGTAGCCAGCCTTGATGACAAAACAGTGTCTCATTTTGTGTAGAGGAGCAAGGTGAGTCATCAAATCTGGTGACTTCACTCTTCCCACACACGAGGCAGGGTGAAGTTCATGTCTTTTCCTTCTTTTACTTGTGTGCTGGAAGGCATTTTGGAGGGTGAAATATCTCCCACACAAGTTCAGGGAAATACAGCATGTTTTAAAACAGGAGACAGATGGGGCTTGCCAAGATTCACAGAAACCACTTAGCAGTAGGTGGAAGAGATGGACGTTGTTTTAACAAGACAAAGAACCAGTATCAGGGAAGGTGAAAGGCACCTGAGAATTCAGAGAACTGTCACGGAGAACGTGACCTTAAGCCCCCTATTTTTTATTTCCTTTGGGTCTTAGTTTGTGGTTTTTATCATAGTGATGCATGAAAAGAAACAATGAATTCAGAAACCTCGCGCGAAACTCCCGTGTGCCTCTGTGTGTGTGTGTGTGTGTGTGTGTGTGTGTGTTGCACACTCCCCTTGTGCACCTCCCACAATGGCAATGCTGGTAAAAGCTACCCTGAACAAACAAGGAGAATCTGAGAACTCCTTACCAGGCATAGGAGGTGGTGTAGGTACAAATGCCAAGATTACATTAGGCCTTTCCAGGTGTGCCTGGAGTCCAAGGCAAGACTGATGCTGAATTTTCACAAAGAAGCCACTTTGGCTTACCTGAATCTGAGTCTTGGGGATGCCTTAGATTTTGTGAGTGTCTGATCTGGGGGAGAGGAAGAAAACTGGACCTAGAAACGCCTTCAAAGTGTTTATGAGGAGCAGTAATCTCCAACCTCATGCTCTTGGTCTCTTAGTCCTCGTACATTAAGAAGTTCTGTGTCTGGCATTGGCAGGAACTGGAATATTATTGCTTGATTGATCACTTTTCCCCGTGACTGGCTTCCACTTTCCAGCAATCAAGCAATGATTAGTAGCACAGGAGAGGAAGGAAGGAGAAGGCTGCAGGCAAAGCTGAAGGTTAGCAGATTATAAACCTTGCTAGGCTTGGTGAGTTCCAGACTAGGCTGTGTAGTGTTGGGAAAGTAAAGTAAAATTTTAACTCAGACAAAAATCCCAGTGGTGAATCAGCAACCAATTCTCTAAGATCACATCCCTGCAAGCACGTCCGTCATGTCTCAGAGGAGGGAGTGATGCCTTCTCCTGGGACATACACCTTCCATGTGATGTTTCTGAGTTCAGTGGTAGAAGGAGAGCAGTGCTGCCTGGCATGTTTTGACCTGTGCGAGCTCTGAGCATGTCGTTGCCTCTGATGAACTCTTCTCTTTCATCCTCCCTCTTCCTTTATTTTTTATTTTTTTTTTGAKAATTAAGGTCTGTGGTCATACAAAGTGCTTCTGCTCATATCCGTTGATTGCAGGTCTGGGTGTGATTTGTTTCCATGTGAATATATTGATATGTTTCTGAAAGATAATCCCTTTCTTTGCAATGCAGATAAAAAGAGTATCTGTCTTCAGGCAAGGCAGACTGTGAAGAAAATCTTTCCCAGCAGAGCAAGTTACCTTTCCTGATTCACGAGTCATATGTGCCTATAACACCTGGTTCTGGCATGAGCACTGCTTATCAGAAGATTTCAGAAGAGGTTACAGCACAAGGACATCCATTCTGGAAAACTTAGTGGGAAATTAGTGAGAATTTACTGTCTTGCCCCTTGTTTGTTGCAGTCATCCAGCCACTCTCCTAGCCCCACTGCCAGCACACAGCCTGTCTGTGCTTCTGTCACCTGCAGTCACGGGAGTGAAGGCACACAGGAATGCTGACGTATCAGCGACCGGGCAGGAAAGATAAGCTGGTTGCACAAGCAGTAGCTGAATGTTGATAGAAGTGTATAAACTTATTAGTAGCTTGTTAGCAATCACTGAACAGGGCAACGTGGTGATGGTTTAGCCCCTGACCAATTCAAGCCTGGATGTGTCAGCTCAGCTCAGTGCCACCTGGGTATGTGATTAGCAAACACATCTGAGCTGTGTAAGGAGCTCTGGGGGGCTCTCAGTGGCATATGAAATACTGCACTTAAAGGTAAATGTGTATGTACTCACTGTTGTCTCTCACCACAATAAATTCAGTTTTGTAGGTAAATATGGGAAGGTAGAGGTAGCAAAGTTTTTAAGGTTTGACACTTTGGAGAGCCCAAACAGCATTTGACACCTGGACAATGCCTGGGCAGGAAATACAGTCCCTTGCACCTGCAGAAGGCTGACTCCCTTGACTGCCTGGAGCCTTATGGAAAATGACAAAGAAAACTTTGCATTTGGGGATGACTCTGGCTTTCACATGAAGCTGGTGTTTTCTAAGACCACAGCTCTTCAGCCTGACCAATGACTTTATATGGCATTTTGGTGCCCAACCACAGACATGCTATGGAAAACCTAGGGAACACAATTAGCCTCTCATGGTGGTGGTCATGGTTTTTCTGAGCATGTTCTGTGGAGGCTGATTTCTGTTCATGCTGCACAGGGACCTCTGCTTGCTCTTTATTGTTCTGTTCTCTGTGACCAATCTGCTGCTCCACCTCCAGCAAATGGAAAATGGAAAATTATTGACCCCTTTTTTTGTGACATCTCTCCCTCTTGCTTACTCCTTTCTTTTGCCTCTTTCACTTCACTGCATGTAACTGACAGGGTTAATAAAAAATTGATAACAAAAGAATATTGTTCCCTCTTATCTCACTAGGGAGCTGGCAGCTTAATAAATAGTACTATGAACCTAGGGCTGTTTTTGCAATAGGTGGCTTTAATTAGTGTTTAATTTAGGCTGGAAAGAGAAAAGGGAATTTTCCAGAATCAATGCTAGGAAGCTAGTAACATCATTGCCAGGTCAAGAGAGTTTCTTCTCTCAAAAGCAACCATGAAATTTGCCCTGTGCAGTTCTAGATTTGTTGTTTCTGGCTTTCTGTGGTTAGACTTTCCCAGCTTACAGGAAGAATATGTTCATCAATCCATTCTTCCTTTCTCATTACCACTCCTTTAAACTCTGCCTGGGCTGTTGGCATCCAGCTGTGTGCTTTCAGGCTCAGCCAACATCACCAGGAGCACGTACTGCAGAAGCAGTGTGCCTTCATTTACTTATATACCCCTGGCTTTTATTTTGAGTGAGCTCAGGCCCATGTTCACAGCCTATTTCTCTGCTGGAGGTTATGTGGGTGAGCAGAGGCTCAGGGGCAGACAGCCCCACCAGGAAGCTGGAAGTGAGTTAAGGAGAGCAGCTGTAGCACTTCTGGTGGGCAAAGAAGAGTTAAACTTTGTTATCACATGTTGTTATCAGTAGTGAGAAGAGGGAATTATGAACATGCACAAAGCTTTGACACCGAACTTTTTTAACAGTTGCTTTAAAAGCTGTATTTTGAAGAGAGAGAGAGAGAGAAAAGCAACCAAGCACAACGAAGACCTGGGAAGAAATGAAACACAAGAAGGAATAAGAGTAATAGAGTGGGAAGGGAYGCAGAGAGATCAGCCCATCCTTTGTACCGGAAGAACTGCATTAAAAATGCATAATAATGCTTAATGCTGCCTGAACACACTTTTCTACACGTCAAAAACCTTCCTGCTCGTCTGGTTTACCATTGCAGTGCTCATGCACCACGTTGCTTCATGTTACATGTAAGCAGGCAGAGATGCTGACTTGCCCTCATCCACACATACAGCAATGGCAAAACCAGGAACAACAGCCCCTATAGAAAGTACCTAACCCAAAATTCACTCTACAACAAAAAATTCTTCACCTCCTTGCTCCTGTCCCAGTAAACGGAAGCACTGGCATAGAGCAGAGGGAAGATAATGGGACACAAAACCTCCGGAGATCTCTCTGCTCCAAACGTTTCTGTGGTTCTGTGTGAACAGGTGGGAAGGAAAGGGCAACAGGAGAGGTTGAGAGAGCATACGAGTGGTAAAGTCATCCTGGGGTGTGCATGGAGATGCATGCCTGCAGAACAACACTGAACTAGGAACATGCACGGTTAGACAGCGGGAAGGACCGGTCTGTACAGAAGGGGCTGAGTTTATTTTTTTGCTAGAAACACTTGAATTTTCCTTTCTGTATGTCAGTGACTGTGGGGTACAGCCGCTTACAGTCAAAATGGCCACCACCAAAAGTCCTAATATGTTGAGAGAACAGGTGTATTTAATCCCCTTCCCAGTAGTTACTCATTAAATGAAGGCAAAATAACCCAAACCAGCAGGTATTGCAAGGGAGGAAAAAAATAGTTAAACATGCAGGTGATAAACATTTGAGTTACTGATTAACTCCTGGCTTTTGTAACCCCCACAGTTCTTCAGTTGGCTTACTGGGAGACCAAACCATGAAGCTGTGCCACTTCAATAACTTACAGTGCACTTTATCTCTCCTTGGCACAGGTGCCCCTGGGCTGTGACAGTGAGGACAGCACTGCCCTCTCTTGATGGGAAGAATTGAGATCTCTTTCAGTGCCTTCAATGCCTTTCAGTGTGAGTCAAAACAGCCAGAGAAATCCATGTAGGACAGGACAGCTTGAAGTATAACCTCTTCTTTGGTGTGTCAACTCTCAGAGTTGGGAGAGAAGAGAAGGAATAATTGACTTGCTGTGTGTGCACATCCTCAGGCATCCGCTCCAGGATGTCCACTGCAGATGGGATGCTTGAGCAGCTGAGCCTTTGAGAGTCTGTCACTGTGGCCAGGCTTATGCTCTCAGGGAAAAATCTAGGCTGGAAGAGAAAGTGGAGACTTAGACCTTTCAGGAGCAATCACAGTGAAAGCAGTGCAACATGCTTGGCAGGATGGAGAACAGCCTGATGCTCATCTATGAGGAAGAAAAGGGTGACTTCAGCTGCCTTCTTCCACCTGGAGCATCCTGTTTGCCCTCCTGCACCCAGCCAGCTCCATTCAGCCTGGAGTGTTGCCTCAAGCAATATCTCTCCCTCGCTGTCATTCTCGATGTTGTCCCTTGTTACTGCAGCCTGTCACTCGGTTTGAACTGAGCACATGCTGTTTGCCATCTGGAGGGAGATCTGAGAAGTGAGGTGGCAGCACTCACTGCCATCAGGGCTTCAGCGGAGCCTCCTCAGCTGCTGGCTCTTCCTTATGCTGACTGACTGGAGCATCCTGAGCTCTTGCTGGGATGTGAGGAAACTCCTGAAGATGTGAGTCCCTGCAGAGGAAGTCCTCTGTGTTTTTTAATTACTGTGCTTTTAACTAACACAGCTTGTGCTTAAGCGAAGCTGCTCTGGCAAGAAATTGATCCTGCAACACCCCAATCTCTTCTTCACTCATAGAAGATTAATTTGAAGAAACAAGCAGAAGCACTCAGCACCATCAGTACAGATGAACACACCTGCTGGATGGGCAGGATGTCCAGCAATGTTGGAAGTCAGGGGTCGGTCAGGCTGGAAGTGGGTGCTAGACCATGGTGAGCTGAGCCAAGGAGGGCCTAGCTGTGTCTCTGGGGATAAAGGCTGCCCTGTGAATGGAGCCTGAAAGATCCAAATCTAGTTTGTGTTCTCTCTTACTTCTGCTCAGCCTCTTATAAAACCCCTCTTCTATAAGCCAAAAACAACAATAGCCATTAAAAAACCCAAACCCTTTTTTGTCCCCATCAGCTGTTGCAGAAGGCAAAAATGCCCATTTGATGGACCAGCTCATTCTGCTGCTTGACCTGCCTTTGCTATGCTCAGCTTTAATCTTTTTCACTTAAAATTTCACAGTAAGTCTCTATTTTCCAGGTCCCAAACAAACAGCAGGGTGCACACTGAACAATAGCAAAGGGTTTGGCAGCATGAAGGTTTCTCGTCTGTGCCAGAAAAGCTTCTCTGATGGCCCTGAGTTCCTCTTTACCCCCCTCTGCCAGGGGCTGACATCAGGGAAAGAGAAAATACAATTGAATGCCATCAAGAGTAATGTCCTGTTTATTTTCCTGCTAGGAGAATTATTTTCAGAACATCTCAGAAATCAGAAATGGGAGCAATGGGAGGGGTGGGAAAATCAGAACGAGCCCACTTTGGGATTTCATTAGCTGTTAGCAGAGAAGAGGCTAGAATCAGGACCAAAATGCAGGTCAGGGACACAATAAATGAAGCTGTACAAATGTCATGTGTCCTTGTTTACCCTTCGGGGAGAAGACCATAAAGAACTGGTGAGGTTTCTCTGCCAGAAGCAGGATGATATAATCTCTTAATTATGTTTATTGCTGGTTCCTATAGCTGTGTGGGACAGTTGCTCCAGAGCAGCTCAGATACCAGTATGGTTGTACCAGGGGAGAGAATAAAAAAGGAGATATGGGCTCCCCATGAGCAGTGGCTGCTGCTGTTTGCCCTTGTGTCTGATGATGTGGTTGTGCAGCTGCACAGCCTCTTCCTTGTGACACAAAATGGGAGAGCCAGTCTGGCATCTCCTGGCTGCTGGAAGGGACAGGTCTCGCTCTCTCTTTTCACTTCTCCTCCTCCCCTGAGCACATTGCAGCAGTGCAGTTCTGCTCTCTTGCACAAACTCTAGCTTGGATGGAAAGGCGAAAAAAATAAGCATCAGCGTGGTTGGAGCTCTACCAGCTTCTTTAAAACATTTTTTCTTTTTGTTCGGTAAGACTACTGTGTTACATCTTGCTTTGTTAGCTCTTAACAGTAGAGATCTTACTCTGTTCTCGTTCAGTAAAACTGTTCTGACTTAAAACCTGCTAATTTATTCCTTGAAAGGGAGGGTCTTAGGATGCTGAGCTCTCTTATCCAGCACAGAGCAGCAGGACACACGGATTACCTGGATCCTTCCAGGATCAGTGGAATGTGCTGTATGTCTTCTTGCATGAGTGTGGTCTTCTTGTCCAAGTGCTGTGTGGCTGTCAGAGGTGTTCAGTTCTGCCTTCCAGGAGTTTGAACAGTCCTCAGGAGTTCAAGTGATCTCTTTGTCCTTAGGCCAGGAGAAATGAGGTGGACACACATGCAGTCACATGTGGGTTGAGGAAAATGGGGTGGCTTCTGTCCAGACATGGTTTGCAAAGTGGAAGTCAGAGACCAAGTATGCTGCTGCTGACCATGCAGTCTCTGGACCTCCTCTGCCCACTGCTGCATGGGAGATGTGCCTCTTCTGGAAACCACCACAGCTTATCCTGTTCCCACTGCTTTAATTGTGATTCCCATCTCTGCAATTACAACTGCTGTGATGTGGATTAACAACAAACTGCTCAGCCAGAGCCTTTCCTGAGGCTACTGCATGGAGCAGGGGATGAGGAATGGAACAGGAGGCTTTCCAGCTTTCAGTTTGCTACCTCCTGTCTCACCAAGGTCAGTAATAACCCAAAATCAGGCAGAAGAGAGGGCTGACTCAGCAGGACCTCCCGATGGGGTTGCTGCCTGCTCCCCTCTGAGCTGGAGATGATGGGGGAAAAAAGATATGGGGATGGTGGACCAGTCACTTCCTGATGGCAGGCTGATATCAGCCATGGACTTAACTGGGGATGGGATCATGGGCAGAATAGGGGCACTTGACCTCTCTCTCTCCATTCCCTGGGCCAGTTCAGGGATGTCTTTCCACAGAAAAATATGCTATGAAACGAACTGACAGTTTTCCAAGAGAAGTAGTTCTTTCCATAGGAAAGAGTGAATGAAGCCACGAAGTGACATTTCTGTCCTTTGCACAGCGTCRGGACCCACACCTCAATTAACCTTTCAACCTGACAAGCTACTTTACTAATCTGTGTACTGTGAACTCCCTTCCCTTACCCATTCCCCTTTTGGTAGGGACTGCGTTCGTGGCATCTTTTTCTTTGTACAACTATTTTTCAGCATAAATCACTTTCCATTGTTCCAGTCCAACCACTGAGTGGAAAAGAAAACATTTATGGGCTTTGATTGCCATCTCTCTTGCTAGTAAAGGAGAAATGCCAAACCTGGTCCCCAGTCAAAGCTAACAGTGGATGGCCAACACCTGCTCTGCAGTGGGGAGGGACAGTGATGGAGAAGGCAAASATGGGGGTGGCTCTACCTGCCCCTGGCAGAGTGGCATTTCCCACTCCTTAAGAGTRCATTGGTGGGACCGGGGTTTGAGCTGCCTCAGGTTGGGCCCATAGTGATAAACAAAAGAAAACACAGACTGAAACCCTGCCCCACAGTTGTCTCTTCTGCTTGGTTGCTTGCACACTTGCTGGCCTGGTTTTGGGGGTGATTCCCATGAGGCAAAACCTAAATACAGCCAGCTGGGTAGATGTGAGCTGTGCTGTTTCCTGCAACAACAGTGGGGAAAGGTCTGTGACTTCTGACATGGACATCACCTGCAGTGCTCACCCAAACCCACTAAAGACAAGGGAAGGATCTCTTGGTGGCTTCAGTAGCCTCTGTGTCRTGCCCTGAACTGAATTCAGGCCAACACGGGATCAGACCAACCCCACATAAGCAGCTTTAGGCTGATGTCAGCGGAGCGCTTGGTGCAGATTCTCCGCAGCTGGGTTGGTGTGAGGGGTGAGAGCTTCCTGAAAGCCAGGACGGATGCTGGACGTCAGGTCCATGAATTTATGACTGTGAGCACGACAGGTCCAGTCAGGGTGAATTTTAGAATAGTGGCCTGGATAATGGCTAATGACCGACCGACAGGATAAATTACTGTAGGTGAAACCTGTTAACCCCATGCTTAAAGCAGCCTTGCTGTGCTCTCCCTCCACAGATGAGGGCTCTTTCAAAAGGGAAAGGGACTCCAAAAGCTATTAATTTTTTCCAAGGAAAATTTTCACTTTGGTGTTTTTTTGTTACGTTGTGAAAACAGGTRATTTTTATTCTTTTCTCTGACCTTCAAAATTATTCCACAACTCCTAAAAATTTCGAARGGGGAAAAACAGATTGGGACAACATGTTAAAAAAATCAAAACTCAGGCTCCAAGGATAGCTAGACTTTTGTTGTGTAAATACRTGTATATTTCTATACATCTCACTCTCTCTATAAAAATAAGATAAGGTTTAAGATAATTTTGAAAATAATSTAGTCATTAATTGAATTTCTTGATTATTCTTGGTAGCACAGTAYGTATATTAAATATTTACATAGAGCCTGCGTATCTTGGGGATAGGAATAATTTTTATTTCTGAGTTTGTACATCTTCTGGTGCTGAGGACAGACACTACACTACTGAAGATCCTGAACACTTTTGCTGCAGCAAAAAGGACTCACCATGTCACTATCATTTCAGTGGCAACCTGTGACCCTGCTGCACACCATCAAGTGACAGGACTTTTAGGAACCTGTTGAGGTCCAGCYTGGCAGACAGACAGGTTTTGCCAGGCATTTTTTTTTCATGGCTGCTGAGCAGATCAAAACTGTCTGGTCAAGGTCCAGACCCTCCTGTGCTAAGCTCCAGGCAGAGACCTGAGAAAAGATAAGCTGGAAGAGTTGAATGGAAAGGATACCAGGTATGGCATATCTATAAGTGCCATATGGCATTTCCATGAATCCAGATCCAGAAGGTTAAATTCAAAGAGAGGGTACAGGTGATGACAAAACCAGAATTTTTTAAATCCTTTTTTATTTCTTCTGGGATTAATGGAAAATCCTGCTGGCTGGTGTAAATTGGTGTAGCTTTGACCTCTGGGAAGAGATGATCTACATCAATGAACACGTGGCCAAGCATTACTGTGCTGTATGGCTGCACGGGAGAGCAGGGTCTGAAGGGCACTGTTATCAAAGGAAGTGAATACTTGAAACACAAAGAGCTGAAGTTGTCCCATGCCAGTCATGAGGCCAACATTTGTTGCTGTAAGCACAATAATCTTTCTGTCCTTCCTGCAAAACACAGCCTCTCCCAAAAAACCCCTGGAAGACAGAGACACTTCGCTGATGGGTTTAAAGGAATTTTTCTGTCTTTTGTTCAAAACTCTGCAATGTCGGCTGGGTCACCAGAGCCATTCCCCTCCTGGAGCAGCCCACTGCCATAACCCCACAACCCCCGTCTTGCAAATCAACAGAAAAATGCTGTTCAGCAGAGCTTCCTAGAAACCTCAGCTGATAGGACTTCCTGAAGGTGTTTAACCCAAAAGGGAATCCCCAGTGCTGTATGAGACCAGCCATGGCTTTGTCCAGCCAGGCCTTGATGTCCTCCAAGGACAAAGGTCTCACTTTTTCTCTTGGCTGACCTCTTACCTCCTCATCCTCCTAATGAGAAAGGCATTTTTCCTAATGTCCAGCCCGAACCTCCCCAGCCGCAAGGCATGGCCATTGTTGCTTCTACTGCCATTTGATACTATAGAAATCAACTTATCTCAGCCATCTTCATCTTTCCTTAACAGAAGGTCAAGAACATCACGTCCAGACAGTACTTCTTGGCCTCTTTATAGATTGCTTGCTCATGTTGTAGAAAAGAAGGCTCAGGGTACACATGCAGGCTAGACTAACTAGGACCTGAGTTCATTCATGTTATTTAAGCCATAGCCTATTTCCTGGCACTGTTTTAGCTCATGCCCTCCTGTTCCCTCACAGACTACGCCCAGGCTTATTCTGGGACACAACATGAGCCGAGGACTGTTCCCAAAAGACAGCACAGATGACGCCATGCAGAATTTTTATGACACTGAGGTTTAGCTGTACATTCATATTCCATGCCCTGAGTCACAAGAATGGGATTTGACCTATCTTATTATAACCTATTTTTATGTTTATATATSTACATATATAAACATCTCCCAGAACATGCCTGTTAAGTGCCAGYTGCCAGCTCACCCTTTGGTCCAGCATTCCCTTCATCCACCTCCGGGGACACAATGTMAACAAACATTCAGCTTTGTGTCATAGGAATACCACTCTCATGGTGCTGCTGCAGTACCCTTACATTATTTCATATAATTTCACTTAAAATATATATGATAATAAGTTTATTTTATGCCATAGGGACAGTACTCGGGGTTACAAGAGATGCAGGGTTAGGTGCTAAGAAGAACAGATATGGTCAGTCAGCTGGAAAAATTTGTCCTCAGCAGYGTGGGTGGCACCAGCTCCAGAAGATGATGTCTAAGCTGTGCTGATGTAGCCACAGGAATGAATAGTTGGCTATTCCTGGAAAGATGCCTAGAACTGGTAGATGCCTTCCTGTGCTTTCCACTACCATGAAGAAAACACTGGGCAAACAGCTCATGCACTGCTGGCAGCCAGCAGCCTTCTGTTTTCATTGAACCCAGCTAATTAATTTACAGCATTGATTGTTTTTTACAATATATCTGTGCCTCATTTAACATTTGGGTACTACAGCTGAGAACAAATAAATCCAAAACTACACAAGCTGATGGTATTGGTAGCATAACATGAAAGTCCTTTCAGAAATAACWGAGTTGCCCACAAAGGACATTTTGATCTGCTATAACTAAAGCCTTTTACATCCCAAAATAAAAGATTTGTACCATTACAACATAGCCAGGAATCCCAAATATTTGTTTCTTGTCAGGAAATTAGGTTACAAGGGAAGAATTTTTTTTWWTTYYTTTTTTTTTTTTTTTTCAATTATGAGCATTTCTAAAGGATCAGCATAAAAAAAATCCACACACATAGTTGGGTGTGCTGTCCCCTTTCAACCAGAAAAGAAAACTGCACAGAAAGCAGCACCGATGTGAACCCTCTGGGTGCGAAGCCTTGCAGGACTTCTCCCGTCTTGTTCTCCCTCATCCCTTTCATGGCCTGTGGGGCTCTTGCATTTAGTCATTACCCAGAGGCCAAAACAGACAGATTCAGCAAATAAATCCCAAGCCTGACAGCTGTGAAGGTAGAAGTGTCAGGAGGGAACAAGCCCTGAGCCTGTGATGTGACGCTGCTGTGAGAGAGCCGAGTGCTCCAGAAGCCGCGGGATAACTCATGGGAACAGGCAAACAGCACGCTCTAGTGGGGAAATTAGTAATGTCTATTAGAAAAATCTATTMGAAAACAAATCACTGCGCTGAGTACTGCGTGTGAGAGCAGCTGTTGCTTCCTATCTCTATCCAGTGTTTCTTCTCCCATCATTGTGCATCTCACTTGTTGCCCCCGGTACCCCTCAGCCCGGGCAGGGGGACAGTCCTTCCAAGGCTGCCCCACCTACTGTCACACAGCTTGAGCTGATTTATTTTTCAGGAGCCAGAATTGGGCTCTCTCCCTCTGGCTTGCTGAGTGCACTTGGCACAGGGCACGTTTGCCCATGCCAACGTGGTAGGGCCAGTCAGAGGGGCGTGGGAGGACAGTGGTGTCAGGGACASCGATGAAGAAATGCCCCGTCAGCACAGTAATTAGCAGGCTCCTTCCCTCTCCCTTTCACTGTCACCCAGTGGAAAACTCCATCTCCATTAAGAAGGAGAACTCATTACTGGTGAAACAGACACTAATCAGATATTAGCTGTAACCATTAATGAAAAAGCTAATGAGGTGCTGAGATCCCCAGTGCTGCCTGAAATGAGTTAATCACATCTCACTGCTCAAAGGCCCATTAATCTGCGTGCATGCTGATGTTTCCCATTCCTTTGCTTATTATAGGAAATAAAAACATTGTTTTGGTTTCATTTGCTTGCATCTGCTGGATCTCTCTGCTAAGCTGCGAAGGTATGTAGCTGTGGGCCAAACCTGCAACTGGTGACAAGCAGCAAAATTCCCCTGGCCCCCAGGAAGCCACCACAGAGAGGACTACTGCTAGTGGAATGGCACCCACCTTCAGGGAAGGAAGCAAACACCATGCTCACAGCCACATTAAACAGTGATTTCTCATTGCCCCTGGCTGTTGGCTTRAAAGGTTATTCCAGCTCCTACAAGTAACAAGAACGGAAGTGACACCAGTGCCCCAGGTGCCTTCCTCCTGAAGCAGCTCATAGTTTTTTCAGTTGGTTTCCTGTCATTCCTGCTAGTGGTGAGCATTAATCTCACCTGATTCCAGTGGGGTATCTGTGGGATGGATGAGCAATTGGAAGCATCCAGTAACTGATGGAGTTTGGTGTAAATTTGACCTAAAGATTTATCTCGGGCCTTGTYGGCAATATGTGCTCTCAGACTTCAGGAGATCCCCTGGAATCCATAGGATTTTCTAGGTATCTCGTTTATTTTACTCTGCCTGGAATGGAGTTAGTTTTCTTGCTGGCAGCCCTTATAGTGCTGTGTTTTGGATTGGTGGCTGGGGGAAGTGAGTGAGTGGCTGTGTGGGTGCCTGGCTGCTGGCCAGGGTCAAATCACAACATGTGTGCCCAAAAGCATCACCAGCCTAATTCACTCCTGGCCCACATACTTTGATGGACCAAACAAATGGGTAAAACTCCATTTTTCTTTGAAAGATTTTCTAGAAGATCCATTTGCTTTATTTTTATATATCCCGTCTTCACCTTTACATCTGTTTATTTCTATTTCCTTACCTACATGTTCAAATCAAACCCTCAAATGACAGAGCCTGTCTGCTTGCAGAATTTCTCCTTGCAGCCAACTCTTTTGTGTCTCCAGTGATGAAAGAGTCATCACTTTCTCCCATTACTCTTTCCTGTGACACCACCACTGCAGGCAGGAACTCAGTGCTTCATCAGCATCTTGGGGAACTTACSCGCCCTCTGACATCTGAACTGAGGGTGTGTCACACAAAATCCTTCAACGCTTAGAGGAGAAAGAGGAGTTGAAATAGTGATAGGACAAGGGGAGACATTTTTAAATTAAAAGACCAGAGATTTAGATTAGATGTTGTTAAGAAATTATTTACTGTGAGGGTGGTAAGGCACTGGCACAGGTTACTCAGAGAAGCTGCCCCATCCCTTGAAATGTTCAAGGCCAGGTTGGATGGGGCTTGGAGCAGCCTGATCTAGTGGAAGGTGTCCCTGCCCATGGCAGGGGGTTGGAACCAGATGATCTTGAAGGTTCCTTCCAACCCAACCATTCTATGATTCTATGATTGATGCTATAAAATCACTCCACTATTTTCTACCATATGAAATCCACTCAGGTACTTGCACAGGCTGAACATGGGATGTGGCCGCAAACTGGACACGCTTCAAAGCTCAGCTCAAGTATGGCCAGTCCATTCACACACCCAGCCCCAGACAGGGTTTGGGCTGGGAGAGCAACATGCAGCTCCCCTGGATGGTGGCAGGTCTGTGGGGCCAGCCCCAGGAAAGCAAGGAGAGGAACACAAAAATCCACACGGGGAGAAATGGCCATAAGGGGCTCCTTGATGTAACACTTGATTTGGGGCATCCTTGGAGGAACAACCATGGTGCTGCAGGATGCAGCGTTGGTGGCATAGGTTAGGATGCTTTTCCCACTGATCTGGTGTCTGGCTGGACAGGGAGGCAGCTGGTAGTTTCTGTGTAACTCTGGAGTCTCTCATTATGTGGAAAAAGTGACTATTGTGGAAAATGTCCTGTCTTAGTAGGAGTGTTAATGTCATGGGGACAGACAAACTCCCACATGGATATATTAATATTCTGCCAGCCAAAGGTTACCTTAGAAACTACAAACTAAGGAGTAGAGCAACATGGTGAATTTCCTACAGGAGAAAAWTTAACTGAAAACACAGAGATTTACCTCTGCTTACAAGTACCTGACCGTGGAGAACTTTTCACTGCGTGAACCATATTTTATTTAGTATTGCCTGAAGACAACAAAATGTAATGAGATCTGCTCCCTCAAATTCTAYAGGAAAGACAACTGAAAACAGGTTTTTAAGGGTGGCAAGGGACTCCTTTGCCTTTTCATTCGTTGGGTTTAATTGCTATTCTGACTGTGAGCCATCAAAGGAGCCCATGCCATGAACTGAAGCCATACAGTTCCCCTGTGGGTGCTTCCTTTCTTCATTTGATGGCATAAGCAAAATCCTTTGTCCAAGTCCTGTGGTCGGTCCATCTGCCTGCATGTTGCTGTTGTTGCTGCTGCGTGTCTCACTGGCCTCAGGCGGTTTCCAGATTGTAATTTTATGCAAATTACTTTCCTGACAAAATCATTTCAGACCTGGAGGCTGCACTGCATTGCACCTCTTGGGAGTGGACATGAAGCAAAATGCAAAATGATATTCAAGAAAGCTGTTCCTTGGTGTTATTTTGCTTTGCTGATGACAGAGAAGCAAATGCTTTGCATCTTCTCTGCACCTGAAGTGACTGGGGTAGCTCCCCAGGCTTGTGTGCCTCTACTTCCCACTCATTTTCAACAAGTGTGATTCTGGGCTGTATCCATTAATGATGGTTAATATCTCACTGATGCAGCATGTCTAGAGCCTAGGTTGAAAAGCAAAGTGTGAAGCAGCTTCTGAGAACCTGATCCTCTGAACCTGATCCTCTGAAGGTCACACTGGACAGCAGTTCTTATTGTGATCATCTGACCATTGCCTATATTTGAACAGGAGCTTCCTGAGCTGCCCTCTGATGGCTTCTCGAGCTCCTACCACCAAGCAATCGGGATGGTGGCATTTCCAAGWGCAACTTGCATCACTGCCAGGCCGTCTACCTTACTCAGTCCCTTAAACAATCAAGGGCACATGAGGAAACTGAGCAGTGGATGAGGTCCATGAGAAACAGGTAAGGTGAGGTCTCCACATGTAAAGCCATGGTCATACAGATGCTGAAGTGATACCTGATCAAAGGGATCCATCTCCCAGATGGGGTTATTCTAATGGACATCTAAGCCACCCATGACTGAAGTGCTTGTGTGAYGACAGCAGGCCCTTCAAACAGGGACCTGGGGTGGATCCTCAGCATCTTGGCCAGGTCTCTCAGTCACAGAGGACAGACAAGTTGAATCTCTTCCCAAGTCACCGATTTCTCAGTCTGCTTCAATTTCCCTTATATATCACCTAAATAGAGCACAGATTCCTCAGGAGACCAGAGCAGTGTGATGCCCATGACCACAAGCTTTCCAGCAGCCTGAAACRTGCCAATGTCACCCAAGGGATCACAGAATCATAAAGGCTGGAAAAGTACTCCAAGGTCATTGAGTCCAACCGGATGGGTGTGAAGGAAGTGGAATAAGCTCCATTACACTGTGATGTGAGAGAGGAGGTTCTAGGGGCTAATGAAAATACTGTGGAAAAGAGAAGCATGCAAAGAAACACCTTTGATTTGATTACAATAAAAAATTTATTTTGATTCATATCATACTGAAAAATTAAATAAATAAAATGTCAACAAATGATTGTGTGAGACTCCCCACCATCAAAATAAAACATCATAATCGATTGTGTAGTCAGAGAAAAATAGGAAGAAAATCTGGTCAYGGGAGGAAAAAAGTGCTCAAGAGATTTGGCTTTGGTAAAAAACATAACACACACTTAAGGAGTGCTTCAGAGACTTTTCAGTGGTGGCAAATACAGTCCAAGAGTTTGAAGCCTTGACATGTTGTTAAATGTTTTCCTTGGTTGTTCTTTTAAACCAAATAAACCCAGAAAGTTTCTAGCAGGAAAACAGTCTTCAACAATGGCAGTGGGAATTAATTCTTCCCTCAGCATCAGCTGTTGGTATCTCCTGATTCTGAAGGCAATTGAAGGAGCAGCAAAATTRTGGAGGAACTGAGACAAAGATCTAACACAACAGTCAGCTGCCTAAAGGACTCTAGAGAAAGTTCCTCTGGAATAGAAATGTGATGGCACAGCCTATTCCTCATCCTACACCTGGAGAGATCCACTCTCTGCTCTCCTTACACTCTGAAAAATGGACATGAGTGGTACACTTACTGCTTGCTGTCAGCAAGAAAATGGGAACTGCAGCTTGTTCCCTGATGAAGACACTAAATCCRTCTGCACGTATGAGCCATGGATTTCTATATGTGCTGTCAGAGGCAGAATWTTCTGGGGAAAATGGGAAATTTTATTAGAACAGCAAAAGGAAACTTTCAGAACAACGCAGACTGAATATAGCTGGCTTCTTTTTCCACAGTTTTTGATTCCAAATTGACCCCTCTGATAAAAAAAAAAATATCAAGGTGATATGGGTACCAAATCACCATGAGTTTTCTTTCAAGTCTTTCCAAAAATGACTGAAAGAGCAATCAATGTTTCTGAATTACTGACATCTGTCCACGAGAAAAAAAAATGAAGTATTTGAAGCTCCAAAATCCAGCCACAGTGTGAAGATACCACTGGGGTCTTCCACGTMGTCTTTTGCCTCTTAAACTTGCTTTGCTTGTACTACTGCAGCATCTCACCAGAAGCATATTGATTAACAGCAATTTAAACAGCAGGAATGCTTAAAGCAAACAAACAAACACGGTTCAGGTAGAAATGCTTCATTCTTTTACAAAGGACATGCAGAAGACAGTGAGCCCATCAAATCTGCTGTGCCTCTGACACGCAGGTGAGTTCTGCTGGCCACCATGCTGGGAAATGCCTTCTTGACACAAGGATCAGGAACAGGTCTCATTACAAGGATTTGAAAATCCTGCCCTTTCCATATGGCAAAACTGAAGGGTCACGTGAGCAGAGGGAGCTCAATTCCCCCCACACACATTTGGAATCCTCAGCTCTTTATAGGCCACGAGTCCCGTCATACTCACGTGGGTAAAGCAGTTCATGTTGGTGAGTGGTGCTGKGGCCCAAAATTCCAGCTGATCGTGACATTTTGCCACGTATTGCTGCCTTGGAGGGCACCTCACTGTTACCAACCGGCACAGAAAGACGAGAGGATAAATCCTGGATGAAGCACATCACTGTTGAAGGGCTTTCACTGACCTCAAATGCTCATCTTCTTGGACATTCTGCCACAACTGGTGCATAGAAGAGGGGACATTTAGATGATTATTTCTTTTGCCATAAACCCCAACCAATGTGATGCACTGAAAGTTAAATACAACATTTTTTCCTGATCAAAAGTCCCTTGAAGTCTGCGACAAGAACTCCTTTGGCTTCACCAAGGATGAAAGTGGGTCAATAATCCATGAGTCCTGTTTYCATGATATTGGGAAGAAAAGACCACTGTTTTCCATTCTTCACTGCCTGACCTTTATCTGTCCTTGAGGCTTAAATGCATTGATTCCAGCAAAAATCTGTGGATATAAAACCTCCACTGTAACTTCCCTCCTCTCACTGCCTAGAGGTACTGACATTAATATACTCATTCCTCCAGAGATGCACATGATTTTGAAGTCTGTCTTATGCTCTAAGATCAGCTTGTGTAGATTGTGTCTTTGTAGATGCTGCTACAGAGCAAAGGATTCTTAGTGTATTACTAGTTGATATCCTAACCCACGATATTTTTTTCCATTTCAAATAGAGACCTTGTAAAGAGATACCACATTTTTAAATTTGTAAAAAAATAAGAAGAACATTTTCCTTGGGACTTTTGGATAGTTCCCCATAAAAAAAGGTCAAAGTTACCTTTAAAAATTGTCTTGTTTGTGTTTGCTCAAATGCAATATAAGAGTTGTTATTATTGGTTTTGACTACAAAAGCATATCAGATGGAGGCTAAACTTTGGTAATTTTTCTCCCTTTTATAAAAAAAGTTTAATTTAGGGTTTGTCAGCTTAAAAAAAAATCACATCTGTTGCACAATTATAAAAGGCACATATAAACGACTTGAAGAAAGTCCACTTTCCAATCTTAAACTGATTAAATAAAAAAACCATTCCAGAGTATTTTCCACAAAAAAAAAAAAAAAAAAGAACAAAAATTACATATAACCAAACAAGACAGACAAGTGGCTAAAAAGGCCACTTTTTTTTTCCTGGAGTTTTCAGTATTATTTTCTCCATCATTATGGCTGTGAAGGAAGAAATATTAAATAATACATGATAAGAGATGATTTGATTCATATTTTCTAGACACTATCAATGCAAAATGAGGCAACTGTTGAAATATTTACTACTCCAGGCAACTTCATCATGTTTTTCCTTAATACAGCATGAAAACAGAAGTAATAGAGAACAAAGTAGAGACGATTTGAAAAGAAGATCAACAGCAGAAGTGAATTCATTTCTTTGAGGTAATCCTTACTATGATGTTCACAGCTGCCTTAGCAGGTCTCAAGTCCCAGAAGTCRTTTTCACTCTTCTTCAAGGATCTCCTGCCTTGCTCGAGGAGAGAACGGACACACAGACAGCAGTTCCCGTGCCCGGGTTTCCTCTAATTGCAACAGGCAGATCTTCCATCAATAATTCAAGAATCAAGCCGTACAGCCTAAGTAGAGATTAATTTATTCCCGCAACTGATTGACAGCTCCCGGCCATCCGCAGATAGGAAATCACGAGCAGCTTGGAAGCCGGTCCTCGGCCTCGCTCCCTGCAGCGTGAGACGCTCCAAATCCACCGCAGATCCACGCATTCAACCCTGGCTGGCGCCCAGATCGTCTTCACTGAGCTTTGTTCTGCTGCATGCTGGAAACTGCAGCCCCCACTTGTCCCCGTGGCCAGGGTCATCTGCCCTTGAAAAATTTTATTTTTTCAATGGAGGCAAGAGTCAAAGTTATATTGTACTCAAAATCCCCGTCATGGACGCCCGTCTTCCGGAAAGCCCCACCTGAGGCGTTGTTTTCCCAGTAATGATGCCAGTGTCCTTTGCTGTCTGCTCCAAAGCCGTACACATTCACCTGGGATGTAAGGGAGAAATACAGTTACAGACTGGAAAGCCATTGGTCTTCATCTGAAATGCTGAAGAAACTCTCTTGTTTCTCAGTGTATTTATGGGCAGCAGCACTTGAGGACCTCAGTGKTGTCTCAAGCTCTGCTGCTGCATGACATGAGGCAACCACAGAGTAACAGCCCAAGGTCTACTCAAGGGATGTGACATCCTAAGCTGTGCTGAGACACCACCACACCTGAATTGAGAGAGAAAAGCAAATTTCTATCCATTAATTCTTGTTTAGCAATAAGAARAACGCATTCCTACCCCATAAGCGTGAATGACTTCAGGAGATCAGTGGCTTGGGATGGGAATTTCCTCTTTAGCCAATTTAGGCCACAAAGAGTGAAAAAAATTTGGTATGGTCCTGGTCTGCCAAATAATGACCCATGTTGACCACACTTCTATGCTTAACTRTAAGATATTTGCAGTTATTTCAGAGACAGATGGATTTTACGTTTTTTGCATGTGTATCCACTACAGCCTTTCCTCTCCCAAAGGCTCGTTCGTCAGTGGCTGTGCCTGTCTCCTCTGATGGTAAAAGTCCAAACATCACAGTTGATTTATTTAAACTGTGAGAGTGGTGGTCTGGCTGGATTTGAATGGGTCAYAGCCAAAAAACAAGCTCCCTAAACCACCCACACCTGGGCCCACCCAAATATGAGATGGTTTTAAGTTATTTTCGGTAATTTCAGAGCCCTGTTCATTGCCTGCTTACCAGAAAACAGGCTTGCCCAGTCTGCTGGGACTATGGTACAGTTTCTTCCAGTATCTKTAGGAGTATTTCCATCACCTCTCCAAGCAACATAGGCCTGGGTAACCAAAACTCTTTTATCCGCAGATCTGTGTCCCAGACAGGGATTTTGCCAGCATAGTGATTTTTMTCCCCCATGCTGACAAGCCCATGCTTGCAGGATTTTGTAGAGCTGACCTGGCCTTACCCTAACTAGCTGAGTCTCCAGTCACCTTAGGAGCACCTCACATCACTCAAGCTAGGGAATTTCCCCAAGTAACTGCTGGAGCAGAGGCATTTACTATAACCTAATGTATAAACCCGCAAGCCTGAGTCTGAAAATACAGTGAGACAAAACACAATTGAAATTTCCACTAGCAAGATGGGCACAGATACCATACCATTCCACCAAGTGGAATCTCTCTGTTTATGTTTAATTATATTCTCCTAGAATGCATCTTAAACCCTAGGACCTGCTGACATTTAAAAAAATCCTTCMCTGTCAGTTGAGCATGTCTGGATGTTACTGAGGAGTCTGCATATGTTTGAAGAAGTAAATGGCAGAGAAAATGAAGAGGAGGAAACAAAGGCTGAGTGAGTGGCCAGGGGTTGTTCCTGGCTCTCCAGTCTGAAATGTCCTGATTTTTTATCCACATATGCAAACACAGAGAGACTTTACCTCATCGCATACATGGAGAGCAAACATCAAAGACAGAAGGCCTGTGGAGGGGTATCGCCCATGATTCTCGAGCCAGTTTTCATAGACGTATTTCATAAAAGCTGGATTGTAAACCAGGATCTAGGCAAAATTGGAGAGAAAGACTCATTACTAAAATGCCCTGGGAAAAAACAATGGTAGCACATCATTCCTAAAGGACACTGGGGTAGGGGAGTAGGTAAAAAGGAATAATAGTTATTCTTTGAAGGCAAGTAAAAGGGAAAAATTAAGTCCTATAGTAAGTGCATTCAGTTATATTTCCCATGTGCAACTACATATGAATAGCCCTTCTTTGGTCTTGATATTCCACCTGCTTACAGTAATGTAAATCCTGGAGATTCCTACTGAAACCAGTAAGTATGAAACAGCACAAGTGAGATGGAGATTAGGCATTAGGCTTTCAGCTCTCTCTRCAGCACTCTGCAGGTGAGCTCTGGGGAACCAGAGTCCTGAGCRAGGCCAGCATGAGACACCATGACGTTTCAGAGAATCGGAGGTTAATTTAGGCTGGAAAAGTCCCTTAAGATCATCAGTCCAACCATAACTTGAGTGGGAACACAGGAGCAACTGCCTCTTCTGCACAGTATGCCAGCCATGCATTGGTATGTCTATAGGCACAGATCTAAAGAAACCAGGGGTCAGGTRTAAGCTATAAGGAAGCCTATTAGGTTGTGTCAGCTGTTTTTCTCCTGTTTCCCRAAAATGCTGTGTTTCTGTGCTTTATATTTTTTTCTTACAGGACATAAAATGCATTTGTTCATCTCACAGAGGTCATCTCACAGAGACAGAGCACTTAAGATAAGACCTGAGAGCACAGTAAATCCAAGGACTGGTGGAACCCCTTGGTTTCAGCCCTGTCCCCTGAATGAGGCAAACAGAGGCTTTTCCCTCCATGCTGCATTTGTAATTAGAGTGACAGCATTTCAGTGCTATCTGCTTAGCTGCAAGGCTTTTCCTTTTACAAAGTCAGAGGTTAATTGCTGATGTTGCATCTGYGTGTAATCCCTTCTCGCAGGGTGTTTTGCATTGCACAGTCTGGGAAGAAATACAAGCTCCTCCTGCTCACGCTTGGGAAGCTGCTGTGTGTCACCATACCCTGGGCTGCTGCCACTCAACTGTGATGTGAGTTTAACAACCTGCCCTGCTGCATCTCACAGGGGTTTTGCAGAGGTTATCATGCACCTCACAACAGGTAAGGATGAGCTGAGGGATTATTTAATGCATCCTAGAGGTCCACGGTTTGAAGCAAAGAAAAATAAACTGATACTCGTTCAGGGTCTCACCTGAAGTCTTTGGCAAAACCTGGCCTCTTGAATGAAGGGCGTGTGCTTTAATTTGTAATTTTAATATTCTGAAGCTAATGATACATGAGAAGCCTGTACTTCTTTTGAAAATAAGTCTCTCCAAAGGCTAAGAGAAGTTTTTATTTTTCTGGAAACTCTATGCAAGATGTTTATCCCCTCCCTCCACAGACTGCCTTGGTTATATCCTCAAACCATGCAGCTACAACAACAGAAGTCTTTGCACAGTGGCTGAAGTTCCAACATGGAAATTAACATCCTGCCCCATGGGAAATCCGGCTTCCAGCCTGTCCCTGTGCACAACAGGGAATGTTCTCTGGTCTGTGCTATTGTGCAAACCGTGCTTGAACATTGCCTGTGAGACCTGTAATAYACCTGGAGGAAAACCTTCCTGGAGTTGGCCTGAGCTCAGTCTCCAAGCTTGCTTAATTGGGTACAGGTAGTTACTGCAGCTCTGGGCTAAGAGCCTGCCATCAGGAATTCTCCACCGACTTGAAAACACACAGCTTTATTTGTTCAGAGTTCACTTAGCTCCTTATTACAAGGAACTGACCTGGGAGTGAGAAACATCCTTGGCGTTCAAATATTAAAATTATTAAAAAAACTCCTCCAAAGTCTCTCCTCCACGTCATTACATACAAATGACTGCAATGGGTGGGAACAGAGGAAATGCTGTGGAGGACAATGGTCCTTGAGCAGCACCAGAGGAAGTGATGCAACCTTCAGAACAGTGTTCATGCAATGGCAAAGCCACAAGAGCAATTTCTTTCCAATCTCAGTCATTTAGCAGTTGACCTACGGACTAAATGGCACACAGGAGCTAAATCTTTAGCTTAGCTGAGCCTTGTAAAGCGTCTGTATTTTGGCTGCAACTTTTTATGAATGTCAAGGGCTTGCTTGGATTCTTGCAGTCTCCCAAAGAGGCAAAAGACCTAGAAATTAATCAGCAGAGCAAATCCACAAACCAGCATTGCTCACCTTTTCTTTTTTGACTTTGATTTTCCGTGGAACTGGAACATAAGTGCTGTTAAAGGAAAAAGAAAAACAGCACCAAGATAAATAAAAGCCCAACTTTTTAGTATTTTCATGTAATTCCAAAGAAAGAACATTCTTCACGTACAGTAATAAATTCAAATTATTCAAAAGTAGTAAATTCAAGAAGTTGTAAAATGAGGCTGCAATTAAGTAACACAGCAGGAAAAGAACGTCACTGAAGCAAGTTTATAGGAAACCATTATGTTCTCAAATTTTCAAGTTAATTATTGACAGTAGGACACCAAAGACTTAGTTGAGAATATACTGTAGAGTCAATAATATGTGGAGCACAAGACTTCAAATTCTTGGATCATTACTGCTGCAATCTTTCCACTTTGATGATCGGGAAGACKCTCCATTTAATTTCAAGGCACAAAAACCTTCTCCCACCAGGGGGAGACTTTTCCTCTCCTAATACATGGAGCTACCACATGATTTCCATAGTCGGTGGCAGCAGAGTTCACCGTTTCTGTGGTTGTATGAAACTCATGCATTCCCAGTACCCAGCCCCTCATCAGAGAGCTATTTCCCTCCTCCCCAGGGCAATGCTCAAGGCTTCCTGCAGTTCCCAGCACAAAATTTGCCAGTTATACCTTATGACTGGGTTGAAATCACAAGTCATGTCTTGAAAATGAAAAAAACTTTTATTCCCCACATCTCATGCAGTGTGTGCTGGCATTGCACAGCTCATCACGAGTGCTGTAAGGAAAAAATCTGCCTGAGTTTGTTTCACGTGAAAAATTTCTGGTGAGCTGGCCCCTTAATTGGAGCATTTCCCAAAATATATCCTGCATACGTTTTAGATGGGTTGTGGTAAATCACCAAAGCCTTCCATTAGTTCAGTCTAAATGTTTTCCCTTGGTTTTTGGTAATGACAAGGTTCCTGTCATTAAGGTTTTATTTTCTTTGAACCACGGAATATCAACACTTTGAAAACTTAAGTCTAAATCTTCCCAAACCAGTGRAGACCTGGCAATGTTCTCATCTCCTTAGGTGCTTCCGGGCATCCCTGACCTGGGATCCCTGCTCTGGGCTGGATGCAGTGACAGAGGCGATGGGTGGTCCCAACCCTCCCGAGAGGTGATGCTGAGGGGGAAAGGGACACTCATGCAGACTTCTTAATCTGCTGTCAGCAAATATGCCCTTGCAGCTGCTGCCCATGCCTGACCTTGAGCAGCAGATCAGTAAACATAGTCTTGGTGATCCCACATCATTTTTGTGGTTATGAAGACAAAAAAGGCTTCTTTGCTGGTAAATTCTCCTCAATATCATATAAATAAACAGTCAATCTTTTCTAAAAAGGTGATGTGGAGGAAATTAGAGGGCTGTATTTCATGAAGATCCAGATAGATACAGTAGAATACCAAAGAGAAGGGTATGCAATGTTCGAGACAGTACTTGTGGGCATCTCTGATCTAACCAGGAGACTGCTGTACCTCTTGTCAGATGACATGTTAATCATTTTAACCGAGGGCTATTTCATTCTTTAACAAGAAATGCCCAAGTCTTGCTGTCACTTGGCTGCACAATTTCATAAAATTGCACAGAAAATATTGGCCCACTGATTAAGAGCAAATGGAGACCTCTGCTCTTACGATCATGCAAAACCTGGGCTGCAGGGTAGCCAGGGAGGGAGTGACCCAGGAAGTACCACACAGGAGCAGGACAGAAACCTGTGGTGAAGGTGGCTACAGACAGTGTTACATATCACTTGGGAAACACCTTCTCTGAGCCACTCTGCAGGGCTGTGGTGAACTCTGTCATTGTTCCTGGCCACCTTGTACAAGACATTTACTGTACCCTTGGCCCAAGAGGTGCAACGTTTTAAGGAATACAAAAGTTATCTTTGCCAAATTAATTGGAACTTCTTTCACCATGAAGATTCCTAAAAGACTTGCAGAAGGCAAGTGAAGGCAACTAGGCTAAATATGGGTGATGAGGGCCTGAAGGTTTCCTGTCCCAGAGAAGGCTTTTCTTAGTCTTTTCTGGGATAATGCTTAGTCTTAGAGAGACACTTTTAGACAGAACATACATCACTCAAACAGGACTTGTCTCAGAGAATCACTCAGCTGTTAACTCAAGYTAATATTAAGGCAATCTGCAGTTTGACTTTTGTTTTGAAACATAAAAATTGCAAAAATTAATACTATTGAGAGGAGAATATGTTTAACTCCCAGGTTTTGAGTTTTAGGAAATTATTCTTCCACTTGGATGGGATACAGAAAATTAAGCACTGTGTAAAAGTCCAAGCAATACAGGATGTTTAACTTTTTCAGCTATGAGTACACTTGTTCTTGTTAGCCTGAACTCAGTTGACACTGTGCAGCCTGGGCAATGGCCAAGCAGACCTGGGTAAGGAGGTAAGTACTTCTTCCTTTCTAAAATACTGACTTTCAAATGTGTTTTATTTCTATTTCATGCCTTCTCCCCTTTAAAAATGTGCACTTGGCAATTTCTTTATACCCATTGTCTGACACTGTGTGTTTAATGCATGTTCATAGGTTAATTCCACGAGGCTAAAATTATGCTACATATATTGCTATGATTTGTATGCTTATGATTTTATGCTTTTATTATTCCACAATGTACCGGCTTATTAATTATGCAATTTCTCTGCTTTGAGTATGGCAAAAATCTTAAAATATTGGTATTTCTTTCATGTGGTTAAGTACTCACACACTAATTTATACCAGATGCTTACCAAGCCCATGTATACAATGTAATTATAAATATATAACATATCCTGGAATTTATTAAGCAAAGATGTTTTCCCTTTCATGTGCTGTGACTGCATTGTAGTCAGACAGTTGTATCTTCCTAACAGGCTAAGGGCTCACTTGACATCAGTGCAGACCTCAGAGTCCAGGAAGGGCCAAGAGCTTTCTCCTGGGGCAGGGACAGGCAGTAGACCTGTCTGCAAAACGTGTGCCCAGGTGAATCATAGAACAATAGAACCAATTAGGTTGGAAAGACCTCTAACATCACTGAGCCAAACTGTTAACCCAGCACTGCCAAGTCATCACTAAACCATGTCCCTGAAGTGCCACACCTACACGACTCCACCACTSCCCTGGACAGCCTGCTCCAGTGCTTGACAACCCTTTTGGTGAAGAAATTGTTCCTAATATCCAATCTAAACCTCCCCAGATGCAAACTGAGGCCATTGCCTCTTGTCCTGTCCCTTGTTACCTGGGAGAAGAGACCAACCCCCACCTGGCTACAACCTCCTTTCAGGGAGTTGCAGAGAGCAATAAGGTGCCCCCTGAGCCTCCTTTACTCCAGACTAAGCACCCCCAGCTCCCTCAGCTGCTCCTCATCAGACTTGGGCTCCAGTCCCTTCCCCAGCTCCATTGCCCTGCTCTGGACAGACTCCAGCACCTCAATGTCTTTCTTGCAGGGAGTGGTACAGTTTTCCAAGTGTGCTGATTTTTCCAAGCTATGAGTGTGTCCTGCAAATGGGTTTTTTTCAAAACAACTTATGACTGTATGTACTAAAGGCTGGTGATGGAAAAGGTAAAAGGAAACTAACCCAGATTTGTTACAAGTTAAGAAAATCTTAATAAGAAATGAAAAGAATCTAAAATGCATCTGCAATGGAAGGAAAGAAAATGAAAAGAAGATATAAAACTTCATTTGTTGTTCCATGAAAGAGTTTTCCTTAAAATTGCGAAGCAGGTCTTACACCCAGTCAACATGCCCAGGACATACTTTTCCAAGTTTAAATCTTCTGAGACTTTGAAATTGGGAAAAAAGTTGAAGTGTCTTGAAATGCTTCTCCCTGGAGTAAAGCAATCCGATCTGCTCTTACTGTCTATGTGTAGCAGGGTGTCACCAAGCAATCCCACAAGGCTGTGGTTTTACATCCCACAGATAACCTCACACACAGTACAAATGTCACGTATTTCATTCTCTGGATTAGGAAAAGCCAGCTTACAGGAAGGGAGAGAATCTGCTAGCAGGCATCAGAAGAAACATGCATTTAGATCACATTTCTAATTCTGGTGCTGCCATAAATGTATCAAGCAGGACAACCTTTACTTCTGACAGCACTCAAAAAAAGAACTGGAGAATAAATTCCAGTGTCACATTATTGCCAAGCAGAACACTTGAATTTAAGGCTAAGACGCACAAGTGACACACAAAACCTTGTTTCCTCTGCACAGTTCTCAATCACATTCCACCAGGAAAGGCAGACCAAACGCCTGACCAAACTGTCCAGGGGAGGATGCCRTGGATGGGGCTGTGGTCTGCATCTGCTCTCATTGCCTCAGGTGAGCAACCTGCACACYCCTCTCTGCCTCCTTGTCCTCTTCTGCATGTGTACTGACTGCACTCCCAAGGAACCAGAGAGGAGGAAGGATGAGCAGAAGCCCAGAATGAGGCACAGAACCCCAAAGCTCAGGAGGCTTTTGATCAAACTGGTCGCCTTCAGCAGCAAAAATTCCCCTTTTAATTTCTCTGAATAGGGATGTGAAGAAACAGATCTCGATCTCTGCCTCAACAACCGCACCRTAACATTAAGCTTTTCCTAAAAAGCAAGTGTTCAGGGCTGAACTCTGACTTGAGAGGGTCTGTAAGGCAMCTCTAGGCCTTATCAGAAGCAGGGATTTACCCCATTTAGACTATTATCTCCTACAGCAACATGAAATACRGAGCTCCCACCCCTCGTGCCTGCCCTTACTCACAAGTTGATGGTGCCGGTGGTGAGAGCGGTGACAACCCAGCGCAGGTCCAGGGTTTTGAAGGGGATCAGGATCATGCTCACGTTTGCTGCCAGCTCTTTGTAGCTCTCAGGATAAACAAAGTGGTGAGTGGTCTTGCTCCCAACATCTGATTCGTAGCCAGCAGTGGGRGCACGGTTCATTCTGCAGCCCAAAAGAAAGAAGCGACACAGGAGAGGAATTAGATACGTACAAACACATGGGAATCTTCACCAAGTCATTTGCTTGAGGTGCAGGAACATGTTCCCATGGCTAAGGGAGTGCTGTATGCAGGCTCTTCAGACAGCCTTGACAGGGTGTAGGGATCCTCARGCAAACTGGAATGATCATCATGAATGTGGTTAAACACTGAACGAAAGCTCAGTTTAGTGTGGAATTCCTTAGACTGAATAGGAGCGTCCACCAAGCAGGTGTCTCTCTGAGCACATCCCTGCATTCCCTTTACAGTCAGCAGAGAGCTGATCAAAAGAGTGGTGAGTTCGTGAGGGCACATTTCACTTCATCCTCCAGCTGCATCCTCCAGCTGGTGAGGATGTGCTCTGAAGTACATGACTTCTTGCAGTTCCATTCCCTCCTATCCATACAGGTGTATTTGAATGTCTAGGATCAAGGTAATAAACTAGGTTATGTGTGACGAGACACAGCAAATATTCCTTATGGTTCTCCCATGACAAGGCACCACACCCACAGTGACAAATACAAGACGTGCTGCTGACCCTTCATTTACTCAAACCTTTACTTTTACTCTCTAGTGTGTCCTCAAATGTCCATACATACTCAGGGTCACTCTGCACACACATGGGGTGCTTTAGGTAGGCCTGGGGTCAGTGCACGGAGATGTGCCCAGGGCCACCAGGGCTCAGTCAAGACATGTTGGCCAAACAGGGCTACTCTACCTTATGTTGGGCATATCACAGATTCACAGAATCACAGAATATTCTGAGCTGGAAGGGACCCTCAAGGATCATTGAGTCCAACTCCTAAGCGAGTGGCCCATACAGGGAACAGAGAGGGGATTCCTGAACTCAGGACTGCAGAAATGTCTCTATGCTTGTGTTTCCTTCTGAAAGCAAATCTGAGAACACATCAGCAATTCTTTCCCCGATGCTTCAGCTCCTTGATGGCAGAAATTTGCACATTTCTGTGGTGCAGCACAGTGCAGATTAGAGAACCCCAAAGCAACTTGCGTGAATCCATGGTGCTGTGCAACACCATGGAGAAACCCCTCCGCCGTCTCTGAGCGGAAYGGGTTTTTCTGCAGTGACATTAGCTCAGCTCCCAGTGGAAGCACAGGGAGGACAAGGAAGAATGTAGCTGATGAGGTAACGAGGAGCATCACACATTGCCAGACAACATGCTGCCCTGCTTGCTGGTAACAGGAGAGGCAAAATCTGTTTAACAAGTCAATGCCAGGCTGTGTTATTGCAGTTCTCCCCCAGGTGAATTGCTTAAGTTTCTTCTAATTCCCTTCAAGGGCGTTACTAGCATAGTCAGAACATCCTGCCAGCCTGAGTGGATTTGTTATTGAGTGCCCTGTTATTAGCTTCCCTGCCAGTGACCCACATCATGCTGTGTAGAAATACTGGTCAAACGTGAGACTTTCTATGTTTTATCCTGAGATCAGTCAGTCAAAGGTATAAAATATGGGGGTTTCTTTCTGTCAAGACAAAGACAAGGGTGACGTCTGAGCAGGAACAACCAAGCAGGAACTTCCTTCTGCCATGAAAGTATGTAGTTATACAAACAAAAGTGGGCTGGAACACGCTGTTTGGAAGGAAAGGTGCCCCCTCAGACTTCCTGGCTCTCCCCTGCCCTTGGCTGTATTGCCAGAGCACATGGAAGTGAACATCAGGTCACCAGAGATTTCGTCTTTGACGCACAGAGGGGTCACCTTCTCTGCCCAAATTCCCACAGTGAATCTTAAAACCTTCTGCAATCCTTTCAAATCTGGTTTAAGATTGCKAAAATATAAATCCAAGAGTTTTGCCCTTGCCAGGGATGCACGGCTATGGGATGGGCAAGGCCTCAGAGCAGAAACAGGCACCTGAGGGTGGTACTCTTTAGTTACTACTACCAGCTTTTGAGTCTAGCAAAGCCTTTTCTGCATGAGTCTGGAAACACAAGCCAGGCAATATAAGAAAGTCTATGCAGGAACGGGACTGTCTCCATAGGGAGGGACACAGAGTTAAGCATAAATGCACCACAGCTTCCCACATTTACAGCTGCCCCACATTTACAACCTGTAGCAATAATGCTGAGGGCTCTTGCCTTTTCTTCGTGGATCTGAAGGCCGGGTTGGCTGTCTCTGCCTTAGGGGATGTACTTTTGGCAGGGAGCAAGACACGCAAGTGCAGGAAGCAATTTCTGACATGATTTGTTGTGAACATTTAGATGTCACCTGAAGACTCTATGCAATGTCCAAGGTGGATTAACAGTTCAAATACTGTTGATCTTCTGTTGATTTATTCTTGACTTCAGTGCCCAGCTTCCTACTAAAGGTTTTGTTGCTTCTGAGAGTATAATCAATCCCACATGTGGTATTTTCAATAGCAATCCCTCCCTTCCTGCCCTTTATTGCTCCCCAAATTGTACTGTGCTGGCAGCTTTGGTGTGAAAGGCAGATGACACTTTGGAGATGAGCTTAGTCCAGATATCTTGGCTGCCCTCTGGGTGATTAGGTCTGCTTACCAAGTTCCTGCTTGCATTTCAGTGGGACAAAGTAGCCACCCTTGTTGTCTAAAAGGGGTGATGTGATCCTTTCCAAATTTCCCACAGCCAAACAGTTGACTCCCGTCCCCTGAAAAGTGGCTTTGGCTTCCCCACCTTTGCTTAAGAAYGAACCAGTGCAAGGAAGTCAAATCTAATACAGTCAATTAAATGTCTAAAAGATCACTTGTGAGTACTAGCTGCAGAAATAACTTATAACTGCAATTCTTTTTCCATCTGTATTTTTTAACAGGACTATGAACTGTGCAGAACAAGCTACAGTTATCAACACGTATTAATGTCTTTTTTCCAAGCTAAAACACGAGGTCCTATCTCCAAAACACGTAAGCTGTTACTTGACTTAAGCACCAGGTTTCACTAGACGGACCCCGAAATCTTGTTTGCTCGCCTGTCCCCCCAAACAGCGCTGAACTTTAGACAACGAAGGCATCCGGAGCCGAGGTGGTTTTCGCTCACCTGAGCACGAAGTCGTGGGAGTCGATGTCCTGGCCGTAGCGGGCCTGGCGGAGGTTGCCGGAGTTGCCCACGACGGCGCAGCGCCTGCAGCTGTGAGCGCCGCGCTCCTGCAGCGGATCCCCGTCCCCGGGGATCACCCCGAACAGCTCCGCCAGGGTGGCGTTCCAGCTCCTCGGGGCCTTCTCTGCTTGCAGTTTCTGTCGGGGAGAAAAATCGCTCCAGGTCACCAACACAGGCAGATTTTCTCTGAGCTGGACACAGCTTCAAGTGTCTCCTCAAAGATCGTTCTTGCATCTACCTGCAGATGCTGCCTTCTGCAGTACAAGACTCCGGGTTGGGAGATAGAGTGTGAAAAAAATCAAGTGGAAAAGCCCTTCCCATTAACTTTTTTAACTTTTAACATTTTCTCCTCCTTCTCCTCAGATTCCCACACCTCCTCAGTCTCTATCTAGCCATGATAGAATAGATCAAGCATTCTTCTCAAGGCTGGCCTTAGCAGAATAAATGTTCCTCTGGTGTCTGTAAGCCTAAACCCACTGTGTGTCAGATATCTTCTGTTAGGACATCTCTAAGATCTCTTTTAACCCTCCTAAAAAGGACAGAAAAGTCTCAGGGAACCAGACGGAAGACAGAAGTGGCTGATATTCCTTCCATAAATTTTGGCATATGCCAGAAGTGGGAGAGGGAGATGGGAAGTGAACTGTGGAACCAGCTGCTCGTGCAATAGGAAACGACAGTAGAGTTAGCCCTGAGGACTGGAGATGTAAAATCATCTAAAAACAATCTCCAGGATGAAGAAAACCACACGGACCTTGGCCATTGTGCCTGTTGCCATGGAGGGAAACTGTTCTGTAGCAGCTCTGTGGTGCATGGTGGAAACAATGGCTGGATTGGGAAGGTACAGGTAAGGTACAGGGCAGGTGATAGTCAGACACTCCCTTTCTGGGGCTCAGCTCTCTGAGATTTACTGAGGAGGCTGGGAGTGCTGGCAGGCTGACAAACAGCATTGCCCACCCTCGTGGTGCCACTTGCTTTCAAGTTCACAAAGGGAGAATGGYTCCAGCACAAAATAGGCCAAAAAGGCTCTGTCTTGCTCTGCCATGGTCTGCCAGTCCAGGGCAAGGGGAGACAGGGAAGGAGAGCAGAGAAACACCTTTTCCCACGACTCCCAGGAACAGCCTGGGGTAATTTGGCTTTAGTTTCCAATGCGTTTCCCTTGACTGCACCAGGAACTGTGAATTTGTCCTGCTATCTCTCTCTCTCACACAAACACAAACAGGTGCAGAACTGTAATTTTTGTTTAAATTCCGTGCTGCCTCTTTGCAGGACCTTATTTGCACTGAAATGAAAAACAGGTCTGTGGAGCTCAGACCTACAAGATGACATTGAGGCCAAGAACTTGAAACAAAGAAGACAAAGAAATGTTGCATACATAGACTTAATCCTCCTACTAATCCTTCCTAATCTATATACTTGTATATGGACTGCACAAGGTGATTAGGATGCAAGGTGATTAGGATGCAAGGTAATTAGGATGCCCAGACAAGCACTGTAATTATGACCATGTATGTCACTAATTAGTGGATGGCTCCATTATATTAACAAGAAAGGTTATCTTCTAAGTTTGTGTGTGATGCTACAAACACATGGTCACGTATCGAAACCCTTGTGTATTCTTTATGAATCCAATCTAATCTGGTATTACTCTAAATATTGAAAAGCCATGTTAGAAAGCCTGCAGCCTTCAGAGACTTCATAGATGTCACAGAGTGTAGTACAGGTGTATAATGTAGTAAAATCCAACCTTTTTTGAAAAAGGAACTTATTTTGAGTTAACACACATTTGCATACACCCATCTCTCTGTCTCTCTCTGTAAAGATGAGCTGACTCTTAACTGTCTTTAAGAAATGAAAGGAAAAACCACCAAAATCTTATTCTTGAGCTGATTTTGCCTGAGAAAATTCAGATGAGGAAGGCATCTGAATTTTCAGAAATTCTAAGTACCTAGGCAGCCTTTTTAAGTTAAATTGCCTTTTCATCCAGAATGATAGCATCAGAATAAGAAAGGATCTTGAACACTGAAGCATTTTTGCTGCATTAAAATGGTAAGAAACATCCTGGATAGGCACCTCCATTTACAGAGCACAGGCATCTGCCAGCCTGTTATGCTTCTGTCAGTCTGGAGTAACTGTATTGCAACCAAGTTGAAACATGGGCACCAACATCAACCTGAAAGCAGGACACCATCGTCCTACAATCCCTCAGGTGCACACAACTTCCACAGGACAGACTATTACTAATGCTAGAAATTCTCCCAGCGACCTCAAATAGGGTGATGACCTTATTGCACCATGTGCTGAACATCCATACAATGAGACATCTGTCCTTAACTCATTTCAAGTGCTCTGTTTTAATTTCCCAGTGATTATCTGATTGAACTTTACTTYTCAGGCCTAATCTTCAATCAACACTGGTTAGTCTTCGACGTTTCAGCAGAACAGAGAAGAGGAGGCAAGAAAGCTGGTTAACTCCAAGGCATACCCAGCTCGTAAAAGTTCACACTTAACATGCAGCCAGTTCCTTATTGCACAGTGTTTGCTTGGCTTACTGAAAAAGATCACTTTAACAGCATTACAATTACAAGCCGATTATGGTTCACTTTCCCACACCAAATTTTTGTCCTATTTTTTTGAGTATTGTTGTCTTGTCTTTTTTTTTTTTTTTTTCCTTAACAAGCTCCCACCAGTCTGGCCTTTCCCATAAATCAACAAAAGCACTGAGTGGAATTCTGTCCACGCTGTGGAAGGCAGAGCCATAGCAGTCCCATGTGGCTCTGCTAGGACAGCATCCTCACTCTAAGCGCTGTAGATGTGTGACAGGGATATGTGTATGGATATGGCTGCTAGAACTGGCCTTAGATACACTGGAATACTTGACCCCTGTGTCCTGAGTGAAGTGCCTGCTTTTCTCAGAAGTCTGTGCAAGTAATACCTGTGTCTGCTTAAAGAAGCAGTCTAACCTTTTGCCCAAGACCACAAAGCACATTAACCCACCTTGTGTCCACATATAAAATATCACTGGATCACTTAACAGTCCAGCTTCCCTCCATAAAATATTTGTCCGTCCCTTGAGAGTCAACTCTTCACCTTAGGTTGTTAACAACTATAGTTGGGAGTTCAGATTGAGAAGTTTCCTAAATCATCTTCACAGGGAAGATGAAACTACACTGTTGTCCCACAGTTGTCCCACTCCCCATTTCACATACAGAAATTTACTAGTTGGTTCTGCATCTTCTGATTTTAAAAAAGCAAGCAAGAAAAAAGAAAAAAAAAAAGGCAAGAAAAAAGAACCCTCAAAGTTTATGCACTCCCTTTCTTTACCCAAGAACAGCTCTCCAAGGAAGAGCCTGTTGTTCATTCTCTCATCTGGGTCACTCCCACTAAGGATGACAAGGAATTTGCTGCTTTTATAAACTTCTCGGAAGGCTTCACTGGGCTGTCTGGTACCACCACATTGGCAGTTATTACCAAGGAGCAATACCCAAAACTTGGCTGAGAGGTTGCAAAGAGAGAGTGTGAATTCAGCCAGGGCTGCTCAGAGCTAATGGCTTGGAGTGGTGAGGACACAGCTACAGTCATAGAATCACAGAATGGTCACAGAATCATAGAGTCACAGAATGGTTTGGGTTGGAAGGGACCTTACAGATCATCTAGTTCCAAGAACCTRCCATGGGCAGGGACACCTTCCACTAGACCAGGCTGCTTCAACCCCATCCAGCCTGGCTTTGAACATTTCAAGGGATGGGGGGTCCACTTCTCTGTGGGGTCCACTTCTCTGGGCAACCTGTCAGGTTGCCTCACCAGCCTCAAAGGAAAGAATTTCTTCCTAACAACTAATCTTAAACCCACCTTTTTCCAGGTTAAAGCCATTCCCCCTTGTCCTATCACTACATGCCCTTGTGAAATRTCCCTCTCCAGCTCTCTTGTAGCCCCTTTAGGCATYGAAACACTGCAATAAGATCTCCCCGGAGGCTTCTCTTCTTCAGGTTCAACAACCCAATTCTCTGAGTTTGTCTTTACAAGAAAGGTGTTCTAGCCCTCTGAGTATCTTCCTGGCCTCCTCTGGACTTGCTCCAAGAGATCCACACCCTTCTTAGGGAACCAAGAGAACCCCTAAGGAAAGCTCTCCTGGTGCCATCCTKTACCCATGGCTAAGTTTGGCAGCGTGTTAAATATAACTTCAAAATCCCAAATTATTAGCAGGCAGAATAGATTAGCCTGCAAGCATTGGTGTGATGTAGATGCAGACAGAACATGGATCAAGGCAGAACCCTTGTGGGGGACAGACAGGCATAGCTGTGGGTCTGGCAGCAGCCAGCAGGGGTGAGGCAGCCCTGCCAACACACAGCCAGGCAGCTGGGGGAAGTTGGGGTGACAATACTGGGTTTGAGGCTTTCCTGATTTTTTTTAACTGTTTTTAAAAGATAAAGAGGGAATAAAGCCCCATGAGAACCTCTTTTGCACAGCTACTAATTGCCTCACTGCAGCCGTTTGGAGGCATTAACACTCCTGCAACACTTCCCAGCTGTAAGATTAATCCCAGCAACAGTCTGGTGGGGCAAATCCAGGTAGTSTCTATTCTGCAGACTGAAGGAGAGGTTAAAAGGAAACCATCAATTTTAAAAATGACTCTTTGGTCTGGAAAATATGGCATTATTATTGCTATATTTAATGTCCTTCAATTACTATGCATTGAAGAGTTCAAGGCGAAGAATATAGAGACTTTCAAGGGTTTGGGCTCTGTTTAATGAATTRTGTCATCAAAAAATTTACATTCTCAAATATAAGTATATATGTGCATATATTTTGTAAATAACACACAGTAATATATCAAGTTGTAGGATTTCTGACTCCATGGTTGGTACAGGTCACCTCTACACTACTCTGACCCTAGTGCTGAGAGAGACTTGTGAGCTTGGACCACCTTCACATCCATCTGTCCTCCCCACAGGAGGAGCAGCTCCAGCCCAGCTGGACTTCTGTGGGGGCTGCCAGTGAGGGTAAGAGGTAGCCCACGGTCAGGTTCTTTTAGTATGTCCAAATCTGGACTAAATGTCACACTTGTAACCAAGCAGTGCCACAGCAGGTGGGACTGGGCATGTGGCAAGCGCTGGGACCTGGCCCGAATTCAGCACCACCTTCTGCAGGGATCTGGTAGCTACACACTGCCTTCAAAGCGCTGAGCCCTCTGTATTGCGTTCAAAGTGTCACAGACAGAGCCCCAGTTTCAAAGAAAACTTCTGGTGATCAAAGTATTTGGACACATTTTCCCCAAGGAGCATTCAAAATGCATGACTCAGGCGCCAAGTAGCTGCTGCTGCCTTAAAAGTAAGCTCAGCTCCCCCAACTTCCCTAGCACATGTGTTGGGTGGGGATGCCCTTTTGTTCACCAGCTGGATAGCAAATTTTTAAGCCATATATTACATTTTTTCCTACAAACATAATGAGTTAAAACTAATATTTTCATTTAGATACGCTAATAACATGGCCCCAAGATCTGAGCTTTCTTCCAAAAAAAAAGACAAAGCCTTCAAACATCGTAAGACTGGAGATAAAAATTCTTATAACATGATAGTTTATGAACAGTGTGCTACAGATAAGATTGCCAGGAAACTCTGAGCCTGAATTTACTTATCACGACCTTAATCCATCAACCTCAACAGGTTTATTTTGGATTTAGAACAGCAGGTTCTGATCTCATATTTTTAATACTTTCTGACCACCAAGAACAATGCATCCACCCCTGAGAACAAAACAAGAAAACTATAAATAAATGCTGTGCTGTGTTACAGCATGTAATTCTTGCCATGTTTCCTTATATATGGGTTACTAAGTTTAGTGAGAACATCCACAGCATTTGTGTCATGGTAAAACAATGGAAAACTTGCAGGTGAACCAGCTCAGGGAGGTGGGAAAGAAAATATAAACAGAAAGGAATGTATCACGTAACACCAGGTGCCACCTTGCAAAACACTCTCACAGTCCCTGAGCGTAAGCTGAGGGAAGGCAGAGGAAAAAGAGAGAGAGAGAGGAGGCAAGAGACAGGAAGGGTGAGAGAAAGGAAGGGTGAGAGGGAGGGAGGGAGGAAAAGAGGAAGGAAGGAATTTCTAGCAAAATGTTCACAGCCTGAAGTGTTATTAATGCCCAAATCCTCCCCAAGAGTAGAGGACTCCAACTTTAAGTCACAAAAAGCACAGAGCAGCTGCAGGGGTGTATGCAGGAGGAGAATTTGGGCCATTATTTGCTACCCGACTAAAATAATGAAGGGAGAGTTTATCAGCTGTGTAGATTTAAGCAAATGAAAAGCAAGGAGCAGTCCTGACAACATCCCCCTTGTTTCCACGAACAAAGAAACAGCCAGGTACAGTTCAGGTGCCTTCTCTGGAGCAGCCCTGCCCTGTGCAACAAGCTGAGCCACTGCAGAGATGGTGGCACTGACCTGTTCCCTGCTCCTTCCCACCTGCACAGGTGGTAGCACTGAATCCAGTGTGCACAGTTTTATTYGAAGCAGGAAGGAGTATTTCCTTCCAAAAGGCCACATCCTACCAAGCTGAAAGCGTTTAAACTATATATTCTCCAAATAAACCATGAAGCAGCCCGGCAGCCATGTGAAGAGCTGTTAGCAAGTGAAACCACCACACTGTCTGAAGACAGCTCCTGAGAGTGAGCACAGTCATTTCTCCCCCTGTTCGAGTAATCTCCGGTTTCCTCATGCCTCATTTTTATGTACAAATATAGCAAAAAGTCACAAATTATCGCGCTGGTGAGCCATGCAAGAGCAAAACACGGCCATGAGCAATGTTTTCTTAAAGACTGGCTGGAATCTCAGAATCGCTTTGAAGATGAGCCTAAAAATGAACAGTGAAAAGGGAGTTGCCTTCAGGATGCACCTGGGAATTATCTACTCAAGAAATGACACTGCCTTGGACAAGCTTACCCAAAGCAACATATACACAAGAAATCAGTTGCAATRAGGAGGTGAGGCCACATCATGCCTGGGTTTACCCAAAGCCATCTTTCAGAGGAGTCAGGGCATTTTCTCCATCTACTACACATTAGGGCAAAGATTTTCAGTAACTAACTCACTTCCAAAACACAATGCAGTTTTGGGGAACATCAAAATATTTCACACATCCTGGCTGAAGATTCAAAAAGTCTAGAAATCTTAGAAGATTTATTTTTACCGTCTGAAAAAAAAAATTGCTTTGATTTTGTATTCTGAAGTGGTGTATTCCCTTTGAACTTGATCCGAATAAAAAAAAAGAAAAAAGAATGAAAACATTAAGATACATTTAGACAGCCCTGAAAATTAATGAACAGCTTTTATTTGGGATGGGGAGGGGAGAATTTTGGCTGTTCTGAAAGTCACTGTCTTTTTCGTTTTGCTGAAAAAGAAACAAACCTCCCCCRAAATAATCTATTTCAAGTTGAGCTGAATTTTTAATGCACTGGTGAGGCCACACCTTGAGTGCTCTGTCCAGTTCTGGGCCCCTCACTTCAAGAAGGACATTGAGGTGCTGGAGCGTGTCCAGAGAAGGCAACAAAGCTGGTAAACGGTCTGGAGCACAATTCCTGTGAGGAAACTGAGGCTGAGGGAGCTGGGGATGTTTAGCCTGGMGAAATGGAGGCTCAGGAGTGGCCTTGTCACTCTCTACAATCACCTGAAAAGAGGCTGTGGCCAGGTGGGGGTCGGCCTCTTCTCCTAGGCAACTGACAACAGGATGAGAGGACATAGTCTAAAACTGCACTTGGGGAGGCTTAGGTTGGACATTTAAGAGCAATTTCTTCACAGAAAGGGTGATTAGACATGGGAATGGGCTGCCTAGGGAGGTGGTGGAGTCACTGTCCCTGGAGGTGTTTAAGGAAAGCCTGCATGTGGCACTCAGTGCCATGGTCTGATTGACAAGGTGGTGTTTGGTCATAGGTTGGACTCGATCTCAGAGGTCTTTTCMAATCTGATTGATTCTGTAAATTGAGCTATCACTGCTTATTTTTTTTCTGTTTCACTGTAAGAAGGAGAATCACAAATTCAGACTTCTGTACTGACTCCCAAGCTTTTTCTTCATTTTTTTTTTAAGGAAAGAATGCATTCAAACCTTTGTGTTTAAATCAGCAAGTTCTGAGTGCAGAATGCAGTGAGGCTTTGCTTAAGGTGATGTGCAAGCTCACTGTGTCCATGAGTAACCTCATCCTGTCATCTACTGAGCTCAGTTTGGGGTATGTCCTCCCCTCTGAAAGCTGACAGCTGTTAGATCAGCCCAGCTTCCTGGTGAAACCTCATGCCAGGGGAAGGGCAAACATCTGAGTTTGCCACCTTCCCTTCTCAAGGCTCCAGCAAACCCCAGCTAGGAAACATGGGGACCAGAAGGAAAAGTGTCTGGAGGCTGCAAGGAAAACCCCAAGCAATGGGAAATCAAGAGTCACGGCCAAGGGGCAGGTGAAAGGATACAGCACCTGGAGTACAGAAGACTCATAGCAAAAAAGGAAGGTCTAATCATTAAACAATGAACCATTTACTGTCCTGGGTTAGTCATATATTCTATTACCACCCACAAAAACTGGATAAATTCACATTTACACACCTGGTCCCTGAGAGACTCCTTATCTCAACTGAGATAACCACTCTGGCCGACAGCAAGCACCACCCATCCTGATTATCTGATCTCAGCTAACAGCCCATTACACCACCCATCCTGATTAATGGCCCGTTGCTGGACTTGGTAAAAATAGAATGTCAGAAAACCATGAGAATCATCCGAGCTCATTGAAACAGAATATCAGAAGCCACAAGGCTCATCCAAGCTCAGAAACCATAAGAATCATCCGAGCTCATTGCCGAAGCAACCAATAGAACATCTGGAAAAATCCTCTTCCATTGTGGAAGTCCCTGCCCCTGGGGGAGGTGCTAGCCAAGAAACACAGCATAAAACAAGGGTTTTGGATGGGAGAAAACACTCTCGACTCGACTGGACTCGACTGGACTCCACTCCTCGGAATTGGACTCGGCTACTCCACTCCTCTGGACTGGACTCCACTCCACTGGACTCCACTCCACTGCTCTACTGGACTGGACTACTGGGACTGGACTACCAGGCTTTTCCACAGGACCAGTGCCTAACTGGACTACACAGCTACCACCCTGGTCAACAGGGTGTCAGGTTGTACCGTGACTCTGTTGGTTTGTTTAAGCCCGTGTTTCTGTATTACTGCATTTATTTTAACCTTTTTTATTAAAATTGTAATTTTGACCTAAAATCTCCCGAGGTATTTTGTGTGGGGTGAATTTCCCCTGCTAGTTTACAGTCAAACCAGCATATTTACGCAACAGTTAAAGATGCCAGAGTTCAGGGGCATTTTTTTTTTCAGTAAATGCAACAGCCAGTGCAGTGAGAAGTGATCAATCCGATATAGCCTCATTCCCACTGCACTTAACATCCCCTCCAAAACCTAAACACGCCCATTGCAGTAGTGGTGCCTGCTGGAGAGGTCCCCTCAGGGTGACAGAGAAGGCCTGAAAACCCAGAATTCAACAACAAGGGTTGTGCTTGCTGCAAGACACCAAGTTGCAGGCTGTTGTGTGTTCAAGGAGAGGCACAGGGCACCATTTTTTCTGAAGAATGGGAAAACAAGTGCAATGAAACTGTGAATTCACTGRGGTCTCTGCAGGAGAACCTCTGCTTTAGCACCTCAGCAGCACAGCCACGAGTAAAACATTTAACTGATGTTTTGTTTCAAGAGAACATGAAAGGGGCTTTTGTTAGGCAAAACAACAGGATGCAGCTTTATCCCTTCTGTGYTTTATGAACAAGGTATCCGCTACCTTTCATGATGCTTGGATCAAGCTTCAAGGGGTAGTTGAACCACCCTGCTTAAGGATACACTGGGGCTACTCCCTCCCAACGACCCAGAGCCACCCGTGTGGCTTTCCAGACCCGTTTTGCATCATCAGCCACAACAGAGAATGTTCTCRTATGCACAGAACTAATAATTTTCCATTTAATCCCGCTAATTATTTACATATCTTATGGTAGGGAGAGCCCCGGGGGAATTACACACTTCACAATTAGTTTGCTTTGCTAGTATGGATGGCAAAAAGCCCATCTGAAGCAGAAACAGCTGGCTTACAAAAGTCTGGTCTTTGCAAGAGAAGGGAGAAAAYGACAATATTGACACTTGTAAATTCTGGATTTTCCACCTAACTCAGTCAGGGACTTTTCTAGCTTGGAGCAAGTGAACGTGCACTCCAAGCCCCTCCRAGCTAAACAGCAGCACAGACACCCACTTCCTTCCACCTCTGCCTCCCTTGGCAGCTGAGCCAGCAAATGCTTTTGGCAGAAAACATCTCTTTCTATCTGCTCAGTGTCACTCGAAGCCTGACCCTGCCACCATCACCCAAACTCCGGGCTGTACCCACACCTCCCACTTACCAGCCACCACCTGTAGCTGTCTTCGGGGATCAAGGCGTTCTGTGAGGTCAGGAAAGGTTGCATAGTTGAATTAAATCTCTGATCGAACCAGAGGGAACGTCCCGGCTCCGAAATGCACGTGCGGCAGCTGCAAGGTCCCCTGGGGTACTTGAAGAGCTTCTGGACGTGCTCCGAGAGCTGCACGACGAGGTGCTTGGGGTCCCAGGCGGCGGTGGTCACCTGGTGCGTGTAGTTCAGCAGGAACGACGTCACCGTGATGAGCAAAAAGGCGAAGGTGAACATCTTCACGTTCCTCCTCCTCACGCCGACCATCTTTCCCGCTCGGGTTCTGCCGCCGCTGCCGGCCAGGAACAGCGTAGGCTCCCGCGTAAGGCAAGGAGGGAACGGTGCAGCAGGCGCCTGCCTGTTACCAGCCCAGGCTTAGGCTGAATAGACTGACTCCACTACCTCCAACCATAAGGGGGAAGCTTCATCTACCCCAACTGGGCTTACAACACGACAAGCTGGGTATTTCCTTTCACCTTCTCACAGTGCTTCCAAGTTCCTTCCACCTCTCTGTGTCCTGCTGCTCTCCTCCCCTGATGAGGGTTTACTGAAGGCAGACTCTTGTCCTTCCGTGTCCAGAATATTTAGAGGGGAGCAATAATCAGCATTAAAATTCAGGTTTTGTGTGTGAGACCAAGCCATACATTAAAACAAGCAAATTGTGGAAAGAATTGTATTATTTTTCTTGGAATTTAGTTCTTTAAGGATCCAGTCATCCGGGGATGTACATTCCATCAGAGAGACATGCTTTGATGTCCATTTAAGCCACAGAGAGAAGTTTGCAACCTAGAGACACACAAACAAAAAAAGAAAGAGAAATTATTGTCAGATTTTTTTTGTTGCATTCCTCCCAACCTAATTTCTCTGCTTTTCTCTGCCCATCCCAGAACTTCTGACCAGCTCAGAGCCCTCGACACGGCAGCCCCGGCTTCAAGCACTGCTCCAGGATTTGCACACTGAGGACTTTGAGGGTGAAATTTCAGAAAGGGCAGAGCATCGACCTGTGGACACTGAGCCTCTTTGTATTGAATCAGCCCCCTCACTCTGCTCCAGCCTTATCTGAATTATAGTTTGTAGCTATTTAAACGACAATGACTCACCTCCTTCCTTCAGGCTGACCTTGATAGCCACAAGATAGGCAGCAAAATACTGTGTAACCCAGAGCAGCTGAACAAAGCGCACCCGGCAAAGGAAGGAGGAATAGCAAAGGGAGGAAGATGAATCAGTTCCTTTCTCTTTCTTCCCCCAGCCAGCTTAACTTCTTAAGGATTGGGACTGGACTTGTGATACAGAGAAAGTCAAGCAAGAATACCTCACATGTCCTGGGACAAACAGGGGAAATCAAAGTATAAATGGCCTTTGTTTCACATGGATTATTGCTCTTTTTCCTGCCAAGGAACGGTAGGAACAGCAGCCTGTAATCTCAGGAAGTTCCTATGAGACCCCAACCTAGGCAGAGGGGCAAGGAGCTGCTTTGGGGATACAGAGGGACCCAGAGCTGCTCTCCCTTCCCCTCCTGGTGTTCCTGTCTAGCAGCAGTGATTTAAAYAAGTTTTTAAAAGTCATAAAATGAATCCCTTCCTCCCACAGTGCCATTGTTTTGTGGGAAGAAAAACATGTTGTTTATAAAACTTCAGATGTTTACAAAAAGCCCCAAAAGTGCCATTGCTTAAATAACACTCTTTGTTTTGTTGTGTTTTTTTGAAAGGTAGAAAAAATCAGAGAAGCAACTGTGTCAGAATATGCTCAATTTATGAACAAGGGAAAGCCCAGCGAGAGAAGTCTCATTCCCTGCTCAGCTGCAGGCTTCAGGCCAGCAAACAAAGAGCAAAACTGCAACTGTTACCATTAAATCGCGTGATTTTAACCCATTCTGTGCATGACATTGATGCAGGATCCCCCTCACTGCATCACCCAAACGCGATGTTCATCCAGACAGGAGGGAAGTGCGGCTGCAGCCTCCCCAGCTTTGCTGCTGGCTCCTCTCCTGGGGATCTGCGAGGAGCTGCCCCAGGCCAAACAGCTTTTCCGAGGGGTTTRACATGGCATCTTGGAAACAGCACAGGCTTGCATTTTAGAGCTGGGGTGTAAATATTCACTRAGTCCCCTAAAGCCAAATCTGAAGACAGGAGCCCCAGGCCGTGGTTTTAAGCCTTTGGCCCASGTTTCTCCTCCTGGGCACGTGACGGGCAGCATGTGCCCTTCAATTAGCTGCTGTTTGCCAAATGCCTCCAGATTTATTTTAAGTCTGGCCCCTCCAAATGCATTTATAGGAGCTCAAGGGCTGACAAGTGGGTCAGGCTGGATAACAAAAGGCTTTATTAACCCCATCTGCTCGGGCTCCTTGCACCAGTAAATCACACGGCACCAGGGAACCATCCTGCGCTCACTTTAATGTTATAGAGGGAAGTTTTTGCACTAGTCAGAAGTCTTCCYCAACTATCCCCGGGTAAAATCCAGGAATCACAACCTGAGAGGCGACAGGGATGCTGCCACTGTGCCTTGGAGAGTGAGAAAGGGAGCTTAGGAGAACAGCCCCCGGGCACAGCCCCATCCACGCCAGCTGCTCTCTGCGCAGCAGCCACCCCAAACACATTTGCTTTACTAGCCTGGATGGATGTAGTTGTCAGTCTAAACAAAAACACAGCCTCTAACACCCCCCAAAACACGCTGAATCCCAGGAGCAAACTGATTTTCCATTTATGGAGTGCGTATTTCAAGAGCTGTGATGCTGGCGGGTCAACCCCCCACTGCTATCAGCGCTGGGCCAAGTCAGTATTTGTAAACACAGCTCCTGCTCTTCTATTTTTGAGAGGAGGAGGGAGGGGGATTATCCAGCCTTTCTTGGAAAAGCCTATAAAATGGAGTATTGTTGATAAAAAAGTTCTGGCCTCCGAAACAAGTCTCATTTCACCGTATTTATTCATTCATTTATTTATTTATTTATTTACTGTAACTCAGCTAAGGTTAAACTTGTATTTATAACTTGGGAGAAAGAAAAAAACAAACCCAAACCAGTGTTTACACAGTGGACTGCAATGTCTTCAAACTCCTAATCATCCTGTCTTTTATAGCATGTGATGGGAAGGTGAGAAACCAGAACTCCCAACACCCTTTTCCCGTGTGGATATAAACACTGGATACTCTATTTTAATTCTTGCYACTTACAGTTTCCTATGAATATTCATGCTTCCTATGGATACTTGTGATACAAATATATACATGTAAATATATATTTATCTATATTATTATCATCATAATATATTATATTATATATATATTAAATATTATATATAATTATATGCTGTATATATTATATACATTTATATTTTCTTATACATACATATATATACACACACACACACATATATATAGAAAGCTGACAGAAAGGCTCCGGGGACTGTATGGGTGATTTAGGGCCTGAGGAAAAGGAAGACTGAAACGAATGTAAAAACCTTTCTTTGAGTTCAGTGTGACTTGGACTAGGACCAAGTTTCCTTTCTTAAAACACCTGAAAGATCCACCCAAACATCACTACTTTTACGCTTCACAGCATCTTGCACCCCATCTCAGACTGTCCCTGTGCCTCTCTCTGCTCACCTAAGATTCATAAATCTTTGCAAAAGTATTTCCATAGGATTCACCAAGGTGCTGGGAAGCAGAAGGGCAGGGACTTTCCCACATGGTGTGGGAAACCATGCAGAGATGCCAGCCCTGGCTGTTGGGAATGTTCTACCTCTGGATACTGCCTATGATTGTTAAATTAAGCCATTACAAGCAAGCAGCATGTTACCAGCCATGGTCCTTATCACCATCCCTGGGCATGACCTCGGCACTAGCACATCTGTGAACAGCCTGCTCTGGCCTCAGACCCAGAAACAATCTCTGGGGACTTAAGGCAGGGAGATTTAGTGCCCAGCCCTCTCCTAGCTACAGTCCCCTGAGAGATGAACAGATCTTAATAGTGCATGCCTGGGGCTGTGCCTGAGGGCAGAGATTCCAGCTCAGCTCATGCAAGCAGCAGGTTAAGCTACCTTAAGTGATTGGGTGCTTAAGGTCTTATTTTTGGTCTGGATTTCGCCTGCTACCTTCCCACTCCCAGCCTTTTGACAGATGCTGTTGTCCCCTTGTGAGACACCTGTGTACACCCTGGGACAGCTTATTTATGTTGATAACACCCAGTGATGTGCACGGCAGGGAAAATGTGAAGGTCATGTCCCAGGAGGACCAGAGAGGAAGGTTCAGAAGAAGGGGCAGATTCCTCCAAACTCTGTCCTGAGCATAGAAGTGGGTCCAGGGTGATTAAATGGTCATAAATGAGAGCTGAGCCTAATCTTCTGGCTACAGTTTACATTGTAAAAGATACTGGGATCAATCCATTGCAATTGTTTGTCTTCATTGTCTTCTCACGTTTTAGAAAGAAGGAACAGAAAGAGCATTTTTTTTTTTTTTTTTTCTTTTTTGTTTTCCCTCCAACGTAGATTTTATTTGCATTGTAAACTCACAATCTGAAGAATGTCCCTGGTCCCTTGCCAATCTGGTAATTAACAAAGATAAAAACACATCGGTTCAATGGACTAATATAAAGCAATTCATAACACCTTCAGGAAATATTTTTTTTACAAATCCACATACAAATGCAATGTATTCTCACTGCACTTGTCAGGTTCTGTGACAAAAGCTCATCTGCACACCCACAAAGGAGCACAGGAAGAAAAGGGGAGCCTGAACAATACCCTGCTCCAGCCGCTCCCCGGCCCATCCCAGGAGCCATCAACCCATCAAAGTCTGCACCAGCCCAAAGGGGCACAAAGGCAGGTGGGAACCTGGAACAAGGACTCTGAAGAAGGGACACCCTGCCTGGGTCCCTCCCAGGGCTGGCCCTGCACAGGCTCAGCCTCAGGTGTGAAACTCACCCAGGTGAGTCAAGGCTAACTTTGGGACTGAGATGTGCTGCTGCCTGGGGGCATGGGACATATGGGGTGCAGGGGAAGGGCATTTGGGCATTACACAAGATCTGTGTGGTCAGCCACACAATATGAGCACAGTGGTTCATTTTTTGATTTTTTTTAAAAAGATAGGCCTTAAACAAAGAGCAGGTRGAAAATAATAATGAAAAAACATTAAGAAAAAAAATCACCGTGCTATTACTCATCCCCCCACATTGTAAACGTCCCAGTACATTGGTGTTTGGCCCCTTTTTGTTGCCTATTTTCCTGGCAAAGAAGTGCTTTGTACAAGCACCACATTGAGGAGATCTTTGTTAGCTCTTGTTAGATGCTGATGGTTCAGGATCCAGCTTTTCTGGTCTGTAACTCACATTAAAACCCTGGTGTGAAACGCACTCTCTAGTTTGAAGTTGTCAGCATTTTCCAGACTCAGCAGGTCAGGCAGAAGAGCACAAAGGAACCAGGGAACAGCATCCCTGCACAGAGGTATTGCCAGCATTCCATTCAGGGCTTGAATAGCTCAAAAGATCCCAAAGTCCTTTAAACTCAAAGCTCACATACCCACCTGCCCTGTCGTAATCTGGGAAAGGACAATGTGACCTGCTGCAGCTCTCTCCTGACTGATGGTGGCCACCACACCACCCTTCTACATCCCACGGTATCTTACAGCTGGAAACTCTATACTTCAAGGGGTAGGTTCAAGATTTGCTGCAATTTGACTCCAAGAGACTGTGCTGTGCTAGAAAGGCCTCTGCAGCAGAACTGCAAGTGCCCATTTTCAGAAGCACAGCCCAGATTCCTGCCCTGCAAAACCTACCGAGGTGAATTAGTTTTTCAGCTAAGCCACTGACAACTATATCGTTATAAACCCTTTTGGCAGGACTGACAGTACATCCCTAAGCATCCTTTCTGCCATTTTGGGACATTTTTCCTGTCCACATTCCTTGTGAGTAACCACTTGAGCAACTCTTGGTCTCAAAGCCCTGGCCTGGGAGAAGATGGGAGGTTAAATCTTGCCTTACTGTACCCACGAGGGCCCAGAGCAGTCTTGAAAGATGTCATTCCAGGGCAACAAAAAGCATGTTCCTGGAAAAATACACGTAAGTTTACACCACAGGTCTGTGCCTAAGCCTGGAGAGGAACAATGGAAGGGACTGTTCCACTCCAAACCACAGGCTTGCCTGCCCTACCCTGGCTCATCACTGGCTGCCTCCCACTGACTGGAGCTGGCTGACATTTAGAAAGAAACACTTCATTGGTCTGACACCTCACCAGAGACCTCTGGGCTTCTGCTACGTGAGACAGAGTGTGAATTACAACACAGTCTGGCAGACAGTCAGAGCTGAACACAGGGTGTGAGAGTGAATCTTAACCAGATGATGCTGAGACACTCTGTGACACCTCTGGTCCATGTCCTGCAGCTCCAGCAGATCAGTCTCACCAAGCACTGAAGGCCTCATGGAGACATGAGGGGGTGCTGCCCATGCCCCAGCACAGCCTCTGCCACTTCAGCCTGTTTGTGGTATGACACCCACAGCTCAGGAGAACGTGAGTCCCGTCCTTCTTAGGCACCAAAAGCCACTACAGGATACAATTTCGGAAAAGCACAAGCTGCCACATCCCTTTCCCCTTTTCCTTCCATCCATCCATCCCTCCCTTAATTACATTATGGATTCCATATAATTCCTCATCCCTGRAAGTGTTCAAGGCTGGTTTGRCTGGGGTCCTGAGCAGCCTGGTCTAGTGGARGATGTTCCTGCCCACAGCAGAGGGGGTTTGGAACTAGATGATCTTGAAGGTCCCTCCCAACTCAAACAATTCTATGAGTAATTAAAATCAGATTGTGTTTTGTTTCTCAGAACTAACTGGCTCCATCATTACATCCTCACAGAGATGACACAGGTGCTGCTCTCCTGAGTGCTCATAGCTGCAGAAAGGCAGACCCAAGTCTCACCTGCCATTTAATCAGGAAGAAAATGGTCTGTAACTCTTCTGCCCCATCCCTGATCACGCTGAGAGGCATAAATCTTTCCGACCCCCACCGTCAAACAGGATTGCAGCATCGAAGTCAGGCAAGGCAGTTGGCGTATCGCTCTCAGATTTATTAAAATGCTCACCAAAAGCAGCTCAAACTAATCATATCAACACTGCCTAGAAAACAAAAGCATTCAGGAACACTTAAACCACCAGAAAAGGTAGCTTCAGAAAAATCTGAAGGCAGCAGCTCCTCTGTGCTTCTCGAATTCGAAGCCAGCTATTGGGCGGTGTTTCATCCATCACTGTGAATAGAAGAAAAACTGGAGATGGTTTATGGAGCGTAACTGCACGGCATTTTAGGTGCCAGCGATGTGAAAAAAAATCATTACCTACTCGTGTCTTATCAGTGAGCAGTTTGCTGGCAGGCTGGGGCTGGCCAGGTCGATAGGGAATCTCCCTGGAACTCTGACACAACCTGCCCTGCCTACATGCGTAACAGGTCTGCGCGGTCAGGGTAAGCAAGCACCTTTTTGCACGAGATGTGTATGAGATCAACAGAAACTTGGGTGGGGAATTTTCATTCTGTTGCCTCAAAATATGTATTTATCTTGGCAGACTCTACCAGGCTTGTTGCTGAGTGGTCTGGAAACGAAAACTCCCTCGCAGTGTTTGAAGAAAGGGCTGGAGGATGTGGCTTGGAAAAGGCCACAACTCCACCCTTATCCTCGGGTGCTGAGAGCTGCCCTCCCTGCCACCTCCCACCATGGTGGCGACATTCCTTCCTCCACCGCATCCTCCTCCCTTGCATACCAGGAGTTGACTCCCGCGCAGGCTGGAGAAATCGCAGTGTTAATATCCAGGCCTAATTGTGCTGTCCTCCATGGGCTACAGTCTGTASTCCTGTCTTCAGGCCAAGTGGGAAATTTTGCTTTGAATGGGASTGCAAATGCCATGAAAGATTGTCTGGCTCCAAAATCTCCTTCRTGAGGTTCAGCAAGGACAACCCCAGGTACCGATACAGGCAAGGGCATGAAGAGATTGAGAGCAGCCCTGGGGAGAAGGACCTCTCCTATGAAGAACAGGCTGAGAGAGTTGGGTTTGTTCAGCCTGGAAAAGAGAAGATTTTGGGGAGACCTCAGAGCAGCTTCTCAGTGCTTAAAGGGGGCTTATAAGAAAGATGGGGAGAGACTTTTCAGTAGAGCCTGTAGTGACAGGACAAGGGAAAATGGTTTTAAACTAAAAGATGGTGGATTTATACTAGATATAAGGAAGAAATTTTTTACAATGAGTGGTGGGACACTGGAACACGTTTCCCAGAGAGGTAGTAGCTGCCCCATCCCTGAAAGTGTTGGAGGCCAGGTTGGATGGGTCTCTGAGCAAAATGATCTASTTGAAGATGTCCCTGCCCATGGCAGAGGGACCCCGTCAGACTAGATGATCTTTAAGGGTCATTTCCAACCCAAACTCCAATTCTATGATTCTGTGATTCTGCGATTCTCCGATTCTATGAATAAAAAATGCTGATGATCCATTCTATTGACCCAATAAAACTGCCCCCTATTTGATAGATGCCATGTCCCCTACCACCATCTCTTCATACAGGACCTGATTTCCAGCCTTGAGAGAGGAGTGAAACTGGGTTTGGGGTGAAGGGAAAGGCTGGGGGGAGCCCAGCTCCCTCCACTGGTGGCACCAGCTACGCAAGGGCAACATTCACTCGGGTATCACTTATCACTTGGAAACACAGGGATGACTGGRACTGTGGAGATAAACTCATGATCAATTTACTTCCAGTGGGAACTATAATGTGAATAAGTCACTGTTTATACAATGGCCCTTTGTTACAGCAGCCAGGCTTGGTGTCATGCCAGGCTCAGTGAAAAAAAYGCACTGATAATGTACCACAACTTGCCAGTGGAAGCCTGGTCTTACGTTTTCCAGGTCATTATGGTGCCAAGGGAGCTCTCAGCCACATCTTCATACCAGGAAACCAGCATGAGATAAACTGGGAGAGGCCAGTGAAAAGGCTGATGAATTCAAACCTAACGGGCAGCTCCACTGCTGACCTGTTTATGGTCCATTCCTTCGGCTCAACCCTCAGTTCAAGTATTTCCAGGACAAAATAGGAGCACTGGAACRACAGAACTGTCCAGCCAAGTTGAGAACAGTAGCATTTACAGCCAAGAGGCTGAAGTCYGCCAGGAGGCACCAGGGATGTGTTGAAAAACAACAGTGGAAAAATAAGCTGCTGGGAAGAATGTGTTCCACAGCCCCTGTCTTGCTAGAAAGTGATTTTAGAGGAGCCCTACCTCTTTGTACACACTCCATTAATCAGAAAATGGCACCTCTGCTTCCCTGGTGGTACTTCATTTTCTTTTATATATACCAAATCCCCTTCTCCACAGACACATTGATGTTTTAAATAGCAAATGTATTGTTACAAGCTCTTAAAAAAMCACTCTTTTCCTTCCTTATCCTGTAGTTTTACAATGTTGGACAGACACATAAGTTTAACCTGCTGGATGAGAGCTTTTCTGTACTGGGCCAATATCCACCACAGGTTGGGATGGGACATTTTTGGGCAGCACGCTGAGGGTCCAAAGCTGGAACAATGAAAACAATAACTCTATGCTGAAAATCCTAAACTAAAATTCACTCTCTCACTAAAATTTATTCACTCCATCTCTGCGAATGGCTCTACTTCAAAGAGTTCTTTAAAAACATCCAAGCAGACAACTGGACACATAAAAATTGCTGTTTGATTCCTGTTGACAAACTTTGATAGCAAAGTCCATGGTGGACAGAGTGCCCTTGTACTTTCACACCCTTCCCATGCCATTACCTGATTTGTCAGCTGTGATCAAAGCTCTGCTACCCTTTGCTTGGGAAAGAAGTTATCAAAGGGATTTGCAGGACACCTGTATGTGTTTGCACCTAGAAGAATTTTTAAGTGGGTCATGATAGCACAAGTCTAGAACTGGAGTTGTTAATGAGTTTCTCAAGCACAATTTATTTTTATTTCTGTCTTGTTTCAAATCGGTTTGTCAAAATTGAATCTTCCTATTTTTCATCTTCATTTTGTGTTAAGGAATTTTCAAAAAGAAGGATCATTGACACTTTAAATGAAAAAATCTAGTTTTCATTTCGCAAAAAACTTTTTCTAGAAAATGTGTAATTTATGGTAATTAAAGCAAAACATTTAGAAATTCAAATTAAAAAAAAAAAACACCCCAACGCCCCTGCCCCCAAAATACAAAGCTCTATTTTTACTTCTTGTACGAGAAAGGAAAAAAATTATCACCTTTTTGGTCTTAGCTTCATATTGGSATGACTGTGGATTGTTTTTCAAGTCTTGCTAATTCCCCAGAGACACTAAGAATGCTACTTCCAGGTAGTTCAAATACACAGAGATAAATTAACGATGTCAAAAGCAGTAGTAGAAATAGAGGCAAACTAAAACTACTAAAAAGCGAATTCCACTACCTGGATTTGTTTTAATTTTATAGGATTACAGGCAAGGATACAGGATTATTTCAGACTCTAGAATACTCTGAACTAAAGGTGTGTAGTGAGTCGATCCTGTCTGGATGTCAGATGCCCGTGTTAGACATGGGGTCAGCTTCTGTCAGTTTCTCACAGAAGCCAACTCTGTAGCCCCAACCCTGTYCCCACTACCACAGCCTGGCCACACAACCCCAATACAAGGTGGAACCCAACCATAGGTGTTTTGCTACACTGTCTGTGAATATCCAGCTCAGAAATATTCACCAATCTATTCCTTGTTTAAAACTGTAGGGAAATGCATGTGGCTACAAATACAGTCCTTCATGGCTTCAAAGAATGTGTTGTGAGGAACTCTAATTTCTGATACTAAGCAAGTGATTAATGCACTGCAGGAACCCTCATGGCATTACAATTCTAAATGCCGAGAAAGATTAGATGGTAATGATGATAATATTGACATATTGTCAATAATCCCAAAAATGTAGGAAAAATGTTTCCATGCCCATGTGAGCATCTCTGACTCTCTCCACTGGGATTCCTGCCCTGAAGCAATACCAAGCAGCCACTGGCACTGTGGGACTGTTAACTGGAGCTCAGCTGATGGGAGCCTCRTTAAACCAACAGTGTTTCTCCCACAATCGATGGCACCATCTGACACAGCACTGCATTAAACATTTATTCATCAGGCACGCTGAATCCACTCTGGGGAAGATTTAATGACACCACGGGAATTTTCTCATTCATTAACCTGGGATTTACATTTAGCCTTTATTGTGCTACAAAGGTGTCAAACTACCCACAATTAAATTCAGAGGTGTTTTAGCATCTGTGCATAGTCTGGACCTGGCAGCCATGGCAAACTCTGCAAGTACAAAATAATACTTCCAAGTTCGCCATCTACTGTGCACACTACTATAAATTTGGCAGCTGTAGGAAGTTTATAAGAAGTCTATAAATAATACAATAAAGTATATCACAGATATAAGTAACACATTTGATAATTAATATACTGTGTTACAAGCCAGAATTACAAAGCCATTAGGCAACCACTTAAATTGATCGATCATTTATGTCTCTGATAGGYGTGTACTTGACCTCTTTGGATCCAGCTGCACTGTGTGCTCTTGCTCCCAGCCCAGGCATATCACCCAGGCTCCGTGTGAACGGTGACATTCCCGTTCCAGCTTTTGCCCTCCATCTGCAACAGAGCTGACAGTCAAGAAAGAAATGAATGATTCAGGCTGCCTTTTATCCAGAGAACTGCTAGATCTCAGGTTGTCTCTAATACCTGATGGATACAAGTAGCTGCCCAGAGCAGGGCACATGAATATGGATCTTCAGTGCTCCATCAGTGGAAACTTTGCTTTGGGCTGCGTGGGAGCCTGGGTACAAAAAAACCACAGGGTTTCAGTGAAGAAGAAATTTTGTCTACTTGTCTGGACTTTTTAAAGTGTTTTTAGAGAAACAAAGATTAGCATACATCAAAGTGGCACACAAAAAGCTTCCCATAATCCTGAATATGAAAATATGTCAAGAGCTGCATGCAAAATGGATTTGCATACATCAGAGCCGCACATACAGCACTYGGCTGGGCATCCTGAAGTGCATTAAAAATGGTAATACTGAGTTTTGTGGATGCTGATAATTGGATGCTGGAGAAACACACACAGGCATGCACACAACTATGGCATCTTTTCCACTTGTCTGACTTAAATGGCTAAAACATAAACAGGGAGGCTGCTAAAGCAGCCAGCAATCATTGAATATTTAAGGGCTTCCTGGTTCAAAGACAAATTCAAAGTATCAATTAGCCATACAGAAATAATTAGCAGGGGAAGATTTAATTAATTTAGAACTTAAATTTTCCTAAAATGGCATCATACTATTGCCCCTTGATTTTGTAAAAGAAGTTTTAACACAAGAAAGTGGTGATCAATTCAATATTGTTTTGCTCTTGCCCTCTGCAGTGCTGCCAGCATCCTACCTAGAAATCAAGCTGTAGCAGGCCAGATGCTGGAAACATCAGCCTAAATTTACTCTTTTACCTCTGACAAAGAGTGGCAGAGAGGAGATCCCTGTCCTTTGGGCTCTTGATTATTGAATCAGGACAGGGAAGCTCTGGCTGCCTACATTTCCCCAATAATAATTTCAAACATTTGCCCAGTTGGTGGCACATTAGAAAACCAAGAACTTTTTCTTCTGCATCAACAACAGATAAACACCAGTCCTACACGGTTTGGTGCTGGTCAGAAACTCCAGCTTCAGCCTTGGTGTCACTGTCCTTAAGTGACCACAACTATAGGAGCACTGTGGCAGCACAAAACCCACAGCAGGGCAACAGCTAAAGACAAATTCTGTCCCTGGGTTCAAGATCACATCTCCCATTCAAACATTGAGAACAGGATCCCACACTCATTGCAATATCCCTTCCCCACCTAAAACGTCCCTCCGTTTTCAGTGGGACAGGGAAGTTTTCTTTGGGATTGCAAGGCTTTGTGCATATGACTAATGCAATGAATGTGGGATCCTGTTCTCACTCTGATGAAAAATTTCATGGTAACTTTTAAAATGGGGCTTACAGAAATGTCACCRCTTGCTCTAGAAATAAAGCGCCTGGCAAGTTTTAATAGGCACACTGTTAAAAACTAACAGTCCCCAGTGACCACAGGCAGCAGAGCCCTGGGGCTTTGGGTTTTCTCTTAAATGAGCCACCAATTTATGTCCAAAAGTTTGCTTTAAAAGTGGCAGCTACAAGGTTTTTATTTGTGTTTTGCCTTTATTAAGGAAAGGAAAAAGAAACCTTTAATTAAAACCTCTCAAAGATTTGCAGGGAAACGTACACCAAGAAACTCTGGGAAATGTGCTGTTCTGCTTGGCTGGGTTCTAAACAGGGTAATATGAGTTTTTAATCTTTTTTTACTATGCCTCTCTTGCTCAAAAATAAGAAGTGAATGCTGAAAAATAATGACTGCATCCAAAGGGAAGTCATTACAAACCGAACTGACCTATGACTTCTTATGGAGATGCAGCATCGGCTGAAGGGCACCACWGTTTAATTTACTCTAAAAGGAGGTGAGAGCTCCCAGCCCCTGCAGTGTTATCACACTGAGCTACAGGGGGACAATGCAGTACTTGGTAATTGCTGTTGCTGGGGAGTTCCCACCCTCTGGAAAATCGAGTGGACACCAGGGGCTCCTGTGCCTCAATGGAGTGCTAGATCTTTGCTTAACAGATGAAGTTTCCAAGTTTCTAGCCACCAGCATCACTGCTGCTTTCAGAGATGTTTCCAAACTTGCAGCTCATGGAAATCGTTCTCATTTTACAGCTTCCTGTGTTTCTTGCTTCTGAATTCCACTGACCTGCTCTGGCTTATGTGCATGGCAGATCTGGTGCATCTCTCATTTCCTCAGTGAGGGAAGCGTGAGAGACGGACTGCAGCAAGGCTCACAGAGACAGCACATGGCACACGGAGGCAAACTGATCTTTCCTGAGTTTTGCAAATATCTGCAGTCATTTCTGTTCAGAGAGCTACCAGCCAGAATGGCAGCCAAGGGGAAGACTGCTTCTCCCCCACAGCCACTCAGCGAGGTGCAGGTCCTGGCTGACACCCGAAACTGAGACTGTTTGGCTTTAATCCTGGACATTTTTTCATAGACTCGTGGGAGGCTCAGCTGGGTGAGGTGCTGAGAGGTTTCCTCCCATGCAAAGGCCRTACCAACCAGTCACACACAACTAATATAAGATTTTTAAACTCCTTCTCTGCAAACAACCAGTACAGGAAGTTCTCTCGCTTCTGAGCTATTTGTTATCAGTACAAGATCTTAAGGCAACAGCAAAAAATGTGCTTCCCCAAACTCCCATTTGACTAACAGTCTTAAAGGAGGAAATTGAAACAAGCCCAGCGTCCAGGTGAAACACTGTGAGCAATCCTCTCAGTCCTGACTAAAACCAAACTCTTTGGGATCACCTCAGACCATTCCCCTGCAGAGTCTACGAGCTGAAGCTGCACCCTGGCTTGCGCAGCAGTGCAGGGGGCAAGAATCATAGAAATACTCAGGCTGCAAAAGACTTCTGAGATCACYGAGTCCAACTGTTAACCCAGCACGGCCATGTCATCACTAAACCACATCTCCAAGCGCCACATCCACGCGTGGTTTGAACACTTTCAGGGATGGTGATGTCATCACTTCTCTGGGCAGCCTGTTCCARTGCTTAACAGCCTTTTTGGTAAATAAATTTTTCTTAATATCCAATTTATACACACCTCTAAACATGTCCTGGCACAATCTGAGGCTGTTTCTTCTCATTCTATCACTTGCAACATGGAGACTGACCCCCACCTGGTTACCACCTCCTTTCAGGTACTTGTAGAGAAAGTCTCCCCTCAGCCTCCTTTTCTTCAGACTAAATAAACCYAGAAAGAAAGTACCCTTGCTTTTAGATACAGGCAGCCTGGGAAATCAGCTCAGCCTGTGATCCCATCCCTTATTTATGGGACATCCCTCTATGCTGGGAAAGATAGGGGAAAGTCCTGGGATACCATGGCCCAGGTAGTCATGGGGGAGGRTCAGACTGCACACAGACATCTGCACATAGCCCATAGGGACAGCAGGGGCCAGGCCACACTGTACCTCAGGGAGACTGATTTTGCTCTCATGCCCATCCCAAAATGGTTAAAGTATGTTTTCATAACTTTCCTTCCTTTCCTTCATCCTCACCTTTTTACTCTAAGGTAATGGAAAGAGGAGAAGGTACAAGGAAAGAGGATTTGCCTGGATTAGCTGGAAGCAGGAAGGGTCTGGGAGCAGGTTTACTGACCTGCTGACAAGGCTTACTGTTGGAATTAACCCTTATATGGGTCACCACGGTGTGCAAGGAGGGTGGGAGGCACACAGGGATGTCCAAACTTCTGCTGGTCTGAAGCAAACCAACCTCCTACTGTGGTGAAACCCCTCTCTACAGAAAAGGATAAAAAAGAGAGAAAGACATTGCCCCTCTTCCTCCCCTTAGCTTTTATTAAAATCATGGAATAGTTTGGGTTTGAAATGACCTTTAAAGGTCATCTAGTCCAACCCCCCTGCAATGAGCAGGGACATCTTCAACTAGATCAGCTTCCTCAGAGCCYCATCCAACCTGACCTTGAATGTTTCCAGGGATGGGGCATCCACCACCTCTCTAGGCAACAYRTCCCAGTGTTTCACCACCCTCATCATAAAAATTTCTTCCTTATATCTAGTCTGATTCTACCCTCTTTTAGTGTAAAACCATTACCCCTTGTCCCATYGCTACAGGCCCTCGGGCGTTTCTGGTGCCTTCTCTAACTCAGAAAAATAGGGCTGGGTCTGCAACAGCATCCRTGGGTAGAAACATGATTTACCTCAACACAGGCAGAAAAAAAMCAGGATTTGCTTTCAGAAACAGCTTTACAAAACCCATGGAGATGAGCTGCACCTTTGGTGGCCAGGCTCCCAGCACTGTCACAGCACACAGTGCAAATGAAGTTTTTGCAGCCCCACCGGTGCTACTGGGGAGGAATAAAGCTCCTTTACTGCYCAGATGCCTGTCAGCAGCATCCCCCCCATGCAGGTGGGTGATACCTGCCCCAAGCCCAGACAGTGCAGCTCTGTGAGAGCACATGTTCTCCTGTCCCCAGGCTATCTACTCCTGGTGTGTCATGCCTTTGGCATGGCAGGTGTTGCACGTTACTTCAAGTTGGCCAGACGTCTTTGAATGAGTGTAGAAATACCGAGCTAATTAAGAAATGAAAAYAGAGCTGTCTTCCTGATGAGCAAGCAAAGAAAGAAAAACCCTAATAGTCCTAGACAAAAAAAAAAAAAAAAACACACCACCAAAAAAACCAAACAAAGAAACCAGACTTTAAGTGACAAAATCCAGGTGGCATTTGTGGCTGTGCAGTGACAAACAAGTAACAGCCAAAGCACTCACTGCTTCCATTTGTGCTACTCCACATGAGATGTTTAGCATATGAGTTTTCAGAGGTGCTGAGCATCCACCCCTCATTGTTTTCCACAAGTTTTGCCACTCAATGCCCCCAAAAAGGCAGAGCAGAATCCTTAAGGATTGGTTTGCTGTTCCTCCAACTGAGAGCCATACAATTTACCTGTTTTCAGCAACATCCAGCTTTGCTCTGACAGGACCTCTTGGCACATTCATGCACAGACATCACACCCCTCCCAGCKCAGACAGGGCTTCGCTACTGTTTCTGAGGCACTTTAGGAAGGTGTCACAGAAATAGACWGATCACCTCTGTTTTCATTTGCCATGGGAGGAGTAACCCCCTGGAGGGGAAGGTGACACAAAACAAGTAAGGTATTCAACCCCCATGACAACTGTTCACAACAAGCCTTTTTTTTGGTAAACTCTCCAAATACCACCATGCACAAGACATGCTGTTGCCAGCTCTGCTTTACAGATGAGGAAGGGATGACTGAGCCTGCAGGCATCCATTTTATCCTCACCATTACAGACCTTGAGGCAGAAATGCAACATCCATCCCTGGCTCCCAGCTCTGCTCCTGACTTCAGTTCTTCCCTTTCCCACAGCTGCTCAGCATTTKGAAGGTAAATCACTAGGAATGGGAAGCTGGTGCAGTAGCAGACACRTTACCTTGCCCTCTGCAGCCCACTCACACCTCAACCTGCAGCTTTTTCGGGGCTGTGTTTCAGCCTGGGTCCTCCGAGCACTTGTTAGGCAGCCCTCCCTGGCAGGGGTAAAAATTAGTTTAAGATGGAGTTGGCTGCTGTTCCCATCACTCTTTGCCAAGTCTGGTGCCTCCCTCAGCAGATTTCCTGGCATAGTGGGCCACAGTTGRACTGAAGGAGAAGCACAGGCCGTGGAAGGGCTACTGGTAAGGGACATTTAATTTGCAAATGCATGGGTAGCTATCTTASCACTAAGCAGGTAATAGGAGATTTGAAGTACAAAAATGTATTTTAAGGCTTCTTTCGTCCAATTCACATCCTTGTGCATGTGACTGAGACAACTTGAGCTGAGTTCCATTTACAGTCATCGTAAGGGAAGTGCTGCATCCCATGGGCACGGCAGGCACAGCAGTCACTCCTCCATCATCAGTAATGGRAGTTTGGGAATCCACCAGAGACCCTGTGTGCCCCCATCCCAGCTGCACTGGGACACCGAGCCCTCTTGCCACTTCCAAAGGCTCTCATTTTACAATGGTTACAATGGCTCCTGCTGCAGACTTTTCCCATTCCCACACRACTTCACTGACACCAACAGAGCTGCTAATTTGAATTACTGTCCCCTGTCCCCCATACAATAATCTCCATCTATACAAACTCCAGAGTTAAGGGGTTGCATGCTGCTTTTTATAACTTCTCCACCAACTCAGTTTTTAAGAGCCTTTTCTTCCACTGTTGTGGACAAGATGAGCCTCTGCAACTTGAGTGTGCTGCTATGGCAGTAATAAGAAAAAAGTAATTTCTTTTTCTTGAAAAAAAAAAAAATCAATAATTGGCATTCCTGTGTAAGGTCTCTGACATTAATTATAAATAAATGCTAGGCCTACTAAAATAAGAAAGTGAATTTACGGCAGCAGGCTGCCTGCTGCTGCTGAAGCCTGTGCGACTGCCACGATACAGATGCAAAATATAAAGTCTTGAGGACTGCAGTTTGTATTTTATTGCCTACGAAAATAAATGTGTAAATAGCAATAAAATGCACAATTATTTAGCACAACGCCAAAAGACTCCACAGCATTTATAGGCTGATGGATGGCTTGCCTGCCTGCTCTAATTTTCCATAAAACAAGGAAGACAAGGATGGAGGAAAAYAAACAATGGCTCCTGTCACTATGATTAGCTGCGAGGCGCCAGGTGAGAGCAGCCGGGCTCTGAAGAGGGTAACACTGAGCTGCTTCAGCTGCCTTTTGCTTCAGGAATTGAGCCCAGACTGCAGTGCTGCCTGGCAAAGGCAGCTGAGCGGGGAGGCAGGATGGCCGCTCCCAGCGTCCGGATGCGCCCCATCCCTGATGCCTCCGGCAGAAGAATGGAGCAGCCGGGTGGGGCGGGGCGGGGGCTTAGTGCCTGCGCTGGGAGGAGGGGGTTTCAGGCGGCCCTGCCACAGACTGGTTTCTGGACAAGAAAAAAGACATCTGGCCTTGATAATCTTGGGTCTTCTCCAACCTTAATATTAGCCTCTATGATTCCACGAAAATCTCACTGGGGAAGAAGCGGTCAGCTATCAGGGACATCACCCACGACATGATGAGAGGCAGGGAGGGCCCTAAAAAACTGTGCGGGGGAAAAAGTAGAAGTCCTTCAATGTCATCTGTTAAAAGGCAAGGAGTGCGGGGAAGCGTTTGAAACACTTTATGGGATAAAGCTGCAGACAGAGAGCTACCAGCTGGCTCCCAGGCTGTGATTCCATGACCCGTGGCGATGCCTGCAAAGGAGCCGCAGGGCTCCATGCTGGGCCCTGGCAGCAGGAGCTGGTTTGCCTGGCACCGCTCACCACAGTTATCTGCTGCCTCCACCTGCACCTAGAAGACACCATGCTATTGTCACCCACCCTTTCCAGAGCATTTTTGAGTGTGACACTGGCACATACTATCAACTCAGTTTTTATACATTTTTTTCTAGCTATGTATGTCCATGTAGGCATACAAGCCCAAATTCCACCCACTGCCTTTCTCTGAGTCAGGAAAGCCATGCGCAGATATTCACATTTGCACAAGCCCTTTTAGGTCTCTGAGGTTGCAAAGACATGAATCTGGTGTTTAGTGTGATATTAGCAGCAGGTTCCTTATGCAGAAAAAATATAATGAAAACCTGTGGGCTGAGATAAGGACAGCGAGAGATCACACACAAGTTACCATCACCGGCAAAACAGACTCGACTTGGGGATCAGAACAGGACAATGAGAAATAAAACCAAATCTTAAAACACCTTCCTCTCCCTCCTCCCTTCTTCCAAGGCTCAACTTCACTCCTGATTTCTCTTCCTCCTCCCCACCAGAGCTGCAGGGAGATGGGGAGTGGGGGCTGTGGTCAGTTCATCACATGTTGTCTCTGCTGCTCCTTCCTCCTCAGGGAGCCAGTCCTTCACAGACTTCTCCAACGTGAGTCCTTCCCATGGGCTGCAGTTCTGCATCAACTGCTCCAGTGTGGGTCCCTTCCACAGGGTGCAATCCTTCAGGAGCCAGTGACCTCGGTGTGAGCAGTTGCTCTCATATTCTCACCCCTCTCTCCTCTGTCTGCTGTTGAGCAGCAACTTTTTCCCCTTCCTAAATATGTTATCCCAGAGGCACTACCACTGCTGCTGATGGACTCGGTCCTTCTCGGAGCTGGCTGGCATCGGCTCAGCTGGACATGGGGGAAGCTTCTGTCAGCTTCTCACAGAAGCCATGCCTGTAGTCCCCCCACTGCCAAAACCTGGCCATGCAAACCCAACAGATTTGCATTCTCATTTACTGGGCTCCTAATTTAGACGCTGAAATTCAGTGCCTAAGGAGAGGCAGTGCAAATAACCCAGAGTGCAGGGGAGGAAGATGCATTAGCTGACAACAAACACTGAGATTTTTTTCACTGCTGGACTTGACAGTGTATTTTGAGCTTGCTCCAACTGAGCTGAGTCTCAAATGATTTCCACCAGCTGTTTTATCCAAAGTCTCTTTTTAAAAAAAAATTAAGGATGAATTTTAGTATTGCTCCTATTTATAACAGTGGACATTACATGCAGGGCAGCTCCTACATTCAACAGAATCAGGACAAAAAATACCAAAATAACAGAATAGAGACAAATACTTTCTATCCACATCAACTCCATTCACTTCAATGAGAACTCCAGAAGCAGGTCCTGCAAGAAGGATGTTACTCTTGCTAGAGGGATTATCCTGTGAAGGGCTTGATGTGACTTGTCAGACCTAGTTCAGTGCACAAAGCCAACAGAAAAGCTTCAAGTAATGCATTCAACAAATGGAACATCTTTTATCAATTACCAAACCCCAATATAGAATCAAAAGTAGGATCCTAAAGACTGAATTCTGCCTTTCCTCAAACATTTCCCTGTATAAGAATAAAAAATAATCAATAATCATCAGTATGACTGTCTACTTGGATTTGAAAGCAGATAATAAATAGTACATCCATCTTTCACTTATTAACATAACTAAGCTTATTGCATAATATCTGCTTATTTTTGGAAAGCAGCCCTTTCTACCTGTCCCAACAGCACATTACTGAGTTGGCAAGAAGCACAAGCTTTTGAGTGAATAAGATAATTTCTTCAGTTTGAATTCACTTGCCAAAAATTTTGTCTTGAAAGTCTGGGTGAACCATCACATGACTTTTTGAAGGAGAAGGTCCCCTTGACTTAGAAGTCTCCTTGTTGCAGTCCCCTTGACCAGCTTTGAGGTAGCTTCCATTTCATTTGGCTGTGTGTGATGCTTGCCGTTTATTTATCTCCCAGATGACTACAAAGAAAATTTTGCTAGAGAAGACTCCTCTGCCAGATCACAGAGTCAAGAGTGCTGAGAAGACACATCTCTTCCCACCCATCCTTGCTCAGGACAAAACCTGTTGCTCCAAACCCGGGGTTAGACTCTCAGAAAATGGTCCATGATGGCTTTCATCCCATGCCCACGCTGTTTGTGTTCCATGGAGCTGAAGGATTCATCCCGAACGATGCAGAGGATGAACACCCCAGAATACTTTGACTGGGCTTGAGCCCTGGGAGATCTCATCCTTACCCCACAAACAGATCTGCAACAGCTAAGGACGTCCTGCAATGTTTTGATGGCTTCTCCGCACTGCTCTGTGCTGGCTCTCCATAACTGGATAGACTGGGGGTATAGCCTGGATAGTCAGTCCCACTGTGGCTGTCATCCAGTGTTTATATTCCTTAGTTCAAGTCTCATAAAAAGCCCGATTGTTCGTCTTGGAAGGATAAATCAACATTTCAGAATTTACTCTTGCTTCCATGCAATGCTATCAATCACGTCCACTACATATTTTACAGTGCTTCTCTTTTCCTTAACCTCATCATTGTACAAGACACAGTGCTGGGGGAGAGGATGTACCCAAATACAAGCAATGACAAGGTTTGAGAGTCCAGGGTGTTGTGTTGGATCTGCACCTGTGTCTCTGAGCAGAGTTCTCGGGGGTTTATGAAGACAACAAAGCCTTGGGATGCCTTAGCCCTCTTGTGCTCATAAAGCTGTTAGATAGAAAAAGACCCAAGGCATTAACCTTTCTGACTCTGCTTAATCTAAGTTTGTCCTAGCAAGGGATAGTCAACACTGCACGAACACATTAGCACAACAAATAAGGACCTTCTTGGCACTTTAAACAGCTCCTCATGTCCCTCCACAGCAGTGCAATGTGCTCTCATCTGGACAAGCCAGGCACCAGAGCCTTTATTTTTAATTGCACTGAAGAGATACCAGTCTCATGGAAGGCTCTGCCCAAAGGCAAGACTGATCACAGCCCCTCCCCAGGCAAGTGCTGCTCCGAGATGTCATTTTCCCTTGCACTGAAAAATGCTTCTAGTTCAAGAATTCATGGCACGGGTTCAAATGTCTCCCAGAAGCTCTTTCAACCACAGCCACAAATATGGTCTCACTCTTCAAATGCTGCATTGGCAGCAAAATCAAAGCTTTGCCACTGCTCGGCCATTCCAGTTTGGAAACAAATTTTTTAGCCAAGATTTCTCCAGTCAACCGAATTCCCACTAGCCATCAATCACAGCAGCCTGCTCAGATGAAGGCCACAGTCTGAATTTGTCTACAGCAAAGTAACCCCTTGATTTTGGTGCTCTTATGAGCTTTTCCTCAAAGGTAAGTTTCTCCACATGAATCATTACACAGAACCCTTCTGTCTTCTGACTTGCTACTGAACCATCCAGGAGACAGCATTTAAATGCAAGAAGATACAACAATAGTATTGACTGTCCTTTGTCTGGGTTTATTTAATTCTCTAAAGCAAACAGTTTGTGTGAATTGCATTCCTGGTAATAAAATCGTCTTGCACATTTGCTTATAGAGGGTCACCAGGGAGAGCAAATGCACCTGTACTCAGCAATAAATGCTTGATTCTGTGTTGCACAGCAATTATTCAAAATGAGAGAGACTATTGGATCCAAGACTGCTGCCCTTTAGGACTCAGTCTGTCAAGTTGCATAGCTCTGTACTTTTTATCCAAGTGGATTTCATCTCCACAGCCTTATTTACTGGGTGATATTTCAGTCTTTCAGTCCAAGTTGCAGCGAGCTTGAAAAACATTTGACTACAGACCGCCTTTTCTTTGCTATAAGGAGCATTGCTTTTTTATTATTAGCATTTTTTATCAATATACCATAGCATATGAAAGGAGCAAAATTTAAAATGCATGGCTGGTTTATTCTGAGAGGACAGAGGAAGATAGAGATTTCAATTTAATCACCCCTAAAATTTTTTCATCCCTAGCATTAAAAACGCCATTGCTTTAGTCATCAAGAGGAAGTTATGATGCTGGCATATATTTATTTTCTCTGTTTTTTTGTACTTACTTGGAAATTTATCAGGAATCTGATATTTTGCTGTCTTCTTAAATTAAACAAGGAGTCATTAATATATTTTACAAACATCCTCTTACAGATACTTTCTTGACATTTATTACAGTTCTAGCCTTGCACTTGATATACTTTTACATATTGCTCAGCAAAGAGAAATGTAGAAAAATTCCGCAGAGCTGAAGAGCACACAGAGATGTGAACCAACTTCCCCTCAAAGTGAGATTTAATCAACGCAGTGCCACCTCGGCCCTGACCAGATGATCAGTTGCCACAGCTCTGAGTAATATCTTGGGATGTCTGCGCTCACAGACAATTACAGACCACTTAATCACCAAATTTAATCAAGATAATAATTAGGCACTGCATCCTGTTTAATGCACAAGGATGTGAGCCTTCCAGCTCCCGCTGCCAGAACGGAACTGAACACAGGAATGGGGGTAAGGAATCAGCAAAGTCAACAAATTGTGTCCTTAATGACAGAAGAAAAACGAAACTCAGCTTGCCAAATCCTTAAGAACTCCAATTCTTTGTGCCAGTCAAAAACCTGAGCCCACACAATTCTTTCAACAACCTATTTCTTCATAAGACCAAGCTATTATTTTGTGTTTGACCAGGCTTGAGAGATAAAGCTCAGGGTCCTGGTGCTCAGTTGGTGCTTAGTAAGCACTTTCTGCTCAGATAAACCCTGCTCTGCAGAAGGGATAAGGGGGGAAAGGAAAAGCTCGATTAAGTGACTTTTTGAAGGTCAAAAAAAATATAAACCTGTCAGTCATGTCAGCCACTGCACTACACTGCCTCTGGTGCACCAGCTTTGTAGGTCCAAGGAAACAGTTACAAGGCTCTACAAGTTAATAAATTTTTTGAAGCACCTCATATTTACTGTAAGCTAAGCAAAGTCACTTTCCGGGATAGATGCTATTAAGAAGATTTTTCCATATTTTCCTCCGACTTCAAAGTGCCACGTGAGTCTCCTTGTTAGAGCCTGGTGACACCCACACGCCACTGAGCTGGAGGAACAGCAGCAGCAGCAACGCATCTGTAAACATTAAAAAGCCCAGAAACGAAAAGGCTTGGAAGAAATAATGGAGGGCTGTAGAAAATTGACTAGACGACCCAGTAGGCCACTTCTATTTCTAAATTCTACAAACCTCCTTGGTTAAAAATAGGATGAAAAGTGTTTTGTTTTTTTTTTTCTTTTAAACCAGTGGGGATATTGGCTAATATTTTAAATTCAAAAAGTGAGTAACTTCTAATAAGGGCCACCAGGAAACCAACTTTACACAGTGAAGGGGGAAGTAAAATCCTTTTCTTTATATTAAAAAAAAAAAAAGAAAGAAAAAGTAGAACAGAATGATGGTTACATTTCAATCTTCAGAGCTGCTGTTAGCTGCAATAAATCCCTTTTGTAAAATTGGTGTCTTGAGCTGCAAATTCTTATCAAGAGTGTTACTATCAGCTATTGTGGGACTGTGAACAAGAATTCTCACTGTATTTTAATGGCTGCTGGCCATATCCATCAAAAAGGGGACTCTAACAGACATACAGTTATCATTGTTCAAATTTTAATGGATATATGGTATTCCCATTCATTATTCAAGTGACATTCAGATGCAGTTTCAGTCAAAGCTGTCTCTTCATAAATGTTATTAGCTACAAATGTGCCTTTAATAAAATTTTACACTGTACAAAAATAAAGCGTTGTACTGATAATCAAAGGAAAATGAATGGAAGGAACTAAAACCCACAGCAATAGAGTCTGAACTCCTTATTCAGTCAAAAACCTCTTTGATTTTAATGGTCAATTTCTCAGAAGCAGCACAGGAACACTGGATCAGGCCCACCAGAGACACACAGGACACAAAAAACACCTTCTCCAAACTCTTGTGGCTTCCATGCAGACTGCTAGCTGATTATTTGAGTCAAAACAGGTCTATCTGTGGTCAGTCTGACCACAACTCAATAATACTGTCTGCAAATCCAATATACATCGTCCTCTGGACAACTTTACATCCATTATCCAACTGTTTGGACCGCACACCTTGGAAAACCGTCTGTAAATGAGTGTTGGGGCTGTTGTACATGGTTCAATGCCATTCAGGCTCTGCTGTTCTCATGGCTGCTTGTATTTTTTTTACAAACTTGTGTGTTGAGCTATCTTAAGTTAGGCACTCAGAACTGAAACATCCTAAAGCTAATCAGGCTGCACACGCTGGCCCCAGACTGCTTCCTACACAAGCCAGGAAGCAGCTATTTATTTTCTCTAAATTAATACCAGCTCAGCAAGACACTTAAGCACATCTCTAACTTTGTAACGACACAGTCGTTTCCCACTCACTTAAACAGTGCAGATGCAAATGCTCTGCTGAACCAGTTTTATAAAAATCCAACAGCAGTCAGTAATAAATGCTGTGACAAAGAAGAGCAATCTCTGCTCTGCAGCCAGGAGGCTGGAGCACACTGCTGGGATCTGTAACACAGTGTCCTCGCTGATGCCATGGGAATGGCTCCACTTCCCTGCACCCTGCTCTGTTCTCCAGGCAGACAGCCACACAAATTCCTCCTCCTCCTCTCTCTGTCTGGAAGTAAGATGTATTTCTATATAGAAGGTATCTATTTTGCAAGATATATCTTGGGTTTCTCTTCCCTGCTCTTCTAACTGTGCATTTGAGATGAAAATACTGTCTCTAGCGAGGCTGAGTGTCTGAGGCAGGAGGGACAGGAGCAGAGGTGGGTTATTTGCCAGAGCAGAAGGCTTTTCTTCTGCAGCAGCTTTGCATGAAATCGGATTTATTTCTACCAGAATGAAAGAACAAAATGACACTTCAGTGGAGCTGGGAACCTGCCCCACTAAGTACAGACAGAGCAGGCAGAAGATGAAGGCAAAACCAGTCCCTGCTAAACCTGGCCAGCCCTGATGGTCTCTGCTCTGGGAAAGGCTCAGAGAGACAACAAGATGCAATAAAGATGCCTGAGTGCAAACTTATGCACCAAACCCCTTCTGGTCAGTAGCCCTCTTCCCACACTGGCACCTAAACTCTGCAGGGACTTTGTCTTAAAAGAAAAAAAAAAAAAAAGTAGTAGTAGTGGTTGTGGTAGTAGTAACGTTCCCAGAGGCAACGGGTGTGATGTCCTTGCACACTGCATCTTGACAGAGTATTTGCCATGGCTGTGCACAACAGGCACCCAAAAATGAGGCATTTCTCTGCCTGTGCTTCCTTGGAGTCTCCACTTTGCATGTGTTGTGCCCAACACACATGGACAAGATGGGCTTTTGCAGAAAAGTCAGCCACAAGCATCAGTTTTGTTGATAAGAAGACTGGAGTACATCCTCCCTTCCTACCACTGAGGGCTCTGCTCAGGCTTTCATCTGAAGGATTAATAACCTGTGCCCTGGAAGAAGACAGCCAGCACTGCTTGTTATTTTTTTGTGGAGGAGGAAGAGCTTGGGAGATACTTTTGGGTGAAGGTTCAAGCTGAAGGATCTGGAATACAAAAAAGCCATTCTCCTTGTAGCCTGAGTAAGGCCTTCAGGCAGGTGTGACTTCATGCACATGTAGAGGATCTGGCCTTGACATGTACAATACATGAATGACACTTAATGGCTGAAGCAAAAAGACCAAAACAATCTCCTAACATTAGCCAATTCAATAGCTTTAGGGGAAGGACCATCAGCATCAAGAAAGACGAGCCCATGAAGAGATGCTCAAGGGCAGAGTGCAGCTTTATCACAGTAAATCTGGATTAATCCAACCATTTTTGATGCATGCTCATCCCAGAGAAACACACCAGTTTCTCTATACATCAACAATAATTTTTTTTCCTGCACTTTGGGTAAACCTTTGAGATATCCACTGTTTATTCCTGAAGGTTCAATTTCACAAAAAAGTTGCATAGGGAAGTGGTTATCCCTCCATCCTGGGTGAAATCTGTCACTGTTGTCGTTTTAAAAGGTGATCATAAGAAGACATCTCACCCAGGCTGCAAGAAACAGCATCTTAATCTTGAAACTCTTTCTGTCATGCAGGGTTACTTCCGTGGAACCAGAGGGAAGAAGCACCCTCTTCACTGCTGCTCCTTGCCTAGAGTTAAAACACTTTCCAAATCATACATCTATCAAGCAAGGTAATTTCTCAGGGCCTTTGCTAGATCCAAAAATGAAAATTAAAGCATTATTAGGGGGTAAGGGTCAGGCACATACCCAGCCAACTATCTGGCAATGACTCCACCTGGAACAAAGAGATTCCAAAATAAATTTTTTAATGAGAAGGATGGCAAAAAGCCAAGCAGAAGTTGCAGAGGACACCTCATTAAAGAAATTGATAAGCCTAAGTCAGGTCAATCTGTTTAAGTAACTCGATGGCTTCAGTCAGATTGGAATAGATCTGTTTAATTTGCCTTCCGAAAAGCAGCAGCACAGGGGGAGCAGAGGAGGAGACCCCAAAGGGAGCCATAAGTGTTTCATAAAAGTTGGTAATTGTGCAGGAAGTTGCATCCATGGTTTACTACTTGGAAGAGAGAGACCTCTCACACAGAGTGAACCGAAGGAGTCGCAGGCAGCGAGAGCAGCCACACACGAGGAGCGGAACCGCGTTGTTTGTCAGAGTGTGACAACACCATGGGACCTCCCCTGCTCAGCCACAGCCCACACGGGGCCCACCAAAACAGCCCACCTGGCAAAGGCAGAACACTAAATTTAAGGCATGAGCCAGAACCTGACTTATTTTTACACCTTTGCAGCACTGAGAGAGCACCGGCAGGGAAAAGGAGCTGATTTTTCTGCCGGAACAAAGAGCTCAAAATATGGTTCTCGTTTTGAAACTCAAGCTCGGGGGCCCCGAAAGGGAAAATGAATTCTTGCAGTTCACAAAGACTGTGCCGTGAACCAAGCAGCACTGCCTGGTCTCTGTCAGGTTGTCTGCTCTGCTTCTGCTTGCGTGCCGACCGCAGGGTTATCACATCAGGATTTCCGTGCTGCTGAGAACAGCACAGCCACCAGCGTGCTGTGCGTCCCCGCTGCAAACTGCCACAGCCAAACGGCATCTTGCTAATGAATGCTGCTGCCAGGGCACTGCATCACTTGTAATTAGCAAACTGCTGCTAAGCTCGGGGACCTCATCTGCAGGTATCTGGGTGACCTCGCTGGTACGACTTTGGGGCTTATTTCATCACTGAGCAGAAAAATAATGTCTTTAAGTAATTGCATGGTTTGGTAATAGGTAAATAAGAACTTTGCCTCAAAAAAAAAAATATTAAAATAAACCCAGCGCTGCTTTTATTGGGCAGATCTCAGCAGCAATACCAGGGGAGGTTTTGTCATGCTTGGATTTAATCTACCTTTTAGAGATGATGTATAAGAAATTATCATGATGATTAAGAGGCAAACACAGCGCAAATGGAGTCCCCATCACCCAGTCTGCAAGCAAACATTAAGCTTTATAATGTATGACTGCACACAGTAATGAATAAGTACATCTCAGAGACTTTTGTTCCTTGCAGCCATATTCTGAGGGGTTTGGTACAGCCCCAAATATTAAATACTCTTCAGCTGGCCCTCAGGAACCAAGAGGTTTTGAATTCTTTGAACAGACCTTCTGGTCTCAGCACTGGGAATCACACCTCAGTGCTTATCCTGCTAATAGGAAAGTTGGAAAAAAAAAAAAATCAAAACATGAAGGGACAGATTCCCACATTGCTACCCAACCTAAAAAAGAGGCATTTTGGTGAAACACCATTAAGATGGCCATGACAACATCATTAATCTTATCAACACAGCAATAATGCACAAGACCAAAACCTGCAGCATCAAAGTGAAAGCCATTTATCTGGGACTGAGTAGATTATATTTTAGCCTGGAAAAAGGTATTACATCCCAATTGAAGGTTCTCCTGATTTTCCAAAAGGGGAAATGTTAGGCACATACTTCACCAGGGTTGTGGGGATCCCAGGACACCCAGACATTTCATGCTGCACCAACGTCACCTGCACTACTCATGACAAAGAATCACGAGTGGTTTGGATTGGAAGGAACCTTAAAGATCATCCAGTTCCAGCCCCCCTGCTGTGGGCAGGGACACCTTCCACTACACCAGGTTGTTCTAAGCCTCATCCCACCTGGCCTTGAACACACACCAAGGCACAACAAGGACCCTCTGGCAGCCCACCACACACACAAATGGTTCCCCTTCGGGAGGGAAGGAGGCAAACGCGGGAGCTACACAGGTTGGAGGGATGAAGATTTCAGCCAGGATTTTGGATGGGTGATTACTACAGACCATTAAGCTGTTCTCCTCTGGCTGGATTTATTGTTGACTCAACAAAGAAACACGCAGGGGGCTGGCTACCTGCCAGGGCTGTGCAAAGCAGTTGCTCCAAATTTGTTTAAAAAAAGGAAAAGCCAGCCCAAAATCGGAAGGAAGCCACAGACGCTTGTTTTCTGTTGCACCTGAAAAACCAAAGCTAGCTTCCCTCTCAATGGGAAATCTGCAAATGCAGAAGCCAGAAGCTTGTGAGGAATACAAACCCTCCTCAACACCATGAATACTGTCAGCGGATGTTTAAAAATCCCATCTCCATCACTTCACTTCCCAAAGTTGAGCACATTTTGATTCACCTTCTCCTAGCAACTTGCAGTTCCTTTTCTAGGGGGTATGACTGACAAAGCAACGAGAAGGGGAAAAAAGCAAACCTGACGAATGCCCACGTCCCCGAGGCAGCCAGCTCCGAGCAGGTGGACACCGCAGGAATCACTCGCGTCTCAGGAGTGGCGAGAGATGGATGATCTGGATCTGCAGAGAGCTTAGGTTAGTCAAATGACTTTTGCAGGCTCTGTGCCAGAATGAAGCAGAATGAAACAGAGATAATCCCCTGAAAGAATGCCCCATACAGCAGGGGAACAGCCAGATGCTTCGTGTGCACGATATTTCAGGGTAGCATAAGATACGTATCAGGACAGAGGTTCAGCAAGGTCATCAGCAGCAGGTCAGAGAGGGAGAAAGGTTAAAAAACCCCTAGAATATAACAAAGCAAAAGCAGAACTACAGAGCAAGCGCTTTATGCTGGGAAGTTGTGACTCCCTGAGGTCTGGCACTGAGAAAGGGCAGCCAGAGCACCGGAGAGCCACCCCGGAGCAAAGCTGCGCGTGGGCAGATGGTAATTCGGGGCTTCTGCAAAGTCAAATATTCATAAATGGTTCAGCAGGAAAGGAGAGTATCACTGCGAAGCAGACTTAGACTTAGACTGCCCTGACTTGAAATGGGCAAATTCCGATTTAAAAGCTTCCAAAATTAAAAAAAAAAAAAAAAAAAGAAAATAATAAAATAATCAACCCGCTAATATGTCAGTAGAGGTTTCTCTGCTTGTTTGCTTTCCTGGAAGCATCTGAATTTTGAAAGTCTAAGGATCATCCATAATAGTCACATTAGACCGCAAAAGAACTGGCTCAACTTAGTTTTGTTTCTTTTTAATACAGTTCCTTAAATATCCAAAATTAGGTAATTAAGAAAATAGTGCCTCTAGCAGACATCTGGGCTTTCTGTGGTCAGATTTTCCAGCTTTATCACGTGCTATTTGGCAAGATCTTTCCTTGTCTTCAAGTATTTTGGTGTCTCAGGGGATTTTAGATCATATCATAACTAAGGCTATAGCTGCCCAGCTAGTCACAAATAATCAGAATATTATGAGCTGAACACACAGAGAGACAGAGAGTGGAGTGTCGAGAGCCAGAGGTGTGATGCAGAATTACAATACAAAATCTTCTGAACAGGAATCATGTTTTCACATCCTTCAGCTGCATTTGCAAAGCAGTGCTCCTTTTACTTCTCTCTGATGGACCAATATTTTTGGCTTTATTCTTTTACATGTTTATCTGTCAACAGAGAACAGAAATGATGTTTCTCTACTAAAAAAATTTCACTTCTGCATCCCCTCATCACTTCCTGAGAAAAGCCAACAAAAGCACATTTTTGCAACGACAGTGAACACGTGTAAGAGCAATGGGCTATCAAATTAAAGACAAATGTGTTATAATATTAACACTGACTTGCATGCACAGCATAACTATCCTGCTGAAAAAAGAGCTAAGGAATCCTCTGCTACAAATCACCAGACAAATGCATCTGAACAGTGTGAACAAAGGGAAGTTGCCACGGAAATTACAACTGTTCAGGTGGTTGTACAGGAGAAATTCCATCCTCAGCTTATCACCAGCAGTTGGTGCTTCGAAAGACCACCAGCAAGTTATGAAAGGCTCTTTAAGGTAGGAAAAGCCATTTCCTCCTTAACCCTACGGAGGCAGCAACACAGCCCAAAGCACGAGACACAGCATCTGGTGTATCAGAAACCCTGCTCTCTTGGTTTACTCAAAACTACAGCACAGTGGCAAGTTTCAGGGTCAACTAGACTTTGACAAAGCACCGACGCTTCACTGAAACTTGAATGTTGCTATTCTTTCATTTGAGAGGAAAAAAAAACCTCTAACATCTGCCCTGTGCAGAGGGCTCACGGCACCCTTTCAATCAGGGGACAAGGCAAAGTAAATACTTGAGGAAGCTGTTTTCTCATGTGCAAAATAAACACTTTGCCAAAGGGTTCACTCACCCCACGCGTGGGCACTCGGGATCAGGTCAGTCTGGACCTCTCATCCCTGAGAGTGTACACGGGATGTAGACAGCAGGAAGGCACCAACCAGTTTGCAGCTAAGCCATGGATCTTAGCACAATTGATCATTCAGGTTTTGGCTCTTTTTTATGTATTAAGGTATTATGGAAAAGAGTCTGGGTCCTGGGTTCTGCAGGACAGATCTCAGGTCAATCAGGCCAGTGAAATTTTTTTCACAGAAAGAGGAGCACACTTGGTTAATTTTGGACCATAAGGAAGCTTCTCCGTCTCTTTCACATTCATCTAAAAGGGACACCACCTATGTGCTGGATATTTTTCAAAAGCCAACATATGTTTTTGGTGGTTTTTTTTAATGACACAGAAGAAGCAAAGCAGCACAGCTCTCACTGATTTTCATTAAGGTGCAGAGAACTCAGTGCTGTCTGGGCTCTGAAAGTCTCCCGTCACGCTACCTGATGGGCACTGCCTTGGTGCTTCAGTTCTCCACAGAAGGTGACCACAAAACCAGCATCAGCTCCCTAGGTTAGGCACCCCAGCCTCTGCCCTCTGGCCCTTGCATCCCCAGCTAAGAGGTTAATAGGATCTCACTCCAAGCCGTGCTGGGGCGGGACCCATCTGATCTCACGTCACACCTCAATGCCTGAGCAAGTCATCAAGGCTTCTTTAACTGTCAGCAGGGAGGATGTCCCACCTCCAGAGCCTATTTTTTCAATGTTTCCTCCAAATGAGATAAATCCCATGTTAAAGTACCTATTTCTCATTGTGACCTATAAAAGGAGGACAGATTACCAGCTCTGACAGCAGCACATACATTGCAGATGCTCACACTCTGTCAGATGCATCCCACAATGATCTCCTGCACTCTAAGGCAGTTCTCAGCACAGGAAAACACTCCCTGCTCAAGAAGGAACATGAATTGCTTCCATCTTGTACCATGCCTGTCCTTCATGAACTCACCCCCTTTCATAAGGAGAGCAGTTTTCTCCCAATTAAAAGAAACTGGAGTATTCTTAAAAGAAAATGAAGATCCAATTCCCTCAGAGACTCCCTTCTGCGAGGTCTTTAGATTATGGGGTTGCAGCAGTGTATTATTCCCAGTATCGATTCTGCCAGTGGCTCTGTCAGCCAGCAGCAAGGAGAGGGGGCAGAGGGAGTGGGAGTCTTATCCATGAGAGCCACACATGCGCCAGCCCTGGGGCGAGACAGAGAAACCAAGCCCTACCCTCAGCACTGAAAGGCAGGGCTTGTGGCCAAACATGAGCATGGTTTTCCTTCATGTCTTAGTCATCCCGCATATTTTTGCTCTCCACTGTGCTTCCTAAGGAAATGAGTCCTAGAAGCCAGGGGTTTTTCCTAGCTGTTTGTTTTCTAGGCTCCTGAGCACTGTCTGAATTTGACAAACTTCTCCTGTCCCTTTTTGTCCTCACTGCTGACCCAAGACACCCAGGTGGACAGTGCTCTGAGCTCCTTGCCTGAAAAGCCACAGAAATGAAGAATGAAGACATGTCTAGGGACAAAATGTGCTGGAGCAGCGACAGTCAGGAAGCCCTAAAAACCTAAAACCACCTTCCCTGGCACGGGTGCAGTCGCCACATTTCAACCTCCCTTCCCAGCACTGGGACCAAGAGGAGACAGAGATAAAACAGCTACAGGCTTCATCCTGCCAGAGATGGAAAGAGGAATTCTGCGGTGGCAGCTCCCTCGACTCTCCATCACTGCATGTCAAGTGCAGTAGGAGAATAACATCTCTGAGTGGCCACCAGAGCCACTGCAGTCCACACAGCACCTTGGGCTACGGAGCTGCCTGGGCAGCAGAAATCCCTCCTGCCACCAAGGCTTTCTGCTTAAAAGGCACAAAAGACCTTTGCAGCTCCTTTGGGCCCGGCAGCTCTCCAGACTCCAATCCCACGGGGCACTGCTGTGCGTCTGGGCTGATTCACGCCTGCACCAATGCCCCTCCTCTGCTCCAGGGTCATTGTGGCTGGATTTCACCCCTGCTTCCACAGCAGGCAGCAGCATCCCACTTTGATACCCTCTCCTACAACGGTCCACACCTTTGCCATGATGGCAAATCCTGCTGAGGCACATCTACCCTCAACACACTGCCAGTCATTTGCGACCACGTCTGCTGCCTACCAAGAGCTATTAATCACAGAACGGCTCAGGGTGGAAGCGACCTTAGAGATCCTCTTGTTCCAACCTCCCTGCCACGGGCAGGGGCACCCTCCATTAGACCAAGTTGCTCAGAGCCCCATCCAGTGTGGCCTTGAACTCTTCCAGGGATGTGACACCCACAGCTTCTCTGGGCAGCCTGTTCCAGTGTCTCACCAGCCTCACAGTAGATGAGCCACTCATTCTTCTCATCCAATATATTAAAGGCTACAAAGTTGTAGCTTGAAAACCTAAACCATTCAGTTAAGATTCCATCTAAACCTGCCTCTGTTTTTCTTTCCTGTACATTAGAAGGCAAGAGAAGTGCTCCATTTTTCTTGTTGCAGATTGAGGCCTCACAGTGTAGACCTTGCTGGTTTTTATTACTCCCGCATGCAGCAATGCTCCCCTTCCCATTGTTATCCTCTGACACACTGTCACTGCAGGGGTAAAAAGGAAGGAGAAGAAGGTAATGACATGAAACACAAGGTTTTAACCTGAAGTTCATTCCTCTTTGGCTGTCTGAGGCTGCTGGAAGCATGAATCCAGTTCTGCTGTTTAAAATAGGTATTACTCAAGTGACTCACCTCTTGCTGAGACCACTGGCTTGTTCATCACATGCCAGTGCTCAGAGCATGCCACTTGTCCCTGCTTACAGCAAGAACTTGATTCCTGCAATTTATTCCTGGCTCTGCTGTGGATTGCATGGCTTTGAGGAAATTGCAATAAGAACTGGAAAACTTGACAATTTTAAACTGATGCTTACATTCCCAACAGCCTCTTCCTGTCCAGATTGTTTAAGCTCCAATACTGAAGCTGAGATTTCAAACTTGTGCTTACATTATAAGTCTCATTCACATAGTCATTAGCAGCATTAAATTGGAAGAGAATCTGCTATGAAGCTTAGTCATCTGGTACCATGAAAAAGTGCTGGCATGGTTGTTTGATGTTGTGATAGAGGCTGGTACTCCAAACCAGGAGATAGCAGAGCTTTTCAAGTTATGCTCATTATTTGCTTTGCAATGACACAGGAAACAGTAAGGGCTTTAATCTCTAAATAATTTTTCATTCAGGGATTTGGGAACAATCTAGAATATATAGAAGTTGTTTTGTTTTGTTTTCTCCATTAAATGCTTCATTAATGTACTGCTCATTTAATAACGAGCTGGGGAGAAAAAGAAAGGAAATAAGTGATGTGTTTTTATGCAAAACCAAAACTCTGACACCTCTTTGCTCTTGTTGTGCTACAAACAGCTTGCTTGAGTTGCAGGAGACTTGGCTTTGCATAAGAATGTTTCACGAACAAGTGGGGAAAATGATTCTAAAACACAAGGGAAAAATTAAGAGGGAAAACACAAGATTAGATGGCCAGATGAGCAGTTAAAGACTCCAACACCTTGATCTCAGCACATCAAATAGAATATATCTACTTACATGCAGCCTATGCCCTCCTCCTAAAAATACACTCCCTCCTTGGTGCACTGATATTTGAATTCAGATCAAAGCATTCTCAAGGTTGTTTTCTTTTTTGTGTGTTTTTTTCTTTCAGCAACTTCCAGCCACTTCCTCCAGTAACCCTCCCTCCTTCAAACACCCCTTCATACACTGGATACAGGGCAGCACTTCGGATTCGAGTTTCAGCGCTGTACATCACCGTGACGGATCGGGCTTCAGCAAAAAGACTGTGCAATGAAAACTTCAGGAAGAGGGAGGATGAATTTTGGTGTGATACCACAGATCAGTCTTCATTTTAGAGTAAGTAAGTCCAGCGGCTCCAAGCCTGGCAGCACGAACAGGGCTGCTGCAGGTACCCAGCGGAGCACTGCCCAGGTAGCCTGCGGCAATGCAAGCTGCAAGCTTTGCAACTAACACAGAGTTATGGTGGGACTCTCCTGCCCAGGAATCCCCACTAGGGAGACAGCGTTACTGCAGCAGGCTGCCCAGAGCAGTGGTGGATGCTCCACACCTGAAAACATTCAAGGTCAGCATAGACAGGGCTCTGAGCAACCTGATCTAGTGGAACGTGTCCCTGCACATTGCAGGGGGCTTGGACTAGGTGACCTCTAAAGGTCCTTTCCAACAAAAATCCTTCTGTGGTTCTATGATTCTTCTTCCCTGCCAGCCTATCCCCAAGGTCAGAGGCAGAATATGATGCTTTTAGGTTAGAAGAGCAGCAAACACAAGAAACACCTAAGGGGGTGACACTGCTCCATCCAGGCAAAATGTGGTGAAATCCTGACCATGGCAAATTTGGTAAAAGCTGCAGGCAGAGGAAGGACTTCAATAGTCTGCTTTGCTGTGGCTGGTTATTTTAAGCACTGTGGAAAATACATTGATGATCCTGGTTTAATAATTAAGAGCATCAAACTAAAACTTCAGGCCAAATTATGTTCTCATTTTAGTTCATTTAGGTCTGTGAAAATGAATTGAATTACTCAAGATCTTCATCGATGTAATAAACCCGGTCACTTTGGCACTGCAGTCCATGGGTACTCATTAGAAGCTAAGCCACAGCCTTGCTCCAGATGGCTTGTCTCTACAACACAGCATACATCCAAAGCACTTCAAAAACTAATCACCTACTGATCATATCCCTTCAATTAAAAATTACTCAATATTTCCAAGTGCTGGCATCCATTTTTAGAAATACCAGAAAATTACAAAGTGCTTGGCCAGTATTTTGTAGCTTTTCCTACACTGCAGAAATGTCAGCTGAACAACATTAACCAGTCCAGCAAGGCATTTATATCTGGTGTGTGGTGTATTTGAAAATTTCTCCATCTTTACATCTGCTGTGGCAGCAGACTTAATGAGACCAGAGCAGAGACAAACAGAGAAAACTGTCTTTTACCCTATTGTCGGGGTACAGATGGAGAGAATTTTTAGAGCAATTTGATTCAATCAAATGCCAAAAACTCCAAAGGAAAATCCAGTATCACTCTTTTTCAACGAAGAGGACCCAGATTGATGCACACATTGCTGCAGAGCTGAGAATGAAGGAGGGGAGAGCCTCGCTGAGCAGTGTGGGATTAACCATTCAGGAGATGTAATTTCCCCAGTAAATTCCACATTTGCTTACATGGCACCTACTCTGGTTTATATCAGGTAAATATTGAAAAATAGAGAGATGTGGAATATCTCAACCCATGAGTTCTCCTCCTCCTTAGAGGATGATGATTATTTTGTGGAAAATAAAAATACAGAGACCTCACTACAGAGTTTTCTGGGTTCCTTATGCAAACTAGAGCCACAAAGCCAACAGCATCTTTTATTTTAATGCAAACTCCTCAGAGCATCACTGACCAGCTATTTCAGCTTGAATCAATGAAGTGTCATCTCCAGGAACACAGACATTAGCTCCTCCAGTCTCTGCTGATGGACAGGCAGGGCTTACATTAGCCATGGCTAACAACTTGGAGTAGCTAGCAATAAGACTAAATACACCTTTGAGGAAGTAGCAGACTTTCTTACTCATTGTAAGGAAAATTAAGTGTATTTTCCAGACAAATGACTGTGCATGGCAGATTTGGCTCAATATATTTAATGTCATAACCATGCTTTCAGGTTGGAAAGGAAAAAGTGGCTCAGCTCCACAGCAGGAGCAGATGTTTGCATGGGATAACTGAACCACTGTGAGCAAAATCTTCCTACATTGTGCCCTTTTGACAACTGTCCCAGAATTCAGTGTTTTTTCATCATGCTGGGTGAATTATGGGATGTAAGTATCCTACAGTCCATAAAGACAGGACCCTCCACAGTAATCTAACTACGTTAGTTTAAAGCTTGGAATATCTCAAATTGACATGGTAAAGAGACAGTTACTGGGAAATCAAAGCTGGTAACAGAATTATAGAACAAAATTTTAAAAGGGAATAGGTGGGCCACAGCATGAGGCCTCCCATCTTGCTCCCACTCTATGGCTGCATTTAGGTCATTCAAACACTGTGCAAATGTGCACTACACCAAAACTGTGCTTTGCAGCAATGAGAAATGTGACTTGTTCATTTCAGAATATACACAGGGATATAATAATGATAATAATAATAATAACATCTCAGTTTCCTTTAGAGCAGCCCTATGAAAAGGTGTTTTCAACTTTCCTTTAATCCCAATATAAACACAGCTTTAAAAATGAGCATCTAGACAACCAAAACATGAACGAAAAGCATATTAATTTGGGCTGTAAAGGAGTTGGCAGCATGATGACTTAAAGGCAACCTGTGGTTCCCCACCCTGAAACTGTACATTTGCTTTTGGTACCTGTTTCAGTGAACGATAACTGAACTTGTGCTAATAAAAATCAATTTTCTTCTCAGCAGCTAACTACGCCATAGCCTTTATTCCAGAAACCCCAGTATTTTCAGCTAACAGCTTCACACTGTTCTAGGTTGCAGACCTCTTCTTACAGATGCCACTCATGACCAGAGACCCAAAGTACTAACTTATTTTTGCTTCACTGCTAGCAACCAGAGTCACGGCAGGTCATTAAAAAGATTTGTCTGGCTGAACAGCTTCCAGAATTGCAATGAAGTAGTTATTTAATATCCTCAGATGAAAGGTACTATGCAAATACAGAGCACTGTGCTGTACCAAAGAGGGTCCTCTGATTATCTCCTATTAGTCCAACAGGGGTAAATAGGTTCTAGCCTGAGTTTTTGCAATACCATTTCCCTGCTAAACAAGCTGTAGTCAACTTAACTTGACAAATTTAAACAATTAACCCATGGGAACTCAGGTTTCCTTTTCATATTTGCAGGTCAGCTGCCTTGAGACAATGTCTGAAGTACAAACAGGCTTTCAGGGCCAGATTCTGATTTCATTCAGCATGGTGCAAATCAGGAATAATCCCTGTAGAGATTAGTAGGAGTGAGATCAGATTCAGGCTCTTGGAATTAAAAAGTACAAACCATGTGCTTGTGGGCTTATCCTAATTCTGCTAAGTACAAAGCAATTCTCCTTCATGTCCTTCTCCTATTCTGTCTAAAGCACTCTGAGCTGAAAAGCAAAGAAAGTGCTGCTCTGAGCACCCAATAGAAGATGGTTGGCATTGCAAAATACTTTTGCCTGCAAAGTTATTTAATAAGCCTTATGCTTTAAACAAAACCAACAAAACCTGAACGAAAAAAACCCACAAACCAACCAAAAAAACACACACAAAGAAAGTCACCTTCAAATTACACAAGCAGAGAAAAGATATGCTTAAAGATCCCTCCTGACTCCCAAACTATGAAATGAAATACACTACCCATTTTTTACAAGAAATTAGCACATTTAATTACTCCATTTTACAGCATCTGTCTCTGGTTCTGGGCACATATCAAAGGAAAGCACAAGCAGAGCTTTTGCCAGATGCCTGTAACATCCTTAGGAAGCATCTCAACAGGAATTCCAGCATTGTTACAAATTAATGCAATCTCATCTGAAAGTTACTTGTGTCCTTTCCCTGCCACTGTCTCCTTTGTTAGGTCAAGCAGTGAAAAGATAACCATGCCAGTGAGCACCTCGTTTATTTCTAGGTAACATCAAAAACCAAGTCACCACCTCAATGAAACTGTGCATCTCTGTCCGACTAAACCAAAAGGATGTAACTTTTGCCATCCAGGATCCCTGCTAACGTACTGGTTTTCAGTGTGCACCTGGAGAACCCTGGGGAAAGAGGCCAAGTTACAAATCTCCATCCTACTTAGATCAAGATACAAATCTCACAAGTGATAGGGAACTATGCAGTTACCCACTGAGAAGGATAACAYGAGCCTGCATAAACACTGTTCCATTTGGTGTGGAGTGCTGGTTTGGGCCAGTCTGGGGCCCTGTTTTGGGTGGTTTTAGCACTGCCATGGTGGCAAAGAGACCAGGAATGCATGRGGAGCTGGGAGGAGATGCAGCCAAGACAGATGATCCAAACTGACCAAAGGAATATTCCCCACCATCCGACATCATGCTCAGTATATAAAGTGGGGGGGAAAAAGGAGGAAGGGGGAAACATTTGGAGTGATGGTGTTTGTCTTCCCAAGTCACTGCTACATCTGATGGGGCCCTGCTCTCCTGGAGATGACTGAGCACCTGCCTGTCCTGGGAAGGAGGGAATTCATTCCYTGTTTTACTTTGCTTGTGTGCATGGCTTTTGCTTTCCCTATTAAACTGTCTTTGTCTCAACCCACGAGTTTTCCAACTTTTACCCTTCTGATTCTCCCCCCACGCAGCTGGCGGGGCAGTGAGAGAGCGGTGCCTGGTTGCTGGCTGTGGTTAAACCACGGCAAATGTTTTATTCTCTCTGCCATGATGTTTACATCACTTATGCCTCCAAAAATAGCCGACTGGGCAGGCTGAAGGACACCTTTAATACAAGATGCCAGTGTTGTGGCTTTGTTCTGCACCTCCTGAAAAAATCCAAACCACTTTTAATTCTCCCAGCACCCAAGACACTCTCCGGGTGCCTGCTGCGTTTCTTAAAGATCACTCATCAGGTTTGAAATCTGTCACCATGTACTTGACAAGGACCCCTTGTCCTTTGGCCTTTGAGGAAGAACATCTTGTTAACAATCTCACGTCCCAACGACTTCGGACAGGAAGTTGAAATTCAGTAGCAGCTATAACTGGACTGGCAAGGGCTGTCACACCTATGAAAGAATTTCCTTTGGGAAGGGGAGAACAAGAAAGAAAATTTTATCTTTATACACTAAAAGAGCTGGGCTCTTAGACAGTGATGACTGATGGCTCTATGGCAAGGGCTCTGCTATACAGATGGAGGGGTTCTGTTGGCTTTGGGTAAGGAAACCACCATCCACAAGCCTGTTCATACAAATGCCATGTGTTTTACAGATTATGAGAAGCCACAAGCTTTGCAAATCTCAGTAAGCAGATGACAGCTTCAGCAATTGATTTGAATACATGTGTTCAGCAACATTCCTGTGCTGACTCAGAAGGAAGCACGCCGCCCTTGCTGACTTCTGAAATGTTTTGGTCTTGCCTTCAATAGTCTCCAGGTAATGAGCAGATCAAGCCCTAATGAGCTCACTACCTATGACAAGTCTACTCAAGGTTACTGTGCACAACCCTATTCTCTCTTGGAAAAAGAGGAAACTGTTATGCAGCATTTGTTTCTGATGGAAAAGAGTATCATAAACAAAACACAGGACCTGATCAGAAATGCAGAAACACCCTAATTTCCTTGGAAGTCAATATTGTTGGTGCCAGGCGAAACAATGCTGCCACATACCTGTACCTGCCCAAGAGGAGCAATCAGCTCACAGGAGAGCACAGCAGCTGGAGGGGGAAGATCAGAAAGATTGATTCTGACAGCTCTAAAAGCAAGAGAGTTTTAATATTCAGAAAAGTGTCAGTGCCCTAATAACAGATTTTCCATCTCCAAGAACTACAAGTTGTCAAATGAAACCTGATTAGATACAAAAGTAACAAAGGCAAATTTGGATCAATTCCCTTCGTAGAGACGAGGGACTGTGAAAGAGAGACTTTTCGAAACAAGCAGATCTCTCCCGGTTTTGCCCTCAACCTAACCCCCGGGCACGGGTGGCAGCGTGCCACATCTCGCTGTTCAAGAGAGGAGGGTGCCAGCAGTGCAGCAGGTGGCACCAGTTCCGATGGCACCAAGTTCCACCCCGCGGAAGAGCTGCCTCGTAAAGCCAGCCTGTTCCTCCTGAGAGTGGGAAGGGTCACAGGCCACCCTGGCAGCCCCACCCTCAGTGCGTGCCCCTCTGCCGAGCAAGCCTGAAACTCCCACAGGAAGTGCATCAGGTTGCCTTGGGGTCTTGTTCCCACTCCAGTCTGCTCCATGAGAAGCTCCTCACTGAAGATACACACTGGTATCTCCTGCATATCAGAGCCAGTATATTTCCAAGCAAGACAGTAAAGGTGTAAAATTTGTACTGGCAGACAACAGCCTGACTCTGTAACATTATTTTCCAAACTCAGAGACATGCCAAAAGTGTRGTTAGTGGCTCTGAGAGCAACCTCAGGGGAGAGTTACACCTTGATGAAAAGCCATTTTCCAAAACAGAGCTGTGCCTGGTGGGTTTATTTCATAAAATACAGAGAAGGTCTAAGTTTGTGTGGGGTAAGATAAATCAGGAAAAAGACATTTTGAGCAGACCTTCTTTAAAAATTCACACACACACACACACAAATTAAGAAAAGTTGGGTGTTTGAGTCTCTGACAGCTTGCCTGAGGAGGATCTAAGAACTGATTTCTGTGGCACTAAGATATAACTCTTGGTCTGGCTTGTTCCCACAAGACAACTGTCCTTTTTCCAAAATAATAACTTGAAAATGGGGCAAATTTCTTAGGATTGTTTCTCAATTAGTGTGATGACAGTCACCACACACTGGACTGGGGTATTTTAAGCCAAAGGGACAAAATGCTACTGTCCCTGGAGTGGGGAAAGCTTTTCTCAAAGAAACAGTAGAGACAGTGGCTGCACTGCRTGCTTCTGCCTTAATCTGGTAGAATTTTAGCTTTATAGAGCTGGTGGAGGGGCTGGAATACAAGTCTTAAGAGCAGCAGCTGAGGGTGTCTAACCTGGAGAAAAGCAGGCTGAAGAGAGACCTCTCCCTCTACAGCTCCCTGAAAGGAGGCTGTAGTGAGGTGGGAGCTGGTCTCTTCTCTCAAGTAAGAAGTGACAGGATGAGAGGAAAGRGCCTCAGGTTGCATCAAGGGAAGTTTAGACTGAATATTGGGACTTTTTTTTTTGCATTAAATGGGTTGCAAAGCATTTCAACTRGCTGCCCAGGGAAGTGGTGGAGTCACCATCCCTGCAAGTGTTCAACRAACATGTGGGTGTGACACTTGAGGCCGTGGTTTAATGGTGAAGATGGTGGTGGCGGTAGGTTGATGGTTGGACTTGACGATCTCAGAGGTCTTTTCCAACTTTAATGATTCTATGACAGAATTCTTCACCCAGACCTTCTACAGGTAAAGGAAATGCATGTGTCCTCCTCCTAAGACAGCAGAAACAAAGCTGAGCAAATGAGTCGCTGTCCTACCCCAGCGGCRGGTCAGGTGGCAGCAGAGGAGGAAAGGAGCAGCCTCTTCTCCTGGTGCTCTGKGAAACAGAGACATCCCTCTCCAAAGGAGCTGGACTGGTAATTCTAACCTATTGATTCTTTTCCATAGAAACCTCTATCTTTTTCCTCTATTAAAAAAGCTCCAAAATGAATTGCAACAATGAATAGCAACATCCTCTGCCAATACTTAACTCAGTATCGACAGGAGACTCCTGCCTTGCAGAGAAGCAGCTTATTCTAAACTCCTTTGTTTCATTGCTACTAGCAAATGTTTTAGCCACCTCTGCAATTACTGTATCACCTTGTATTTTTCAACAGCCAGTATCCATCTCCTGCTCCTTTGCTCTTTGGCCTCACAACCAGTTATGTAGTTGCTTGAGGTAATTTGTGTTTGAAACATTGGCTGTTTTACACAGCAGACTTACAGATCTTTTGGAGAAACATAAATCAGTGTCTTAACTGCGCATTATCACCCAACTTTTGTCGGTGTAATTAACTGTCTGAATTGTGAGCATTATGTCAAATTGTTACTGACAAATCTGGTGGGCTTACAACAKTCTTACAATGCTAGTGGATGAGGGAAGAGTTATTGACATCATCCACCTGAACATGTACAAAGCATTYGACACACTGTCCCACACAACATCCTTGTCTTTAGACTGGAGAGACATGGATTTAACATGCAGGACAGCTGTGCTCCAGCATCACTGTAGTTTTATCACAAAGTTGTGAAGGTGCTGCTGTTTCACACATCCTGCTACCTCAGTACAGGCTTTTTCTGTATAACTCCTGGTCTGAAGCAGTTTTTACTTTTGTATATCTGTTTTTGCATACTTTTTAACAGAAAATCTGCTGTGACAGCCACAGTGAGTCAATGACACTTTATGCTCCTCTGTAAGGTCTGAGGATCCAGGAAAGCAGAAGCAGTGTGTGAACAGCCACACAGATAAAGCACCAAATAACACAATCCTTGTAGCACTATGGTGATAACCTCCTTGTAGTACACAAAACAGAAATATAGATGATTTATATTGCATTGGCCGTGCTTTTCCACATCTCTGATGGCTGCACCACCCAATGGAGTGGCAGAGAATGAATCCCTTCTCTAAAGCTCTTTTCTCCACATGGTAAAAGACTTACTTTCACTTTTGTAAAAATCAAGCTGTTGGTCAAAAGAGCAACATTTACACCTTTACTGGAGTCTCCAACCACTTTACAGGCTGAACTAAACCTCCAGGAAACTACAATACTGTCCTTTACAGCTGGAAAATCTAGAGCAGAGAGTTGAGAAGGGACAGGCCTTGGCTCTCCAGGCTCACTCCAGGTTCTCAGCTACAAGCATGTCATCCCAACACCACACACTTATTCTCAGATGCAAAGTTTAAGCATCCCTGGCTCTCCTGATGTCTTGGTTCACTCTGACCCTGGCACACAGAGAACAAAGCATGGGAGAGAGGAAGGGGATTTGTGGGAGCTGCAGAAATAGCCTGTTCTCTTCCAGCAAGGAGCATTTGTGGAAACAGGACTGATGAGAGGAAGAATGTGCAAAAGAGGGATTGTGCTGGTTTTGGCTGGAGTTCATTTTCTTCACAGTAGCTGGTATGGGGCTGTGTTTCAGACTTGTGCTGAGAACAGTATTGATAACACAGGGATGTTTTTTTTCATCACTGCCGGGCAGAGTTTACACAGAGCCAAGGCCTTTTCTGCTCCTCACCCCACCCCACCAGCAAGGAGTCTGGGGGTGCACAAGGAACTGAAAAAGGACACAGCCAGGACAGCTGACCCCAACTGACCCAAGGTCATATCATATGGCATCATGCCCAGCACACAAAGATGGGAACAGAAGAAGAAAGGGAGGAGTGTTAAGAGTGATTGCATTTATCTTCCCTAGTCACCATTATGTGGGATGGAGCCCTGCTTTCCTGGGAATGGCTGAACACCTGCAGGCCCATGGGAAATGATGAATGAATTCCTTAGTTTGCTTTGCTGGCATGTGCAACTTATGCTTTATGTATTAAATCTATCTCAATCCCTGAGTTTTCTCACTTTTACCTTTCCGGTTCTCTCCCACTGCAGAGAATGTGAGAGAGTGGCTGGCTGGGGGGTTAAACCACGACAGGAAAAAAACCTGAAGAGCAGGACTGAAGGACATTTCAGTGTCTACTCAGGAAGGAGAGAAACAGAGATGAAACTAGTAAAAAACTCTCCTGAAGCTCTGAAGAAGCTCTCGGTATCTCACACACACCTTGTATTTCCATGGGCACCTCACATCACCACATTGCAGACATCAGAATAACCATGGTGGAGGTGACTTCTTTTGCCCATAGATGAGATCTTGAATCAAAGCCATATCCTCTGACCCCAGAGCTGTGTCCCCTRCCCAGATGTTCTCTGTGAATCCCCTGCAGAGTTCCCAGTTACACCAGTAAGCCACACCATAGGCATTTCTGGCAGCCCRAAAGAAAGGAGCTGCCTTTTACCAAATTTATAAAGCACCTCACACTACCCTCCCAARTTGTCTTCCTCCTCCTAGCACCAGAAAAGACAATTTTGATTTCCACAAGATATTTTATAAGAGTCAGTTTGCATTTCAACATTGCCTTCCTAAGCAAGAGAAGTTTTTGCAAGGGTCTGTTTAACTCCTAACATTTTAGAAAGGATAATGCAGTTTTCCCTTGCATTTCTGTGTTGCCATTACAGCACAGATCTCCAGAGCATGAGAGAKAACTTCATCATAACAGCACAATAGCAACACAATAAAAGAAAGATAGAAAGCTATTAGGAAGCRTCCAAAGGAGAGCAACGAAAACRCTGAAGGGCCTTGGGGGGAAGCCGTGAGRAGCAGCTGAGGGCAYTTGGTCTGTTCAGCCTGGARAAGAGGAGACTGAGGGGAGACCTCACTGCAGTTACAAGTTCCTTGTGAGGGGAAGAGGAGGTTCAGGCACTGATCTCTGCTCTCTGGGAATGGCCTGAAGCTGTGTCAGGGGAGGTTTAGGCTGGATATCAGGAAAAGGTTCTTCCCACAGAGGGTGGYTGGGCACCAGAACAGACTCCCCAGGGGAGTGGTCACAGCACCAAGCCTGACAGAGTTCAAGAGTCTGAACAAGACTCTCAGCCACATGGAGTGATTTTTGGGGTGTCCTGTGCAGGGCCAGTTCAAAGATCCTTGTGGGYCCCTTCCAGCTCAGGATATTCTGTGATTCCGTAAGTTCCATAGTTCCAGTGGCTGTGGCATTCTCAGCTGCTGTAAATGCCTCCATGTCCTGCCTGCAAATTGAGTATCTACCTGCTTTGTGTTCCCACCAGAGCGGCTGCTTGATCACCTGGAGACATCAGGCAGCCCTCAGCATCAGAGTYTGAAGTTTGAGCCTGAACTTTTGTTAATGCAATACAGGGCAAGCAAAAGTTCATTTTCACTTCTCAGGTTGAGTTTTTAGGCTAGAATTAAGTCAGATGCTTGAGAAGAGCAGCAGGTCTGTTTGTAAGAGGCAGAGTGAAGCCACAGGAAGCCTGATCACAGAGTCATTGCTTCTCAATAAAGGCAAATTTTAACTGAAGGGGAAAAGCAGAGGATGTAGGAGGTGAAAAGAGAAGAGAGATCAAGAAYGAAGAATTCTAATTCTTCTAATAAGCATTAGACTGAGGAGCAAGAGAGATCCTTTTTTTACTTGAAATATACGGAATTGTCCCTGAAGAGAAAAACAGGGTAAACCTTCCAAAGAATAATAACTTCACTACAAAAATAGTTGCAAGAGAAAAGAAACAAAACCCTAAATTCAGGTATATCAGTACTGCCATAGGCTGACAAAGTGTGACAATGCAGGTCCCATCAATTTCAGAGGAATCATTCTGACATCTCTGAAGGCAAACTGGCTTCTTTCAAAATGACTAATTTTGACTACCCGAGAGTTTGAAATGGACCTGAAATTAAGATTAAGTATACTTAAAAGCAAGAATGCCTCACTTTATCAAAACCATAATTATTTTGACCTGCCTTTGCTTAACTAAAGATTGGTTTGATTTGATRTAAAAAATATTTTTCTCAGCATTGTCACCAAAAAAATCTAAGTCAGATGATCTGCACAAACTGATTTAAGTCAAGCTCTAGTAAGAGAAAGCACTAGATGCATGGAGCAACAGCATTTGCAGCTACAGTCTTGCAATAATGCAGGCTGCAGGTTCTGTGAAAGGCACCACCATATCCCATTAGAYTAAAGGAACTTAAGGCACAGGCATGGATGTCCTTATCACACCCTGGCAGCTTTGGAAGCACTCCAGTGTGTCAGAAAAGAGACAAAAACTGCCAGGTCAGGCGAGCTCTGATTCAAGTTGCAAGTAGCCCTACACCRTGTTCTTTACACATGAGTTTGTAGAAGTCTCAGGGTGAAGTAACAGGATTGTCTGCAGGACTCAAACCACTATGTTTCAACCCAAATATTCAGATGACATCTTCCAGTTTGATCTGTGGTTTTGCATACCAGGAAGTAAGAAAGTACCTCAAAAAAAATCCAAACCTGGCCACATGTACTGTGCTTTGAATTTGAGCTGGGAGTGGGAATCTGATTCCTCCCTAAAAAAGCTGGAAGTGATGCCTTATGCTTCCCTGGCAGGGTCATATTAACTGAGCTGGCAGATTTGATAGAATTAGATTTCTTTTTCGAGCTGGTACAGCACTGCGATGTGCCAGCACACACAGTATCTCAGATAAGTAAGATTAAGTCATTGATTGAAGACCCAGCCTCTAGAAATAATGTAGTGTCCTTTAAAAGGAACAACCTTGTTTTTAGAGCTCTGGTACACCAACACAAACCAAAGACTAAAAAAACATCTAAAAATCCACTGATCCTGGAAAAATGTCAGAAGCAATTATCTAGTCCAGAGACATTTTAAAATTGCATCAGATTTAACACCTCAGTGTCACTGTGTCAGTTTTCACTCTACAGAACAATCCTCCAAAGGGATGGATAAGGAGTGATCCATTGCAGGAGTTTTGGGGATACCAAGAGTATGTGTGGTCACCTCCATGCCAGCAGCAGTCATGTCAGGCACCAGCAAGGTAGGAAATGTTGTGCTTGGACCCTGTGGGCTCTAACCAGCCACCCATCCCTCCTCGTCCTCCACTCAAATCCTTTGGGATGGAAAGCTACAGAATGCTGAGCCTGCACTGAAAACTACTGCTGGGAGAGAGAACTTCCAAAGAGATGGAAAAGTCAGCACAAAAAGCAAACAWACAAAAGAAGTCTATTGAGATGATGTCCTCAGAGCAAGCAAGCTACACTTCAAATATTTGTCAGCAGGTGCAGGTTTCAACAACTTATGTTGTGTTTCTTTTGCACTCTATGATACCTTGCAATTGTCTGACAGAAATAGCTGTGAGACTGGCCCAGACAAACAGATGTGGCTTGATGAGGTTAGCAGATTTCCTGAAATAGCACAACTCCTGTCTGCTCAAAGGTTTTGTCATTTTGTACACAGGGCACAAGGCTTCTCCCTGAGGAGGGACATACACGTCAGCCCAGATGAAGCAACTTAATCACAGGCAGTTCAAAGTGCGGCAGAGCCAGGAAAGAATTGCCTTCCACCCAGAATTGCATTTTAACAATTAATACAGCCTTTACAATTGATGACATTCCTAATCTTAACTCACGCTTCAGAGCAAGCTTCTACCAATACTATGGGGAGTTTCATTTAAAAAGAGCTCCCTGTCTGCCAAGGTCCCTCATTTTCCACAATCCACAGCTATTTCACAGCTTGAGGGGGTTGTGCAGCCCTGACTTAAAGGAGCTTTTCAAAGCCTCGTAGGACATTTTACACCAAGTGACTTGAGTTTGCTACTTACAAACCAGAGACACTTTCAAGAGGAGGTTGGGGTGAGAGTGAGAAAGGTGACCAGAAGGATGACAGCAGTTCCTCTGTGGCTGATGTCAATCAGTGTCAGGTTGGCCCACAGCCCTTATCAGAACAAGATGGGTCACACGAAGTGACAACTTTGAACACCTAAGAGACATCTTAAATAGTGACCACTTACGTTGATAACACTATTTATTTTGTGAGATAGAGGTTGGTGCCCTGAAAGCACATATAGCTCCCACAGGGTCAATTCAGCTGCCAAACACATTTTAGGTGCCTCAGAAGATGCCCTAAATATCACCACCTTCCTGACGCCTCAAATACAACAGCAGGTGTCAGAGACTCACATGTTTCTGCACTGGCTCCGAAAGACAAGGACAGAGAGTTCAGGGCAGCTCAAACAGCACTAAGGGACCATGGTTAAGAAGCAAAGATCCTGAAGCCTGGCAGGGGATCCACAGCTCCCTGGAGCAGGTACCTGCTGGGGATGAATCAGTCCTCAAATGCCAAGCTAGCCCAGAGAGGGATGCAGACATGCTCTTTGTCCATCCCACCAGGRGGACCAGGTGCACCATTCCTGCCAGGACTGGAGAGGCAGATGGGAGCTGTCACATTCCCTGGCTAGCTACGGCCTCCATGAGTCTGTTGGCTGCTGCCACAGGCACTGTGGCAGTAAGAGCAGCACAAACATTTACAGCAGCATTTTGCCTGCAAGTCTGCCTCTCTCGCAGTGCTGCTCAGGAAACGTCTGTATGGGTCAAGGAGCTTTCTCGCTGTTGTAAGCAATTCCTCTGAGCTGTGAGCTCACACACAGCCATGGAGTTTACTTTCAGCTTGCATACTTTTGACTTAAATTTTCATTTATCAGTTAGGAGGCACACCATAAACATAACAGACAGGCTTTGATGCAGTCAGGCAAGACTATGGCAGAGAGGGGAAAAGGGATGTCTGCCATACTTCACCTTAATCCCTGGAATTCACACCCATGTTTTAACAATCTATGTCAGTAATCTCAGATCAGTTCAAAATGCAGCTGCTTCTCTTCTCCTTGCAAACTTGATTGAACACAGGCTGTTCAGCAAATATTTTATAGTAAATACAAATATTTTAGAGTATTTTATAGTAATATTTATATAAAATATAAAAATTATTAGTACAAAGCTAACTGGGCTTGCACTGAAAGGTTTCATCAGAGTATCTTGGAAGAGGGGCTGGTTAATAAAAATAATTCTTCCACTTAAGAAGTACTTGTAGGTGAAAACTTTATCCCCTCCTTCACCAGTTCATCTACCTGCTGCTTCAGGTGAGACACCAATAGCCCTATGCTGCCTTCTGCAACGTATAGACGATAGAGACGATATAGAAAATTAATTAAGTCTGGTATGAAAAAGAAAAAAGTTTAAGAAACTCTACATGTGGCATGTGACAGTGTTGAAACAAAACAAAAAATGCATCGTTTCTGAATTCCCTCAGCCAGAGCCATGAAAAGCTCCACCAGGTGGTGAGATTAACAGCATTTGAAACATGCCGTGGAGCTGAGTTTGCTCTCTCTCCTTTGCTTTTGAAAAGCAYGTTTCTGCTTCACTGTGCTCTTGAAAATAGGTGTAAAAGATGTTCCAAATAAAATTTTTTTTCTACTATCATTTAATGGCAGCATTTACAATGCACTTGACATAAAAGATGTTTTTATAACCTGGAAGATGGAACTGCCATCTGCGTGACCTTAATTTCCTCTCAAATTGCTCCCAGTTTTACATAAACAAAAAAAGCAAATTGATAAGCAGATACCAAGTCTTACATAAAATTATGTTTAGTTTGAAGAGCGACCTTCCTCAATTGAGATGCCACTACCATTAGTAGTATTATCAAGTTCAGAAGAAAAACTGCAAGGAAGGTTTCAAGTTCCTTTCTGGCCAGGATGTGTGACAAATTCATAGGAACAGGGCAACTCGCTGTCTCCTCTGCACAGTCACAGTGTGCACCAAGTGAATGAGCCAAAAGAATAAGTAATACACTTTTTCTCCTCTTTGGCATTTTCAGAGACAATGCTTTTACATGCTACTAAGCAGAAAGGTAAAATAAATGTGTACTAGCAGAACTGTACTTTAAAAACTTAGCTGTAACTTTAAAGCTGATTTGTCAGAACCATAGACTGGGACTTTGTCAAGGCACAGGATTTAAACCTCCTGAYACTGAAATGCTACCCTACAGCAGCACCAAAATAGAGCAACTGAAGTGAGAAATTGGCAGAGGAACAGAGCACCAAGTTCACCATAGGCCTATGCTGGGGGTTTGTTGTTTCCAGGATAATCAGGAAAACAAGTGCCATTAACTAACATTAACAAATCCAYCCTTTTTATTCACGTCCAACCATTCCCTCCTGAACCATCTGATCATGTGTTCAAACAGATTAACAACTGCCAGGTTCCCAGACATGACCTTAAGCACAGTCTGCAGATAACCATCCTGCCTCTGCTGGAAGCAGTAAAGGGAACCCAGGGCCAGCCCCAACTGCTTCAAACACGAGAGCAGCTCTGTTGAGGCATTGTCAACAGTGGRCAGAGCACCACCGGCTCTGGATCGGGACAGAAAAACTCAGGAGGGGTGAACACACCGGCTGTGGGAGTTGCTGGCTGGCATGGATGGCATAGGATGCTGTGGATGTAAGAAGCCAAATATTTCCAAGCAGATGCCTCACACAGAGCCGCCCCTCCASCTGAATCAGTGTAAATAATGCACAGGAGGAGGGTGCTGCTAATTGAGCACCTTCCGAAATGCCAAGAGGCAGGAAGACTCCAGTTAAAGGCGACTCTTCATTCTAACTTGTGTCACCAAACTAAATGAACTCCTGAGGACAAGATCAAAGTCGAGTAAGAGACTTTCTTTTTTATATCCTTGAATCTCCTGTCCCTTTTGTACACTGAAATTTAATTTCCTTTTCAAAGAGAGCTTTTGGAGCTTATGAAAATTGACCCAAAAGATTACAAGRGCTTTGTCACCCTTCCAATCACTCTGAAAGATCCGTAATTAGGGAGGTTCTTCCTTTAACATATGTGCCCAGCAGACAAATATATACTTCAGACTTACAATTATGTGAATGACTTATTTCAATGTATTGGATACATATAAGCCTAACAGTTATAAAGAGTTGAAAAATCTTCTGTGCCTCAAACGAGTAAATATACATCGAGACATTTTTTCACCGGCTTGTTTTCATTTGTGCCAAGACTACACACAATGCCACTAAGGACCTGGGATGTATGTTTGTTAGTGAGATAAATATAWCAAGTACAATAAAAACAAACTGCTGACCTCGACGATTAGTTATTTATGCTCCACTAGAAATTAATTCTACAAGGAGGAATGTGTGAGCGGATACCTAGCTAGTCAGCTTTTTGCCCTTTAACGGAGTAACACTGKCTTTACTCTTTCGGCACACAGCCTAGCCAGGGGAGAAAAAAATAAAATAAAACAAAAAAAAAAAAAACAGGGTGCAGGTCTCTGCCGGGCTGGTCCCTCCCGCTGCTCCCACCCGGCGGCGGCGCAGGGCAGGACCGGTCCCCCCTGGGGCAGCCGGAGGGTTCCCCTGTCCCCGAGCATCGCCCGGAGGTGTCCCTTGCTCCGGAGCCCACCGCGGTACCCGCCGCCTCCCCTCCGCCTCCCTCCAGCGGGGAAATCCCGGCTGGATGGGGCGAATCCTCCCCGCTCCGGAGTGCCGGGGCAGCCAGCGGAGGATGCTGCGAGCTCCGCCAGCGCCGGGGCCACCCCTGCTTCTAAATAACAGAAATAATTTCTCGAAAACCCAAGAACTCAACGGCCGAATGAGAAGCCCGGAGGCTGGGAGGCTCCCACCGCGCCTCTCGCAGCAGCGGGGAGCGGAGGATTTGCAGGTAAGCGGGGAGGAAGGAGCGGAGGGAGGGAAGGAGGGAGGTCCCGCGGTACTCACGGCGGGGCGCGGGGGGCCGGCGGGCGGCCGAGCCCCATGGCCGAGGGGACGGACGGACGGACGGACGGACGGTCGCTGCTGTCGCTGCCGCCGCGCTGTCTGTCTGTCTGTCTGCCGGCACTGCCCGCCGAGCCGCTCCGGGCGCCCCGTCCCTCCCCTTACTCCCTCCCCGGCGCTTCCTGCCCGCTCATATAGCGCGCCCTCGGCCACGTGGACGGCGTGGGGCCCCGCCGGCTCCTCCTCGGGGCCGGGCCGGGAGGGGCGGACCCCCCATCAACCTCTTCATCACCCCCCCATTACCCCCCCGGACTCACCCCCCATCTCACCTCCCGTCACCTCCCCCACTACTCCCCCATCACCTCCCCCACTACTCCCCCATCACCTCCCCCATCACCTCCCATCACCCCCCCATTCCCCTCCCATCACCCCCCCAGGCCGCGGAGCGGGGCTGCGCAGCGGAGAGGTGCGATGCGAACCCGCACTCAGCCCTGCGCGCCGCCGGGATGAAATCCTGCTCTCGCCGGGTCCTCCCTAGAGGGTCACCACCCAGGAATGTCCGTGTTCCCCCCAACCCCCAAACTGCTATGTCCGAAATTGGGCTGTGTGGATGCCAAAGGTGGCCGCAGCAGGGAAGGTGGAAAGAAATCCTGTGCTTCTCAGGGCAGAAAATGTATGTGGCACTGTTAATAGAAATAGATTATGGTCGATATTCGTAGTCATAGGATGGTTTGGGTTGGAAGGGACATTAAAGATCATCTCGTTCCAACCCCCTGCTATGGGCAGGGACACCTTCTGCTAGACCAGGTTGTTCAGAGCCCCATCCAGCCTGACCTTGAACACTTCCTAAGATGGTGCATCCACAGCTTCCCTGGGAAACCTGTTCCAGTGTCTCACCACCCTCACAGGAAAGAATGGCTTCCGAATATCTGATTTAACTGCCCTCTTTCCTTTTAAAGCCATTCTGCCTTGTCCTACCACTACATGCCCTTGGAAAAAAATCCCTCTTTTTTCTAGCCCCTCTAGGTACTGAAAGGTGCCATAAGGTCTCCCCAACGACTTCTCTGCTCTGGGCTGARCAATCCTGRCTCTCTCAGCCTGTCTTTACAGGAGAGGTGCTTCAGCCCTCTTCTTTCTGTCCAGCATCAGACGTTTTTAAGGTGACTATAAAAAACTGTAGAATTAAAAAGAATGCAGCATCATTAAAGAATCCCCCAGACAGATACATTCAAGTGATAAAGTGCCTGCTAAAACTATTTAACAACATAATGCTGGCTTTTTTAGTGTCAATGTGTAAAGAGTGGAGCCATGAGATGTATAAAGGCTGGAGCCATGACCAGAAGCAGGGGGGTCGTAGCACCTCCAAAGAAGAACATGATCTCTGATCTTCTCTCCTCCGCCCTTCCGCAGGCTGGTGAACACTCACAGTGAACATCCACAGCACATATCAGAGGGCAGAACGCATTCCTGAGCTCTCAAAAACATGTTCCTTAACGCTGGACAGCCAGAGCACARCTCCCTTTGTGAAGCAGATGAGTTTACAGGTTATTCATCCAGTTACCGAAACTGCCCACGCTGTTGGTTTGTTGCATCCAGCACAACGTACTTCCACTGGAAACTGTAACGTGCCGTGTAGGAGCTGTAATTCATCAATCATCACTGAGCTTGTTTCCATAGAGTTACATTAGTAAAAGCTGGAGTGTGAATTTAGACCGGTGTCACATCGTCTGCTGCGCTGTGCAGACATTCGCATGCGGGCGAGGGTACCTGTGGCAGCCTGAGCTTTCTGCTCAGGGAGCATAAGCCCACACAAGCCCTTCACGGGACTCACCCCATCGCTAAATCCTGCTTCTGGATACTGAAGAGCGGCATAGTATTATATCCTTCATAAACAGGGTTTGGGAGGGATTTAATCTAAACTAATGAGCATTTTAAAAAAAAAAAAAAAAGAAAAAGCCCATTAGTCTTCTTTTACGAGGAATGTATCAACACAAGGAATTACTGTGTGGTGGAAACAGTCTATTAAATAGCTCTTCACTGCTTTTTCCCAGGAACTGCTTGACACTTTGCTGGAGGTGGGATGAGGAGCTCCAGTTTGATTGTCTGTTAGGGTTCCTGTTACCCTTTTGCCTCGATACTCTCATACCTTCAGGCAAATTGGTTGAATTTGGTGCTTCATTTGCTTCGCAATAGTAGTCAGTTAGTGGGTCTGTTTATGAAAAAAATCTCTRGGGAACAGCTTACCAGTAATGGGGTTGTGCATCAGGTTTGGAGATTTCTCCCAAGCATTTCTGAGGGGTTGGAGGGAGTGAGAGAATGATAAGAAAGAAGAGTCTGAGCACTCCGCTTTTCGCTACCTGTGGTACCACACCTGGTCTGTCCATGAGCTCAACAGAGAAAAAGAATGAATTTATCATTATACAACATATAAAGCTTTGCTAGGTTGTATCAAAGAAAGCTTAACCCTGCAGTGAAGAATGTCTTAATTAATAGTTAATCGAGTTGAGACTGGAACAGGTTGCCCAGAGAAACTGTGGATGTGCCATCCCTAGAAGTGTTCAAGGCCAGGTTGGATGGGCTTTTGAGCTACCTGGTCTAGTGGAAGGTGTCCCAGCCCATGGCAGGGGGGTTGGGACAGGATGGTCTTTAAGGTCCCTTTCAACCCAAACCGTTCTGATTCTATGACTGAAGAAAGGGACAAGAGATAACAATATTTTCTCTTTCTGCATTTTCAGTCCTGTCTCTGCACCATTTATCTGGAGCACACAAGGGGTTAGATATGGTGCAGCCCTTCAGCCYCACCAACCCTGGTCACAAGTTGCAAGGAGGAGATATGGCAGCGAGCTCTGCGGTGGCTGGCTTTGCTCAGAAAAGGCTCCTTTCTGTAAAGCAAGGCAGAAGAGGAGAGTGCTTCCCCCAGAGATGCCTCTGGGAGGCGTGACACAGTGATATGGGTGTAGCATGGAGAAGTGCAGAGCATGGAGAAGATCTGCAGGTCTCTGCCAGCACCTGGCTGAGCCAAGAGCAGGGAACAAGACCAAATACTCCTGAAAAAGCAAGTGTAGAGCCTATTTCTCTTTCTTATATCACTGTTACACTCACTTAATTCCTTCAGATGCTCTGAACTTCCTTGATGCACCCCAGTGAGCGTGGAGGTAACAAKTGCTCTCTGATAATGCCATGGGAATTACAGCAGGGTCCAACCCAGCGTGTTGGATCCAATCCCCCTTATGCTGTAGCATTTCCCTAGCATGTGTCATTTAGATAGTTTTGGGAAAGAATCCAGGATTTGTTTCACAGACAGAATTTCCTCAACAGCTCASTGAATATGGAGTAGTTTGAACTAACCATGCAAATCTTGCTTGTCGTCTTATGTGGAGAAACTGTATCCGTTCTCAACTCTGGGCCAGGGCTTTCAACTGCTGATGGGGGATAGTTATGCAGACTTCAAAGGAGCTGCATCAGCTTTCACCAAGTGGGGATCCAGCCATTTATTCATATTTTAAAATTCAGAAACTGTGCCTAGGTAAAGCATTTTTCTCTATATTTTTAAGTAGCCAGTTTTTTATTTTATAGCTGTTCCCTCAGTGGCAGGATTGTTTCTCAGTAGTCAATGTTTAAAGGCCCTTCAAGGCTGAAGGAATTAAAAATGAATAATTTAAAGCTGGTCTATGATGCATAATTTTTAACATATGTTTTACARGCCATGTGGAACAGTTTTTGACTTGTCAGTAGATATTTTACAAACATGCTGTGCTGGAACCAAAATCTTTTTTATTTAAGAGTCAGATTTGAGCCATCCTATGCTTCAACACAGCAGTGTGCTGGAGTCTGCAAGCCATAACAAGGAAAACATTATCACCAGCACTGATCAGGAAAGAGGAGAAATGAAGCAAGTGGAGCACTTTTTTCCTCTTACACACATTGTTAAACCGGATGTGGGCAGAACTATGGCTCTCCCATCTTAAGAAGCCTCATCCCAAGGTGGAGATASAGGAGCTGTGGTTTGTTTACCTTAAGGCTGCAAAAGGAGTGGACCCAGGCTGGAGAAGGAGGCATGAAACATGTTGGCTTTTGGTTATTTTTTGAAGGTTGGCTGGAGTWTTTTTTTGCCAACCTCCTGTTAACTCCCTAAATAATGTGGTGCTAGGAACGCCATCTGAGTTATTTTTGACAGTTTTAATAGGCAAAGCTAATTGCTGGTGAATAACAATGATTCACCTTTTATGGATTTCRTTTCTTGTCCCTTCCTAACTCCTTACAACAAGAAAGGGAGGAGGCATCAACTCAGTGGATGCTCAAAACCAGCCTGGGTTTCAGCCTTATCAACTGGTTCCCACACTCTTTCTTGTTTTCCTGGATTGTCCAGCTTTTCATTTCTATTTTAAAGTTACTCCATATTTGCAGCTAAAAATAAATTGGCTTGGTTATTTCAAAAGCTCTTTGGGCCCAAACCCAATTTCAAGTGTTTCAGCAGGCTGTAAAGTGAGGCACTGCACCGTGAGAATGCGKATTCAGGCTTGTGTTTGCTCCCCCCTCATTAGCTCTCCCTTCAGTTCATAATCTGTCATCTTTCAAACAAGCCAATTGCCATTGTGTCTAGAAGTTAAAATAGAAAATCAGCATTTGGTATGCACGCAGTTGCCAAGAAGCTATTTCTCCTCGCCTGTGTAAATAAATTGTCATTCAAAAATGGTTGGCTTGCTCTGAAAGATGTGCTAAGTGCTACCACTGCACTGTGCTCCCAGTGGGAGGAAAGAGGAGAGGATCCAGGAGAGTGGCCAACTAGTGCCCCATCTCCAGTTTCTCCCACTAGTTCTTGTTGAGTGGAGCTGCTCTCTGCTCAGGCCAAAATGCCATTGGGTAGTTCCTGTCTCAATGAACAGAGCAGGAGTGGTTACTGACCTTATGTCCCCAGGCCAGGACCAAGCTCCACACAGGTGATTCCCTTTAAAAGTGATTTACTGGTAATCTATATATTTATATTAGCTAATAATTCATGTGTATTATGTACCATACAGACATGCACTATTGATTGGTATGACTAGATGTGAAAGAGATTAAATACTTCCAAACTTTATAAATATGAAACTAAGAAGATTGACCACAGATGGACTCTAYATAATTTATTTGTTCTGACAGGCAGAGGAGACAGATGGTGTATGTATATCCATATATATGACAGATGATACATGTGTGCCTACCTCACCTCCACTGAAGAGGTACAATGTGTTCTGTATTCAAACGTGCAAGAGGCACTGCCCTTATTTTATATAACTTACTACAGTRGCACAGTGTCCACAGTGCTAACAGACTTGGTAAGGCTTTCTGATAGCCACTGACTTTGCCATAGCTCATACACAGTTTTATCATCTCTGGCTTGGTCTTCTCGGCTGTTTTTTTTTGCAAACACCCCACACTTCCAACAGATGCCACAGGACTGTGATAGTCTTCCAGGATCCAAAGTCTACTAAAAGCCACTGGTGAGAGTGCAGGTTTAAAGCAGGCTTTTAGATCACATCCTCCACGCTTCACACAGCCAGGCTCTGGCAATGAGGTGCATTAAGAGCGAAGAGAAAAGCAACAATAAAAGCACACAACATCCTTCCCTCCTTGCTCTTGGAATTCAAACGGTGAGGAGCTGGAAGAGCTCAGTGGGACTGACACACAGTGGGTGCTCTCAGCATCTGCTTCACAGCACCTGGGAGCAGGACCACATCTGAGACAGCTCTGACATCAGACAGGATTTCTTCTGAGGCCAAACTATTACTCAGAGTCATGTTTGTACCTGCTAGGACTCATTAGTGCTGTAGATGGGAACGTTGGCTGTGGGTGAAGGTTGTGATATGGTACAATCTGCTCTCAATAAATGTCTGTGAAAGTCAGAGAAACCTTTCAGTGTTGCAGCACATAAAAACACACAGTAAATACCAAAAGCCTGATTTGCAGAAATATTCGGCAAATCTGGAGCTCAAGCGAACTCACATAAAAACCGATCTGCACTATGAAATACTTCTTCACTTTTGTACTCTTAGATAGATGCAAGTTTTGTTATAAGAACAGTATAAAACCTGAGAGGAATAATAAACACTAAATAAAAAAAATGCGCTGTGGGGATATGAAAAAAGAAAAAAGACATAATAAGGAAGGGGTGGAATCACTATCCTTAAAAGCATTCAAAAAACGAGTGGATATGGCACTTTGTGATATGGCTTGGTCATAAGAGTCAAAGCTTGGACTTCATGGTCTTGAAGGTCTTTTCCTTAATGATTCTGTGAGTCTACCTCTGTCAGGATACAGGAAGATCAAAATAATATAGAAACAGTTGGCCATAAATATTTTACTGCAGAAGAAACAAATGACATTGATGCTAAAGAGATTTTTTCTTTTGTACTTTTTATATATTAATAGCCCTGGAGCCTTTTACTGTATAACCATGCAGATTCTTAGCTAGCAGTTTCCCTACCCTGTGGAGAAAACAAGACACTCTTCTCACTGCTACTGTTCTGGGGACRAGGGACGTTTCTCTGTCCCATGTCCACTAAAAGCATAAACAACAGTAAAGCCAGAAGTTTTAGGGAGGCTTCAGTGGGAGGCTGAACCAAGGAGGGAATTACCTCATTAACCATATTTCTAATTGGGAGATTTTGCTCAATTGTGTTAATTTGCTAAACATATAAAAGTGTTGGAGTCCATTGGGCGGGGCCTGCTTGTGCTCTGCTGGGGACGGGCCTTGGCACAATTTTTTTGTGTACCTTTGGGCAATCTCCAATAAAGGTACTGCTTTCCTTATCCTCTTAACATTGTCCAGCTTCTAATTTTAGGTGGAAAGAGGAAACAGCATAAGCACCTAAAATGAGGATAAAGGTAAGTAACCATATGGCAAAGAGAGATAGCTATACTGTACTTTCTCTCTGTTTCATGCACGTGTAGCATGTTCAATSTCTCCAACATAAATGACCCTTCTTGGCAGTTCAGACATCACCTACAGAACATCACAAAAGTAAAATTAATCTGATTTACCTTCAGCCATCTGGACCTCAGAGTGCCTTGAGTACCAYCTATTCCCAATCACAGACTTGAAAATACATGCATTAAGTGATTGTGAAGTTATTAGCATCATGTAATTTTATTTCATTTCAGTTGTCCCCCAGGATAGTCAGGAATAAACCAGGAGGTGAAATTAGACTTAGACCCAGAAAACAAATGTTGTTGATTAGGCTGAAGTGTCTATTAGGCTTCTGTTTGAGCTTCCAGCCCACAAGAAGAATGGCAAGCAAAGCCTGTTAAAGACACATTTTGACGAGAACGCATTTTTCTGTGGCTCCAACAAAATAAATATAGTAATGCAGAAGAACCTTTTAAAAGTCAGGCTTATGTGCTTGTCTGATCAGCACCAGCTAACAGTTTCATCTCTCCTGAATGTCACAGAAGCACACGAGCTGTGCCACCATGCAGTTCTCGAGATAAATGCTTTTTTCCTCAGAGCACATCACACACATACCAGAGGCTGTACATTCTGTAGTGAGTTAAACACACGAACAACACAAAATGGTAATTGCAGGTGGAAGTCATCCTCTGGGAAAATTGTGAATGAAGCAATGAAGCACASCTGGCAGATGTTAGTCACATAGATAAATTTGGTATGGACAGGCATTTATGTTGAATAGTAGAAAAGTAGTATACTAACCTAGGTAGGATAGAAAAGTTTGTGTGTGTTTGCTTTCTTGCCAGATATGTAGTTTAAAACAACTTTTCAGTTCGTTCCAGCTACTGGGATAGGTTGGGAAGAGAGAAATGGTGTGGGCAGAATCTCTCCAGGGTGGAATGGTGAGTGCTTGTGCTGGGATAATGCTGAAGATCTGCTGTTAACCCACAGCTTGAATCTTGGTGTTGGACAGACTAGCTGAGATGCTACTAAAGAAAAAGAGTCTAGAAATCAATTTCCCAGATGTTGCCTAGAAAATACTTATGTCACATTCTTTCTGTGTGCAAAAGGTAGCAGAATTCTTCACTAAAGCAGCACTAAGTCAGCTGTAATGCTGTTTTAGATTTGATATTAACAAATAAGTATTTAGAGAAGATCTTGCCATCAAAGGAGTAACTGATCATGACTTTTTCCACTTAATTTGCATAGTAAGAAGAAAAGCAAGACTACAAATACAGTTTCCTGATTGCAGAAGAGTGAAGTATGGTAAGCTAAGGAATTGCTTTAATGATTAGGTATGAAAGCTGGATAAAAGATTTCAAAGACATGAAAATGGTCTCACTGTAAACCAGACTGGTGCTGCATTCAGAGCATAACCTACGTCTAAGAAACTGAAAAAAAAAAGTGATTTAGAAAACCAGAGAACCATTAATCTAAGCTTGATATTGTGTGATTTCTTAGACTACATYTAGAAGGAAAAAACTATTTAACATCTGGACATAAATACAGAATGGGATAAGATGCAAACCTGTGTTTACCAGAGAGAGTAAACAAGATTAACTTGTGAGTTTATTTGAGACAGGAACTGATCCTCAGGAAAAGATTGTAGTATATTGTGTTCACCTGGAGTTTGCTTAAGCAGAAAAAAGGTACTCGGATAATTGGCTGTTTTTGTGGGGTCTAAGGGTAAAACTAGACTGGTAGTGCAGAGTCCAGGTGTGCTAAACATGGACTATCCTGCACCTGAGTTGAGACAATCCCAAGCACAAACACAGACTGAGGGATTAACAGATTGAGAGCAGCCCCGAGGAGAAGGACTTGGGGGTGCTGGTGGATGAAAAGCTGGAGATGACCCAGCAATGTGCTCTGGCAGCCCAGAAACCAAACGTGTCTTTGGCTGCATCCAAAGCCCTGTGGGCAGCAGGGCAAGGGAGGGGATTCTGCCCCTCTGCTCTGCCCTTGTGAGACCCCACCTGGGGTGCTGCATCCAGCTCTGGGGTTGCCAACATGAAAAGAATGTGGACCTGCTGGAATTATTCYGAATGAGGCCTTGAAGATGATCAGAGGATTGGAGCACCTCTCCTGTAAAGACAACCTGAGAGAGTTGAGGTTGTTCAGCCCAGATAAGAAAAGTCRCTGGGGAGACCTTATAGTACCTTCTGGTACCTAAAGAGGTTACAAGACAGCTGGAGAGGGACTTTTTCCAAGGGCATGGAGTGATGGGACAAGGGGGAATGGCTTTGAAATGAGAGGAAGTAGATTTAGATTGTATATTGTAAAGAAATTGTTTCCTGTGAGGGTGGTGAGGCACTGGCATAGATTGTCCAGAGAAGTTGTGGATGCCCCATCYCTGGAAGTGTTCAAGTCCAGGCTGGATGTGGATCTGAGCAACCTGGTCTAGTGAAAGGTGTCCCTGCCCATGACTGGGGGGTTGGAATTAGATGAYCTTTAAGGTCCCTTCCAGCCCAAACCCAACGATGGTTCTATGAAGGCACAGACATGCTGCTTTATGTGAAAGTGGATTCAAAATAGCTTCCTAGGAATATATGGGAACCTTTGAGCATTTCCCAGTCTCCTGCCATCTCACTGGATGTCCTGGTTTTTTCCTGGTGTTGAGGTGCTCACCTTCACCTCTGCAGCAGCCCAGCTGATCTGCAAGGCTCTGCCTGCAGCCCCTGGAGCAAGGTGCATGTCCAGCCCAGCTCAAAGTGCTGCATAGCACACCTCCATGAGGCAGGTGTGACATCATCCAAAACAAGATAAAAGATAAGCCCACCACTCAGGAAGAGAAGGTATCCAGATAAAGCACAGAATCATGAAATTATTAAGATTGGAAAAGGCTTCCAAGATGTGCATAGGAGGAGTTACCTGGACTGAGGGGGTTAACTGCTGGAAAAGAGTCAGCAAATTTGAGGGACCTGTCAAGATGTCCTTTAGAGCAAGGTAAGTGAAGTGAACCTCATCCTTAGAAATTTATAAAACCATCTGCCTTCGGATAAGAGCTCTTTACTTGCTTCCAGTGTRGGAGGGGTAAGATTGTAATGTACAGGATGACTTTAGGCTGCTGGCAGGATGAAGCCGCGAAACGGGCAAATGGGACTTGCTCAGTCTTGTAAAATGAAAGCTGGGGTGGAATCCTATTGCTGTCGACTGATTGGGAAGTAAATGTCAGGGAAGGGGGGGATGGATAGCAGATAAAGGAGAAATGAGTATCAGGTGCAGGTGGGTTTACTCAGGCTGTAAATTAAAATCATGTTGGTAACCATCATATCAAAGGTCAAAAAGATGCAAGAAAGCCTCCAGGAAGAATAAATTCTCTGAAGTTTACATATGGGGTTTGATGCATTCCTGACAAATATATGGTTTCCTGTATGAGAAAACAACCTACCTTAATACATTAGATCTACACCTCCTTCTGTAAGGAAAGTAGCTTGATGTTCCCACAAAACTATTTCTTGTTTTACACCAYGGAAAATGTGCAAAGCAAGAAACAATGTGTGTAAAGGCAGGAGGACATAGCACAGTGCATGCATCACCTCCACGCTGCCCCTGTGCTGCTTCAACTCTGCTTYACTAAGGAGTCAGAGGAGCTGGCTGGCAGCAGCTCACGTGAGGCAGTRGAACGTGTTCCACTGAATTCTCTAAGACCTAAACTGAGCCAGCAATGCAGAGCTCAGGGCAAATACTTCTCGTTATCTCAGAAACTACGTGGTTATGGACAATGGTGCCACCTGAAAGGGGCTGAACAAACTCAACCCTTCAACATCTATTTGTCACTTGAAGTACAAGACTGAAAACCATTGATTTCAGGGGCAGCAGCTCAGATGACTTGTTCTATTTGCCTTGCAAAATTGTTCCTGTCTGTGCAGATGAAATCCTTGTGCTCACTGCCATGACTACGTAGAACACAGTTATTTTCAAAAAGGATTATCTCTTTTTTACAAACTAAAGAATTTACTATCTTTCTAGTTATTTATTTATCTATTTCCCCTGTGGAATACAGAAGAATGTAGACTTTTAGGTATAGAAAAGTTTTCATGTTTTGAAACAAATTTAAGACAGGGACCAGCCAGAAGTTCTGGACCAGTAATCTGGTCTGATTTATGGAGCAACAGAGTTTTATTCAGGTTAATAGGTTTAAGTATTTAATCCATATTAAGTGGAACTGGACTGTTGGTTTTTCAGGACATTGGAGGCTCCCAGAGATCAAGAAGCCACCTCTTCTCTTGCTACTGTTCAGCAATGACTTGTCTCACTCATTGTACAAAACCCTTTACTTTGTATTTCCTTTGCATGTACCTGACTTCAGCCTACACCTGTTAGTTCCAATYTCTCTCTGCTGTTAACTATGCCCACTGAAAAAGAAATTGTCTTCACTTGAAGGTCCTCCATGATATGTTGGCACTGTTATCTGCTTCTGATGAATTAAGCAGACTGAACTTTTTCAGTCTCTCGTGTAGGACATATCTGGCCAGATGTGCACTCTACCCAGCAAATGGCTGTACAGCACTAGTCACCATCCCTCTGGAGTCAGCTCAGAGAAATGAGCCCTTTCACAGTGAAGTTCATCTCACCCCAAAGTGAATCTTTAAACCAGACCAGATAAATGTCCCTCAYGGCGTTCCTATTTCTCTCTAGCAGCAATCAAGGCAGCCTGTGCTGGCTACCTCTCGTGTCACTGCCTGCGTTATAGACTTCTGTATTTAGGCAAGATGAATCTGACTTTTGGACTAAGTTTCCCAGCTTTGAATCATTTCCTTGGCTTCCTCCTCTGCACATCACACTGATGAGGCTTTGCAGATCTCCAGCAGATGCATGGTGTTAATGCCTATGTATGAGGAGGCCTCACTCTCAAGTGCTGGGAGTGCACACAGGGGCAGTTCACAGAAAATCTGGTTAGGGAGGTAGAGCTGGATTTCAATATTTATGCTGTCCACAGTCTGTACTTGCTATTGATTGTATCTTTTTAATGAGTTGCATGTGGCACTGATGAGAAAATGCCTTAATAATTATTGTCCCCTGGAAAAAGAGCAGATTATGTAACTATTGATCTTGATATTTTTGTTCCATACTGTTTTCCATTTTTCTGATACTAAAAACCATTGCAGCATCACAGGCTTCAGCTCCTTCCATCCAGCTTGGTTTCCAACATCAGCCATTCAGCTGTATCTACTTGTACCAGGCTCAGCCCCTAGCCCTGCCAGACAGCTGCCAGGTGCTTTATTGTTAAATTAATACTTACATCTGTCAAGTTATAAAGCAGAGAACAATGAATCCGTTCTTGATGGTTTTTTTTTTCTCTTTCACTTGAAGAAGACATGCTAAGAATWACATATTCTCTGCCACAAATGCCAAAAGATTTGTGTATCTCAGAAATTCCCTTTAATTCATACAAAGCGTGTTAAATGTTGGGGTGTTAACCATCGCTCCATAGTGGTTTATTAGGTCTGAAGGAAAGAAGTGTAATGGAAGTTTTTTCTCTTGCCCAGCATCTTATCCCTGTGTTGGGAATGGCTGGTTGGAATGTTCTCATGTGATAAATATGATTGATGTATTTATATATTGCCTACTYGCATGGGTGGCAGATATGGCTGAGGAGGAACTTTCAGTCTTTCTGGCTGGGAGAAATAAGGAGGAGTTTTCCCAAGAGAGTCCTGCTCTCCATGTGGGGGTCTTCCACCACAAGCTGCAGGAGCAGCTCAGGTGAGCCCTGTCCCCATCTGTCCCTCTCTCCCCTCTGTTTTGCCCACTCTCTCTCCATCCCTGTCTTCTTCCCACCATCATGTTTACTGGCTCTGATTGCAGACACTTTCAGGAAAATGAACAGCACTTTGGGGCAGGTGTTGCCATTTTTTCTTACCTCTGTCTGTGCCCCCACAGATGTACAGGCCATGCTAGAGAACCAAGTTTCAGCCTACACTTGCTGCATCATCTCACATCGACCTCCTCTTTACCCATAAACTGGTCCAATACAGAAAATGAAAACAAATTATTTGTGGCATTTATTGCATTGCCTTCTCATTTGCTCTTATCATGGCTTTCTTTTGGGACAGGAGGAGTGAATTGCAGTAGAGAAGAGATTCCTCAAAAAAAAATTGATTCTTCTCGTTGAGTTTTGCTGTACACTACTGTGGTCAGTGAGCTGAGATGTGCAAGTGAGATCACCACTCCCCTGCTGCTCCATGTTGCTCTAAAAGTGATTTGTATCCATTTAGCTTTAGTTGGTAGGAATCAACTGCAGTTAAATCAATATAATGTGGGCTCGCGTTGATTTGAGAAGGTTCACACAATGTGTTGTGCTGGTTTAAATAATCATTTTCAAAATCTTTGGAAGCTGTAGTTAAAAAACAGCACCTAAGCCTGTTTGAGAGCTCCAGATAAACCGAGTATTTTTAGTGGTGGATCTTTGCAGGGGTAGTAAAGTCTAGGCAAAAGTGAAAATCTTGTGGGATAAATGTGAAAGTGTTAAAAACATGGAACAATTCAGTAAGAATTCAAACCATGTCTGGCATTTTGAAACTAATCTTTACTTAGCTAATGTAATCCTGCTTTAAAAAAATTAATGTAGTTTGTTTATTTCTTCACTTATTTTTCTGCTTTTTATATCAGAAAATTTTTATGATCATCTGTTCACAACATCACACAAACGACCCTGTGACAATTGGAATAATGTTTCCTAGAGGATTAGGGGAATTTGTATAAAGAATCATTGCTTCATGTGGGGACAATCAAGCACTCATTGCAGGCATCTTTGTTGCTTAATTTCTTTGTGCTGGTACCTTGATTTGTTTCTCAAATTTAACAAAGAAGGGTATGAAGCAACAAAAAAAATCTAAAATTACAATGTAACCATATGGAAATATTAAGTTAAAGAAGTCTAAGCACTTAAACCAACTGTTCAGGGTATTTTCCCCTTAATGTGCTTACATAAATCACATTAGTTTTTATGAGAGTTATTTTTCAAATTTATAGACTTTTTCAGATGAATCTTCATCTCCCAAGGTGGCATAGGCAGAGGCTGAGTGTGTTTCTGCAAATTAAAGTCTATAGAATTCAAAGTTTCACTCTGACACTGGATTTGTGGATGTCATTGCATAACCAAGTCATTCATGGACTTTTGGAAGTGGCTTTTACTTTTTAGTGCTCAGCTTTAGAAAGCTGAATTGTCATTTCTGAATACCCAGCATTCAAATTGCTGATGTAACAAGCAATATTTGTGTGGCAATTCTAGAACTGATCTGTGCTAAGGCTTCATCGCTAACAAAATCTGAAGGGGAGGAAAATCACTGCCACTATTTGAGCAAACACAGTGCATAGAAGTGTTGCTATTTCACTGAAATCCCCCATTTCTGGAAATAGCTTGTTTGGGGGTGTTGTGGTYTAACCCTGATAATCAGCTCATCCCCTCGTGTGGGATAGGGGAGAGAAGTGGAAGAGTAAAAGTGAGAAGATTCGTGGGTTGAGTTAAAAACAGTTAAACAGGTAAAGCAAAAACTGCATGCCCAAGCAAGGGAATTCATTCCCATGGGCAGGCAGGGTTCAGCCATCCCCAGGACAGCAGRGGATGTCCATCTCCCTGCCTGGGAGCACAAACACCATCGCTCTGAACGTACTTTCTTCCTTCTTGTTCCCCAACTTTATAAACTGAGCATGATGCCCTACGGTTTGGAACATCCCTTGGGTCAGTTGGGGTCAGCTGTCCCAGCTGTGTCCCCTCCCAAGTCTTTGTGCACCCCCATCCTACTCCCTGGGGGGGTGGGGTGAGGAAAAGAAAAGGCCTTGACTCTGTATAAGAACTGCTCAGCAGTAATGAAAACATTGGTTTTCAGCACAAATCCAAAACACAGCAGCACCATATGAGCTGCTATAAAGAAAATTGACACTATCCCAGGAAAAAAACATACGTGGGAATATGTTATAATTTAGAAAAATAGTATTTCTAGCTTTGAGGAATTATATCAATATTTATGTGCTTAAATGTTTATATTTAGATAGTAATACTTAAATATAATGTAAATGTATATTAATTGTATTTTTATTTATATATACTATTTCTAATTTTACTAGGAACATATACTGAATGTGCCCCARAGGTTCAGAAAGCAGAATGCAACCCAAAACTTTTCAACATCTATTACAATATTGAATGCTATTTTTAACATTGATTTGGAGATTTAGGGACAATCTAGCTCACCAGTTTTGAATTTTACRTTATTGTGAAAATCAATGAGGATCTCTCAAGTTCATTTGGGAGCCGTGTGGGTGACTGGTAGCTCGGCACAGAGCTGCAGAGAGCTCCCATGCTGGCAATGCTCTGTGCTTGAAGATCACAGCACCTCAAAGGTCTGAGGTGAGGCTTCAGATGCTCAGCTGGACGTCAAGAGGCAGAAACCAGACAAAGCATGGGGTTCTGAGGACCTCACACATCCTGCAGCCCAGACAGATTTTGCCTCGCAGCTCTTGGATTCACCTTTAACCAACCTTTTTGCACAACTCCTTATGCAGGTGTGGGAGTAGATTTTGGAGTCACAACTTGCCTTATACTTTCTTGGTAMAACTCCAATTTCACCTTATCCAATGAAGGACAGTGTCTGGAAAGTGAACTTAGATATATTTGTAAGGCGAAAGTCCATCTCAACAAGGCTAATGAATAAGCAGAACAAACAAGGGAGGTGTGCTGCCAGCTGCACCTGCCTTTGGGACAGAGGATGGTTCCCACTCAGATATTACTCAGTGCTTAAGCATCTTTGAACATGAGTTCTACCACTCCATCTCGCCCTGGTGAGACTTGGAAATTATTCAGGGAAAGGAGAACAAAGGTTCACCAGAAGGTCAAAGTAGGCACGAGGAGGTTTTGTCCCAGCTTTGATACTGACAGTGACTCACACAAACACTCAGCTACTTGCAGCTGTGATAGAGGCCATTAGCTGCTGCCTCTCAGCGAGGCTGATGGATGCAGACCACCTCTGGAATGTTCTCCTCCAAGAGGATTGAGGCTGGGCTTTGCTACACATGTGAAGCCTTTTCTCTTGGCTAGGAGACATCAACTAACAGCTTAACTTCTGAACAAGCTCAAGGCTACCATCTTCCCTCTAAGGCAGGAACCAGGCCAATTTTTGTGCCAAGAGGTGGTTAGGCCTAGCTAGGACACGAGAGCAGTGGGTTGAGAGGTTTTCCAGGCCAAATCCAAGCCCCTCTAACATCTCCTTCTTGAGGGCAATTGGGTGTTATCCATCACTTGATATCTATACCCAAGACTGAGAGTTTAGGCTGGCTTTGTGCCCTTCCAAAGCCATGTGCTTGAYGTGGGCAGCACTGGTGAAACACTGCTGTACATCATGCAGGATTTCAGCAGAGATGACCACAAAYGCTCCTGCTGACCTTACTGCCACTATTTACCCTCTTTTTGCCCTACATAATGCCTGCTACCAGCTAAGCCTTCACTGACTCAGGGTTCCTCTGACCTTAGTTTCTCAAGCATCACAGCCTTGAGAAAGCCTTACAGCCACCTGGATTTAAATACTTTGCCTGCTAGCTGAAGCCTAGTTCCTACACCTTAAAATAAGAGCATTTCCATTCAATTTAAGGATTTCATGGCTGTGAAGTGTTTTGAATAACCAAATCCTCTCTTTGTTTCTTCTGTGATGTGGGTGAGTTGAACTGGTCAGTGCACACAAAAACACAGCTAGCCAACTCACTGTGTTAGTGATGTGGGCTGGTGATTGTGCAAGTCACATGGAGATGATGTGGACATACAGAGATAACATACAGGATGTTTTTTAGCCTTGAGGTCCATCTTCTGCTTCTTATTTATTTTGGGAAACGGTTTATGTGTTAACAGTTTACTCTCTTTTTTTGCCTAAGCAGTCAAACAGAGCTGTAACTCCCAATCTGCAGGGTTGGAAGTGCATCCTGAATAGGGCAGTTACCTGGATTACACTTCAATGAGACAAAACCCACTGCTGTGTTCTAGAGAAAAGTGAAAATTCCTTTCCCATTTTAATGGCAGGTGACATCTGTACTGCCAAATGGTCTGCTCAATGAGCTTTTTAAAATAATCACCTCCGTGTGGCCCAGATCTCATTCCCATCTCCTTCTCCTTTTGCTGCCATGGAGAGGGAAGGGCTGTGCTGTGCTGGAAGGGCAGCAGAATTACAGTGCACAGTAACAGCAGCCAGATTCCTTCAGCTTAAATGGCATGAAAATAAATTCTTCCATTGCAAGAAAAACAAAACGAAGGATAAGAGGAAAGCCTGTGTGAGAGAGCATGGCATGTGAACCAGCTGGGTCTGTGCTGTCCTCTGCAAAGAGAAGTTTCATGGGAGACAGTTCTTTTCAAAATGCAGAGGTGTGACAGAGCTGAAAGCTCAGGCACATCAGTGCCTGTCCCAGTGGGCTTGTTGTTGGATGATCACTGTGCTGCTTTAAACTAGTTAAAACAATCTGCAAATTTATTCTAAAGTTGTTGCCTTGATGTTGCTAGAGAACTTGATATGTTCAAGCCTCCTCTCTTTTGCAGTCTCCACTTTCTCATCCCTGTGCCATCTCCAGGAAAGACCTTTGAAACAGCTTGAGACACTCATTCCTCCTCCTCCTCACAATAACATAGATGAGCATTTTGTCAGCCTCACAGGTCTCTATGAAGAGCTATCTCTGCAGCTCACAGCTCCCTCCTCTCACTGTCAGGTGTTGGAGATCACCTGCAAAACTTCAGACTCGGTGGGAACTGAAAGAGCACCCAAACCCTGCATAGATAAAGAACTCAAATACACCCATGAATCTCAGTTGTGGTTTTCAAAGTTACTTAAGAAAGCGGGAGCTTAAAGATCCCAAACCTTTTAGGCAATTAAATTTCCATTATCCCTGAGCCTTCCTTTTTTCCATTTTCTTTTTTTTTTCCCTTCTTTTTTCCTAATTTTGCCAAAAATTCTGCATCTGTAGACACTTTTCAAAATCTACCCATAAATATGTTTCCAGCCTGGTAGTCTGTGTTGTTCTGACACTGATTAGTGCTCCAAGCAGCAGGTAAGTCCTCTGCCAGGAAGACTGTGCAGTGGGCCCCACTTCTCCTTCCTTCCCTGGGCGGCACACAGCTGCAGACAGGGTGGTTGGGTAATGGCAGGGTGCTTCTGCAAACAGCCAGCTCTGAAGTGACCCGTTCCTGTCAGCAGAAAACTCTGCAGATGTTCTTTAATCTCTCAACAGASTAAACATTTCTGTGCCACCCCAGCAGGGAAACCATCCTTGTTATAGTACACCTGAGCAACTTTGTTCTTTTCCAGAATACGCCACAGCACAACTTTGTGTGCCACGGGCAGCTGCACCAGGCAGACAAACCTGCTGGCTGAGCCACCACTGGACACAGATTTACCCCTGAAGAAAAGGTTGATCAAGATAAAATCATTATGGCAGTGTAGAGGTACCTGAGGCTCCAGGGAATACGAAGAAGCTGCAGGGTAAAGCCAGACGCCATCAACAGCTGAGCGGGTAACTCACAGCAAACCACAGCTTTGATTAAGTGCACCCTTTTCCCAGCCACAGACAAACGGCTAAAGCTCTTGGAAGTTCCCTACTTGCTTCTAGTAATTACAAACTGAGCCCTTTATGCAGAAGACCAATGAAAGAACTGCATCTGTGACGTGCCCTGAAGCCCTGGAGACAGAAGATGTCACAGCATTCAAGGTATTTCAGAGACTTTGAGAACCTTGTCACTGCATGAATTCCACCTACTTTGAAGTCTTGACTTTTGCAGTCAAGAGATCAACACAGAAGTATCCTCATCTCCTGTCTCTAAGGGCAAGAGCATGGCAAAATGAAAGCAGCATGCAAAGTGCAGGAGCAACAAGGCTGGGAGGCATGAATTGTGTCGTGGCTTTCTTCGTAAAGATTAAAGGTCATCTTTGCTTGTCCCCTCTCCGTGCTGGAGCCTGTAGGTGCATAGAGACACGCAAACAGCTACTGCAGAGCCAATGTCTCTGAGTGATATCCACATCCCCTGATCATCCAGCATTCCTGCATGTTGGCTGCCAGTCTGATTGTACTCGGGAGCCAGCAAACTTCAGGCACAGCAAGAACCAGCTCACACGTGGGTATGGATTTAGCCTAGGATAGTTAGGGAGCTCACATCACCATAGTAACTGTGTGCTGTTGCATTAATTTTGGCAAATAAATGAAGCTTCTAAGTCGAGGGGTATTTACTCAGAGCAGTGCAATAGCACACAAAGAAACTGCAACAGTCCTGAATGAGGCAGACAGGCTTTCCTGGCTTCTTTATCCTGCTTTTCAGGAGGACTGATTGTCTGGGTGGAAGATGCCATTAATATGATTACCCTGCTTTCAATRTCTGACCTGGTGTGTTCAGACATGGCTTGGGTATATCTGCACAACCCTGAGCTATGTAGGACCAACCAGAAGTACAAAAAAGCTTCTACAGTAATGTACAGATTTTCAAAAACTGAACTTGTTATAGAAGAATTTAGCAGGTTTGAGTATTCCTCTTCTGACTGGTGATGTTTGTTTAGGATCTTTTACGTATTGATAAAGATGRGATGAATTGTTCTTCATGAGTAAAACAAGAACTTACCTAAGGTGGTCTGGGATCCTCATTTTGTTGCCAAAAGCCCACCCACTATTCTTTAAAAAATGGAACAAAACATACTCACCAGGGGCAAACACAGGTATGAAGTTCTGGTTCATCCAAGCTCACTCAAAGACAGCCTGGCTGGGAGGGGAGCAGTCAAGCACACTGCTTGTTGGCCACTCTGCCTAAACCCATCTGTGTGTGGCAGGGTGTTGACTTCCCCTTTATTCAGAAGTTTGCAGAAGTGTTATAAAAAAGGAGAATCTGACTAATCCAGGAACTCTGAAGTCAGAAGGAAGAAAAGCATTTGTATTGGGTCTGGCTGAGCTGGAGTTCATTTCCCCAYGGCACCCTCACAGTGCTGTGCTGGGCATTGGTGGCTGCAAAGGTGTTGATAACACCCCAGTGTTTTGGCTCCTGCTGAGCAGGGCTGGCACAGCACCAGCACTGTCTCCGCAACATTCCCCCATCAGTAGGGCGGGGCAAGATCCTGGGAGGGRACACAACCAGGCTGGCTGACCCAAATTAACCAAAGGGATATTCCATACWGCTCTGATAAAAGCTAAGAAAAGGAGGGCAAATGGGGTGCATTCRTTATTTACAATATTTGCTGTCTGAAGCAACTGCTRTGCGTACTGAAGTCCTGCTTCCTGGGAGGTGGCTGAACATTGCTTTCTGATGGGAAGTAGRGAACATAATTATTTTTCCTCTTTGAGGGCAGGCAAACATTTGTATTTGCTTTAGTAAACTGCCTTATCTCAACCTACAAGTTATTTTCCRTCTTATTTTCTCTCAGCTGAGGAGGGGGAGTGGTAAAGTGGCTTCATGAGCACCTGGCATCCAGCCAAGGTCAACCCACCACAGCATTAAAACGAATGAACAGAAGTATTGGCATCAGTAATAAATATGCTCTGGATTGCAAAGGTTCCAGGTATGGGGCATCCACAACTTCTCTGATGTGCAACTGTTCCASTGCCTTACCACCCTCACAGGGAARACTTTCTTCAAAATACCTAATTTTATCTACTCACCTTTAGTTTAAAGACATTGCTRCTTGTCCTGTCCCTGACTACCCATGGGTAAAATACCTCCCCAGCTCTCTTTTAGGCCTCCTTTAGTTACTGGTAGATATTTTAAGGTCCCCTGAGAGCCTTCTCTTATCCAGGCTGAATAGCCTCAACTCTCTCAGCCTGTATCCATAGCAGGGATGCTCCAGCCCCTGATCTTCCTCAACCTACTCAGGACTCGCTCCAAGAAGTCCATGTCCTTCTAAAGTTGGAGATCCCAGAGCTGGATGCAGCACTGCAGGTGGGGTCTCACAACAGCAGAGTAGAGGGTGACAATCACCTCCCTTGACYTGCTACCCACAGGGCTTTAGATGCAGCCCAGGGCACGTTTGGCTTCCTGGGCTACCAGAGCACGTTGCCAGGTCACACAGAGCTTTCCAGCAGCCAACACACCCAAACCCTTCTTCTCAGGGCTGCTCTCAATCCGTTCTTCACCCAGCCTGTGTTTGTGCTTGGGACTGCCCTGACTCAYGTGCAGGACCTTGYACTTGGCCTTTTTGGCCACCCTGTGTAGTCTTACTTTTTGTGTTTGAGTTTGTCCAGGAGCTCACCCAAGTCTGTCCTGCAGACCAYCAAAGGGATTGTGTGTCTGAGCCTGTTAACTGTACTCCTGGCAATGTATCCATCCAGAAGTGSGGCAGGATACAGCTATCATGCTCACAGCTGCCCAAGAAGCTCCTCCACCCCTGATATTTTGGCAGTGCCTTGGGAGCATCATCTGAGTGAGGTCTCCAGGCTGCCAGCAGCCTTAGACCTCTGCTGGCTGCAGAACTCCACTGGGATGATGTTCATATAAAATGRGAGATGGTGTGAGGACAACCCTCAGCCATGACATTTCTTGGATTGTTTGTTGGTTGGGGTTTTTTTCCAGCTTACTGGACRCTAGAGCAGCATCCAGACAACTACAGGCTACAGAATGCACTTTTGGGGGCTTTAGCTGCAGAGGGCATGGAGGTGGTTTGCAACATCCCTGACCTGTAATTTACATGGACCAGATTAATGCTGCAGCCTTATYCATCATCAAAAGTGTTCTGATCATTTCCTCTTTGCTTATGTGCACTATAAGGAAGTGGGGTCTTTTTCCTTTTATTTAGAAAAATGTTCTGTCCACCAGCCTGATTTCTTTTTCCTGCAAAGCTATCCATTTTCCAATAAACCCTCCGGCAGCACAGGCGATGATAATTCAGGTCACAGCTTTTGACAGAGAAACCACATCGTCAGCAAGTCACTGCTARTGAAAGTGGTTTTTTCTTCTTCCTTGTGGATTTCTTCTCATGTCCAGACCTCCACTACCTGGAGTGGGAGTAAAAGATTTGTTGCAGCAGTATCTTAGGAACCATCTAAGTCTTTGCATGGGGCTGCCCTTTTGCTGAACTTTTAATTCTACAAAGCGGGGGGTGAATTCAGGGCATGGGCAAGGTGAGCAGCGAAGTCACACCCCATGCTGGGAAGTCTGGAGGAGGCATCRTGCAAGAGAGGGAACCTCTGAGGGCATGGCCAGGATCTCTGCAGAGACCAAATGAGGATGCAGGRTGATGGGAGCAACACAGCACAAGGCAAGTCCTGGTTTTCACACAGAAATACAGGGCTGCTTCGGCTGACCCTCAGCTGGGACGGCAAAGGGAAGGAGGACACTTYCTTCCTGTTGCTCCCACTTGAACAGGGATAGGCAAACATATGGCAATGATTTTACAGCAAACGTGACATTTTTCAATCACATCATGATGTTCCTCCCCAGAATCAGTGCACCCAATGTCAGGTTAGTCAGAAAATTGAACCAAAAGAGCTCAAATGAGAGTCAGAAGACAGCTAGACAGCAGGTCCTGTAGTGCATTGACTTTAGCACCTGTGTGAGTATCCCAGGAGCTCTGGGCTGAGCTGAGGCCACAGACAGGTTCTTGGAGGCAGTCGATTGCTGCTGCCAATGTCATCTCTATAAATCAGCTATATCTCAACTGATTTCAGTGACATTCTGCTGGATTTATACMTGAGAGCAGACACTGACCTTAAGCACATGGTCTGAGCAGGGCCATTCCTACTCAGCTGAAACCATTTGGAGCTTTTCCAATGCCATTTGATTGGCATTAAGACTCGATCTATAATGGAAGAGTATATAATAGCCTGAGAATAGAATCAAATAAATTTAATCTGGGTCAGATCCTCAGACAGGGATGTTGATGGATCATAAGCCAGCTCGGTGCAGGTTTTAACCAAGGACATAGCTCTTTAAATGTCACTGTGAAAGGCTCATATTTGATTACATAATAATAATATTTTAATTTGAGCTTGTTCCTCAACAGCACACATATTCCTTGCTCATTAAAATTAATAAGCTACTTTCTCTGGGAAAGACAATGCCCACACCTGTGTTTCAGGAAGAAGGTGACAAGAAAACAAGGACGACACGACAGTTCAGGAATGCTCAAAGACCTTCCTTGCCTTAATGCAATGCAGAGAACAATTTTGCACAGCTCCTTAGCTGGAGCAGTTCTCTCCCCTGGGCTCTCCAGTCTCTAATTTCTATGACCCTGTGAATTTAGTGTACACACAATGCGTGACTGATGCTTCTACATGGAACAAGACRCATTAATTTTTTATTCTCACCAACCACAGAACTAGAAAACTGCTTCCCAGGATTGTGTGAAAGTTCATCCCTGGAAAGACATCTGACTTTGGTGGGTGGATTCGATCACAGATTAGGTTTGAGAAGGCAGGAAGGAGAGAGGCAGCAAAGTGTTGGCTAGATTTGAGGAGTAATTGCGCATTTTCCTTTAGGAAGAGAGGAGATTGGTGGGATGCAAATGGAGGAGAAAGGAAGGGAAGAGGGGCTATGGAACGCACRGATCAGACGGGCTCATGACTGATGGACACAGCTGCCACCACAACCTGGGCTTTATAGCTGTGCTTTGCCTTTCCTTCTTTCCTTGGCCTTTCCTGCCGGGGCAGTGATGTTGGGCTGACAGAGATGAAAATCATTCCCCATCTGTATCTAGAGGTGTTGTCATGTCAGTGGTAATGGTTGCTGTTAGGGGAGGCTGGATCCAGCAGTCAGAGGGAGGTGAGTCTGGGGCAGCCCCATGCCCCAGGTTCCAGCAGAATCCAGGCTGTGCACACATTCCCTGCAGGCATTCCCTGCAGGCACACCCCACACGTTTACACACATACACGGCTGCACACACAGGTTACAGACACACAGGGAACACACATGAAAACAGTAAGCACCAGTGCTGGCACTTGGAGATGCAAGTCCCTGAGATCACAGCCCCAGCTCAGGTGGTATTACAGACCAACTCACTCACACAGAAGGCTGTGTGGGCTCTCCAGTGTCCTTTGGTCCTGACCTCAGAGGCTCATTGATCCCCTTGCTCTCAGACCCTGTCACCTACTCCCTGACTGGTCCAGCTCCATCTTCATCGGTGGTCATGGACTCACTCCCACACTCAGTCCAGTTGCTGCACCAGAGACATGGGGATCCCATGGCTCCTGGTCCCATTCCAGTTGCTGACTCAGAACTGTCCCCATATTCAAGTAGAGAGTGTCTCACACAGGAACAGGGGGTTTAAATGAGGTTTAAGATGGTGTTTAATGAGAAGACAGGACAGATAGCACTCATGAGGCACAGAGCATGGCCAGGCAAGCATACTGTCCAGAAACCTGGTTCCACTTGACCATCCACTTTATCCCATAGTCCTTGCTGATTCTTTCCTTTCCCTGTGTTTTGTTACCCCCCTCACCATCCCTTAACAAGCCTTGCACAGTCCAAAGATGTTCTTTCCATGCATCATGGAGAGACTCTCCTCAATCAATGAGGAGACCCAGAGAGGTGCTTGCATTCCCCATAGGGTGGGTGCCACCCTATGGAGCCAAAACTCCTCTTGGACAGCCCTGGCAGGTGCTCCTGCCTCTGACTGGGGTATTGGGGCTCCCCCACATGCCATGTGCCTCCTGTGTGGGTGGAGATGAGCTTTTTGTCATGTGACAGTTCCAAGGAGGAGGTGGAACAGGGAGCGAATGGGGTGACCTTGCATTGCAGATCCAAGATGAAGTACAAAGAAACAAAAAAGTAAAAAATCAACAACAACAAAACAACAACAACAACAAAAAATCATGCTTGCACACTTTTTAAATTTTACATGAATCATAAGGGCTTTAGGGAAGGGCCCAACTGCCCAAATCCATTCAGCCACCGCACTCCTGTTTGAGATGACGACAGCTACAAGTCCACTGTCATCCTTCAGTCAATGCTGCCTCTCTGCAAAGGTGCTTCCTCCCAACACTTGGAAGTGTTGCTGCTGTGAGGTGAGTGGAGAAAATCATTCATGAAAATGGGCAGAATAGGAAACCCAGGAGTAAAGAGGACACTGTGAGCAGAGCTGAGGTCTGGGGACTCCTGTATTGTTTCATKTAAAATTAGAGCCTATAACTATTCCCTTAAATGCTGCAACAAGCCAAAGTTAACACTTGGGTTCACTAAGACTCATTTTTCACGCTAGCTTAAGGGCAAATTTTCAGAATGTTTAGATATTAAACTTGCACTGAAAAAAATGTCTTAAAAAACCCTAAAAAGCTGTCTCTGACTCTTCTTCACTGCCTGAGAAGAGATTTGGCCACCAGTAAAATTCTGCTTCATTCCATCCATGTGGGATTTCTTTGCTGAGCTGTGAGACATGGGCAAGATAACAAGGAGCAGAAAAAGGGATCAGCAGCCTGCTGGGTCACATCTGTTGGTTTTCACTCCACAACCAAACATCTACTGTCCTGCCAGCATCTTCTCCCTTAGAGTGGTACTAGAAAAATTATAAAGATATGATTACTGAATTTTAATGAAAATTAACTGTTTCAAGTAACTCCAACCTTGCATTGGATGGATTTAGCAATGCAGTGTAAGGGTTCAGCAATGTTATGCCACATTATAAATGTAATTATCAGGGTGATGCTCAGGTTAATCAACTTCAGCCTAATTGGATTTTGCTGCTGATCATTCCAATTGGAATACTGTCTCAGTCTCCAGATTCCTCCATCCACCTCAGAGAACACAATAGGTCTGAAAATCCCCTGTCAGCCTGGGGTGCTCATGATTTCCAAACTTTTATGGTAGAATTGGGAGTGGTACCAAAATTCAAGATGAAGTCTTTAAGGATTTGGGAACTGATGCTTGATTACAGACCTTAGTACATACCAGTACAGTGGAGAGCCCTGGGACCTCCTGTGGTTTCCAAACTCAGAGGTACCACACAAGATTAGAGTTCAAATAAAGATTGCTGCAATGGATACATTCCCATGGATATTTCAAATCTGCATTTTCTAACAAAATTTGGTTCTATGGTCTGCATCATCTTTATTGTCTTCTGGTTGTACTGAATTTATAACACTAAGCCATATCCTTGTTCAGTCTATATTATGGTATGGAAAGACCAAAGTGACCAACAACTAGAGAAATTAGAAAATCTTCTAGGATATTATGAATCTCCGAGGAACAGAAGTGTCTGTTCAGTGCCTGATATGAGACCCACCAGACCTGTTTTCAACCTAGAGCTATCAGGCAATCTTAGATTTCTATTYTGAGACTACTCTTATTTCCATTCCCCTATAAATGCTCTGTTAGGCTGCTCGAAGCCTGCTTTCATGGGGCTGTTTTGCCATCATCTCATGACTGATGACAAGGCACGGATAGACCAAGATTTTCCCTCAATCACTTGTTAGAATAAAGTGTTTTGTTYTTTTTTTTGCATCTTTGGGGGAAAAAAGTCCCAATGAAACTTCTGCTCTGGTGTCTGGCTTCATGTAGGGCAAAGGATCCATGCTGAGCCAGGAGAAAGAGGCAACTCCTGTGCCCTTTGGCAAGGGCCTGATGGGCTGCCTTTTCTTGACAGCTGAACAACAGAGTAAATGGACACAGGAAAGTTATATAGATTTGCTGTCATATAAATATAGTTTGCACAAAGTGATGAATTCAGCAAGTGTAGTAGTGCTTTACCTTGGCCTCAAGGGAGRAGATGAAACAAGCATCACTACCTGCATTTAATGCCCAAAATGAGGAAGATGGACAGACTATAGCCCTCTAGGGCACCAAGGCTGGTATTGGAAGTTGTGCAGTATGGGATAAAGGGTGCGTGGTAGCACAAGGTAGCACAGCTCCAGAGTTCTGGTTCTCTCCTGTCCCATGTCCCCATGGACGCTTATTCCATGAGGCAGAGACAGCAGATCATTTCCATACAAGAAATACAAGATTTTCAAGTGCTCTTTAAATGAATCCAGATGCCCCAAGTGCCCCCAAGGTATTCTTCTCACAAGACCGTCCTGTCTCTCTCTTCGCTTTTCGTTTCTGACATACTCTGGGTGAAGCACAGCCCTCTGTGTTCCCTTCCTTAAGCCTTTCCCCAACCAAGCCTTTGCCAATATCACACAACTATTATAAAAGTGCCCAGCACCATCATCCTCCTCCACTTCACCCAGTGTATCATGCCAAGTAAGGGTCTTATTCAAAGCTGTACAGAAAAGTTGCAACCACACTGCACGGATGCAGAGCCAGAGAGTTGTTCTTGGAATCTTCTTTCATCTTAAGTGAAGTATTTTGGAAGAACTGTGTTAGGTCGTGTGATTAAAGGTTCATCTACACACACGCAGAGGCACGAGGATGAGCCGGGGATATCCACAATATCCCAGCCAGAGACACACACCTTGGAATTGGGCTGGGCCTATTCCAGGGAGAGCCTCAGCTTTAGGGGCTGGAGGTAGCACCCTTCCCAGGGGAATCAGGAGCGGCTCCCCAGCTCGTCTCTCGGGTGGGAGGGGGATCACTGCCCGGGTATGGGACACACGATAGGATGCGGAGGAGGAGCAGCTGGGCATTACACAAGACCTGCTATGGGATGGGCTGGGGGAGAAACCAAAGTCAGGGAAAGGAAGGATGTAACTGGTTTAGAGAGGAACAAGGGTGGGAAAATAGAAGGAAATGGGGATCGGYTGGCCAGTCCCAAGTAAACAGGTTGCCAGTTGGTGTGCTTGTATGCAGGACACGCTCCTGAGTAACGAGCCCAGGGGAAGAGATTTGTGGGGAGCTGTTAGCAAGGAGTTGGGCTGGTCCTATTTCACAAGATCTTTCTCTTGGTAATTGCTTCAGCTCACACCTTGCTCTAGTACAGCACAAGTGAGGGGTTATTCCCACCCCAAAGGAGCACTAATGAGTGGTAAAGACAGGAATGCATCTTATTTCCCCATTCTGTGTCCCTTTTGTGTGTTTGTAGGGGAACTGTTAACAGAACAACAGACTGAGGAGTTTACCTTCTGAATTTCTTAAACTATTGTGATTCTGGGACTAAAAGCCTCATTGAGAGCAAAAAACAAAGGGAATCATTTGCATTAAACCAGAGAGATACRGACCCTAAAACAATTTGATCATATAAGGAACCTTCACCCTTGAATAAACTTAAATTCAGTTCTGAATTTGCTAGTTTAGAAGTCTAAGAGCTTACAAAAGAATTCTTAACATGAAATACAAGTTCCCATAAACCGGCAAAACACATAAATCCTGTCTGTGCTAATTATTTGGAAGATGACAACTAGAGTTGTTACAGACACAGAAGGGTCTGGGTTACGACCCTGAGGATCTGCTAGATATGGCCAAATGATGATCAGAATTTCCTGTTGGCTAYAATTTCTTTGGGTTTGCTTTTAGTGTGTTTGGCTCCTGCCAGGATTAAAACCATGATTTCTGGACCTGGAAGCCTTCCAATCTCTTGCTGTCCACCAGACTGATGTCCTTGTCAGGTTCACAGCAAAGATCAGCTGCAGGGAAAGGGAGCTCTGTGTGTTCAGGGTCACAGGGACATAGAGAAGACCCGCTGGGCTGAGACCCCTGCCTTGGAATACTGCAGGTTTCTCCTCAGATGCCAGATGTTTTCATGTACATCTGCATTTCACTGAATGCCTAGGCTCTGCACGGAAAGACTTTCAATAAGTTTGTTTTTATGCAGCAAACCTGGTGAGAATTTTCCAGTGTAAAATCTCTTTTTTGGATAATTTGTAAGTATTTGCAATTGCTTTAAGAAGCCATCTTTTGGCTGATCTATTGCTCAGATCTCAAGCATAGTTTCACATCACACCTACTCCTGAAGCAGCCTGATTTATACCACTCTATTCCCAYGCATGGTGAAATGACTCCTTGAATTGTACAGTTCAAGACAAATAATAATGCAATAAAAGAGAAGTATATTTGAGGTCTGTAGGTAGTTTTATACCACTCAAAATATCACCCTTCTTCCCACAGTGATGAGTGCAAGTCCCACTGAAAGACAGCACTTCCTAGTTTATCTCACTGGCATTTGCTTTCTGGGTTTCCAATCATGACCAGGGTAAATCCTGCTTGTGTARGAAAAGATCTTCTGCTTCTGAGAAACAAAATTCAGCTATGAACACACGTCCATCCTCACCCTGRCAACCTTCCTCTGTATGCACACTGAGCTCCTCAAGGCAATTGAGGCCCTCAGCTCTCACTGGAGTCCACAGGGAATGGGAACGGTTTGGCGTTTACTTGGAGAATGGCAGGATGAAGCCTCATTTCATGCTTGTATATTAAAAGTCCTTAAAGTATTTATTTTTGCATTAAGCTATTCTTTCCTCAAACAACTGGTAACAATATGCCTCCCTTAGGGTGGAAGTCTGTTCTGATGATATAGTATGTCTAATATTTTTCTGTAGCAGCTGGTCTTCTCAAAATATCACATTGAATTGATAACCTTCAAGGGGCACTGTACTGCATGTGATGAGTATTTCGTATTTTATCGTGACAGTGAGAATTGTTTTAAGCTCTCTTACTTTTCCCTCTCCTACAGGACCTGCAAGGAAGTAGGTGGCACTTATGTGTCACCTGCACTGGTGGCTCAGGCAACTCTCCCACCAAATCTTGTGTCACTGGGGCCTTTGGGAGTAATGGGGCTCAGAAGGAGGCAAGCAAAATTAGTAGGCACGAGAAACAGAGATATCCATGCTRTCACTAAGTGCATGCATGGCTTAAAAGCTGCAGAAACCTTGTAAATATTTCTCTCAATAAAGGAGCTGCCTAATTTTGTGAGCTCTGAGTTCCTTCATGGTCGTTACCCATTATAGAGAAATCAGAGTTCCTGAGTCAGTTTTTCAGAAGGRCTTGCCTTCCCTGGTAAGACTAATTGATGGCTATGAGGTGGTATGTTTTCCTTTGGGGGGTGGAAGACTGAGTTCTTTCATTATCCCAAATCTTATCTATCATGGAGTTTAATTAGGAAAAAAAAAATCATACACAGGCTGAAAAGGGCTTCTCCTAAGCCCCCTGAAGTCAATGGATGAGGTCCTATAATCCTTACTCCTCTCAGTGATCTGATCAAATGCACCCACTACTCAAAGTCTACAGACACTGCTGCTGATCTGGTGCTGAGATGTCTCAAATCAGGTGCAGTGAAAACATTGTTGTAGTTTATAGGTGGACTTGGGACAGCAATGTGGTTTCCATCCTGCAGATTTAGAGTGTTCACGCCCATGTTTTTAATGATGATGGAAATTGCCTGGTTCCTTCATTAGGGCCACGTGTCCCACATGACTCATACGTACGCATATCAAAATATACAAAATGCCTCTAGTCCTAAGTCCAATTTTATTACATTCTTAAAAGTTTATTTTTAGAGTTAGCAGGATGGACAAATTCCACTCCTGCCTAAGCAGTGCATGACCTTTAGCTTCCCTTTAAAACAGGCTTCTCCATCTGTGTGATCTTTACGAAGCAAAATGTCGTTCAATTAAATCTAATCTTCCACTTGCAACTCTTGCCAGGGTTTCCTCCACCGCTGCTTTGGGATCAGCTGAGTCTGTGTGGACCAGGTTCCTTTGTGAAAAAAAGAAAAAGGCACCTGGAGTGGGAGGAAGTTCCTCACTTGTTATTCAGGCTGGTGTGCCACACTGCTCATACACACCGACACTGGATCAGGACAGGGTTAAGGTACTCCAACTGCAGTGTAATTTTACTAATATAAAACGCAAACTATATAAGATTCACAGTTAAGATGATCCTCCTGTTGACATCACATGAGAAGTAGGTGACTGTTACCAACTCTCTCCATGTCCTCCAGCAAGTTGCTTAAATCTCCACTGCTCTCCCCTGCTTCCTTCAAAGACCTTCCAGGTCTTTGCATTGATACCAAGCAAATGCATGCTTTGATACTAAAGTAATGAGCACTGTGGAAAAAAATTCTCTATATGTCTACATATGTGCAGCTCATATCTCTTTATATCTCTCCATGATTCAGTATTTCCCCAGCCATCTTATCTAGAAATTGTGGTTTGTTTCGATGTCACATGATTTCATACTGGGCAGCAACAGAGCCCATTCAGACAGAAGTCATTCTCTTCTTTCAAAGGACATAGATTAACTGTTTTAAAATAACACCGTGAGTTTCTGACCACCAGTTGAAACTTGGTGCAGATCCTGAACAGCTGTGTGATGAACTTTCGTGCCGAAGCTCCCAAACCAAGTTTAACATGTGTTATGTTCTCTTTTAATCAAAGTTCAGTGACCTGTTTCTTGCACTTGTGTTGTTATATACAAAGGGGAAGTAATGTGATGGAGTTTAAAACTGTTGTATACGTCTGGATCACCAGAAACAATGCCTGAACTAGAATAAATGTAATTCTCCCTGAACACCTTAAAGTACACCCCGCAAATGTGCCCAGGTTTGTTTCCAAGAAGAAAATTGTACTGCAGTCCCGTGTCTTAATTGCTATAGCAATTATAGCAAAGCCTCTTGGAGACAGTTCTTTGAAGTTGCAAGCCATTGTCATTCTTTGAAGGGGAAGATCCTGGCTCTCTCCCCACATCCTAGTGACATATCCTGTCCTACAAATGGAGGGTAGGAGTGGCTGTTTTATTCTAAGAATTTATGATGCGCAGTACAAATTCACTACAACAGCAGCAGATAAACTTTAGGACACACAGCAATCTGGTCTTATTGCCTGCACCATGAGAACAGCAGGTGGGTAAGATAATCTTGTAAGTTGTGAGCACTGACTCACTCCATTGTTAACCTCAGACATCCGGGGGGGGTTCTCAGCTTCTCAGCCAATAAGGAAACAAAGTTCTGCCAGTTGTCTTGAGCAAAACTAGATAAAGCAACATCCTGAGCTCTGCTGAGTGAGGAGCCAGAATCTACTTTAGGGGGTTTTGATCAAGCTTCTTTCCCGACAATAAGATTAAAAGGGTATCTGGGAAATAGGTGACAGTGGCATCACAGTGGAGTAGGAATGTAGACATGCATTAAAGGACAGGAACAGTGACAAAGAGTCATTCTCTGTTAGCAGCCAACAGCTAGAGCCATATGTGGACAAGGGCTTATTTAGAGAGCAATAGGTGGTTTCATTCAATAAGGTGATAATCTGCTTCATTCTCTCACCCTTGATGGATAAAGTTCCTGTCTGAACATGGAGTGGATTATTCTGTACGTGGAAATTGGATTATGGCTGAAGGAAATGGAGCACTCTGCTGTTGCAGCTCATTAGACAGAGGATTAAGCTTCACCTTTCTGCAGATCTGCTTGGTCCAGGTGCCTGAGGCACACGCTGCCAGTGATGGCTACTGATGTGGTTTAGGGTGCAGGCTATAGCACTTGGCAATTCCTTTGCTGCTGAGGATGTGAAAGAGGAGCAGGATTTGACAGCTGCGCAGAGAAAACCCCCCTCCCTCGGGTTTGACTAAAGCCTCAGGGTTTGTTTTTTTAATATTCCACTTCTTTACCTAAGCAAGGTCCACTTTACCCTCTTCCTGTCCCCTCTTTCCACCAGGTATTGGAGGTGGCTTAGGTTTTCTTTGAAGAAGTCCATTGAGACAGCTGGACAACATGACCACTGGATCTGGCTCAGGCCCTTGTGAGCCTTTGCCGTTGCTGATGCTCATACTCACTCATGACAGCAAGGCTGGAGCAACTCTCTTGTTAGCAGCTCAGGAACAGGTTACTGAGACCTTTTTCAAGGGTCTTCTCCCTGAGCTGGAGGTGGATCCTGCCAGGACCTTTCTGGCTCGTCTCCAGCTCACCTCCAAATGTATTGCAAAGCTGCACTATGAGGAATGGTATAGGAATGTTTCATGGGAGCCTTGTGCACTTCCTCCTTCACTCTCCATTGGTGTTGGTGTGACTGAAGGTTGTCTTTACAGCCCACTTCATACTGAAGTGGCAGATGACATTTCAGTGATTTCAGTTACATATGGGGAGCAAATTCAAAATAGATGCCTCGAGGACCAAAGAAAAAGCAGCATTTGATACTGAAAGAGAGTTTGTGACTGCTGCCATATGTCTCTTCTAAAAATGAATGGGCAGCAAAGGGGAATACGGGACCACACACATCTGGGCAATGAGAGGACATGTTCTTCGTATTGAGCCAATAAGGTTTCACAGGTCTTATTTGGAGAGACTACGTCCCTAATATACCTTCTGCAAAGATGAAATTACTGCTAATTCCCTTCCCTTCCCTTCCCTTCCCTTCCCTTCCCTTCCCTTCCCTTCCCTTCCCTTCCCTTCCCTTCCCTTCCCTTCCCTTCCCTTCCCTTCCCNTCCCTTCCCTTCCCTTCCCTTCCCTTCCCTTCCCTTCCCTTCCCTTCCCTTCCCTTCCCTTCCCTTCCCTTCCCTTCCCTTCCCTTCCCTTCCTTCCCAAACCTTCCCAAACCTTCCCAAACCTTCCCCTCCCTGTTTCACAGATGTCCCTTAGCTGCACAAGAAGCTGATGATTTTTTTTTTCCTTTCCAGCATAAGTGAAACAAAAGGTTCCCTAGTGAAAGAGCACCACTGGCAGCCATAAGTTAGATTCCTGGAAAGTCAATTTCTTGCTGTTTTATCAGTGAGGATGGTTCCTACTGCACATGGGGGCTGTGTGGCATTCGGAGAAGGAAGGACACAGGGAATGATGTCAGGGCAGTGAGACCCTTTTCCTAGGCTGGGTCACAGTGATTGACGTGCAGTGGTAAGCTTGTATCATCCATTTATTTTCCAGTGTTTTTTAAACCATTCAAGGCTGTAACTCGCCATAAAAATCCAATTTTTGCCTGCTCTGTCATATCTCCTTGTAAAATATAAGTGATCATCCAGTCTAAATTTGGCAAGTGCATGCTACAGGCATAAGAGAAGGTTACAAATAAGATGTGATTTGGTAACACAGGATACTCAAAACCTCTGTGGAATCAGTTTTCAGGCAAACATTCTTGAATGTAACCTTACATTTCATTGAATTTATTTATTTTTTTTTTTTTTAAACCAGCCCTAAACTAAATCCTTGTTTGGATAAAGGATTTCCTTGTCACCTAATTGTGTTCTGCTCAYGTCTGATCCCCAGGGGGATTCCCTGCTGATGTAATGATGATGGTGAGCCATGCTTTCTTCACCTGAAAATTACCTGTGATTGCTATGGTTTTGTTCTGTGATAGTGGCTCTGTCTAACCCTTACAGAGAGAGCAGCCAGAGAATGACTTGTGTGTTCTTTAACTCGSCTGGGAAGCCTGATAAACAGTGTAAACATAATTGTTTGTCCACCTGGGGTTCAGCATGTCTTTGGGAGGGAGACAAGTGTGCTTGGACACACAAACAGTGTCTGTGAGACACTAAGGTGTTAAGACACTTAAGGTATTCACGTTTGCCTGTGAGATGGACTCAGCTGGAAAAGTTCATGGAGACTGAATGGTGAAAAGAAATAGGGGGCAAAAATGTGACTTGCTTTACAGATCTACTTTGCTAATGCTTGCAAATCAAAAAAACCAGCCATTCCTCCTACACCTGGATGTTTCTAACACCGCCTGCTCACATGCCTTTCCAAAGTAAGGAACACCTTGGGCCTTTGCCTCACTGTCTGTACAGCCCACAGCAGAACAGCAAGCTGCAGAGGTGCAGGACTTTTTCTGTCCTCCCCTGAGCATTATCTTCTGGCCTCAGCATGAGGAATTACTCTTTTTCTACCTAAGTTTGCAGGGTTACTGGTGCCCCCACAGTCTGACACTCAAAACTTGGACATCCATTGCGACAACACACAGAGGAGGCACTGAAGGCATTGCAAAGTACTATCAACAGAACTTATTAACAAATAACCAAGCAGAAGAATTTATTGCACATAAATTCTGAAACCAATTATATCTCCTTTGGGGCCTGGGTAATGAAAAGTCTCCCGTGTGTGCTTTCAAAGCACTATAAATCTGATGTACTTCAGTGTCCTCACCTAGAGAATGGGTGTAGTGGTGTGGGCTGCAGCAAGCTGGATGCAATGGTTATTGGCACCCAACTAGGCTGAACTGGCAGCAAAACAAAGAATTCTATTTAGGGTCTGCACACTTTTTAGTAGCCTTTTTTTTACTGTATTTTGATTTTTGGTGTGGCTGTTGTTTATTTGCCTTTAGTGGGGCAGGGGTGTCTGTCTGTTCGTTTGATTGTTAAAAATAAAATAACAGCTGTTTCCTGAATGGCCTACTTTAAGATTTATTTAATTTAATTTTTATTGTCATTGCTTGTCCAGGATGCATGCAGATTCTTTTCCATGAGTAAACACTCCTCATAACTGTAGTTGTAGAGAGATGGCAGGACGGAATCTGCAATGTACTTACGAGTTTTCATCTTAAACTACCTGAATCTAAACTGATTGTAAATTTAAATTTCAAAAAGTTCTAGATGTCAATCCCTTTGCAGAAAAGAAGAGATAGGAACAGTGAAGAGAATATGTTTAATTATTATAATACTTGCAACACTAGATATATGTATACCACATGCAACTGGAGGAAAAACATGGCTGAGAAATTGCCAGTGTCTGCAACTAGATCCAGCAAATAAAAGAGGAGGGTCAAAGAACTAAACTTAATGGCCAGGGTGTTTGTGCAGGTAGGCAGTTCTGCTTGGCTGTTTTACCTGATGAGGGGCAGTGAGTTGGAAAGYAGCAGCTCACATAGACCCATTCTTCTTCCTGAAATTACCTCCTTCTTTGTAGCTGCACTGTGTTGCCACCTTTCCTGATAGTAGCATTTGGGATTAAAGGCTGTATTGCTCTGCAATATGTTTATGCATCCTGCATTTGCTGTGCCAGGCCTGAGATAAACCCTACAACTCCTAGGGCACGCTGTAGCTCAGCCTTGTTTCCATGCGGAGTTTTGAGCGGTGCTCTTTGCTACTTGCAGCTGTCATGCAACTTTTAATTGATTCCTCAACTAGACTGAAATGACAGACTGACATTTTTTCTGTAGGACATACTCTGTTGGGTGATATCTGTGGAGAGACAGTCAGCAAGGTGGATGGATTTCTGGAAAGAGGATAATGGAGCTGAAGAATTTTACTGGGAAATGATGTGGTACTTGGTTAGCTCATGTGTGTCTCAAGCTGCTACTGCAGTCTCGGGGTGAAGGAAATGAACTCAGGTTGGAAAAGACTAGGTTTTTTACATCACCTGAAAAAGAATTGGTATGGCAGACTCTGAACTAAGCAGTGAGCAGCCATCACTGCTCTATTTTGTGCTGGGTGGAACTAACCAGACAATTAACAGTGTTTCTTGACTTCTGCTTCAATGATGTGCTCTGCCTCAAGCCACAGAGCTGGGCAGCACAGAGAAGAGGATAAACAGATTTGCCARGCTTTGGGCTCCAAGTTGTAGGGTACCAGTCATGACTTGGTTCCTGTACCTGGCTGCAGAGTTCAAAGGGAGGAGCAGCAAAAAGGTATAAAGCCAACAGGAAGTGGAGATGGGTGGTTGGCACGCTTGACTGAGGTGTGAGATWTGTTAGGCAGAGAGAAACAAGCTTTGGGATGCCATATCCTTTTATAGGAGCATGGAAGGATTGGAGAAGTGCCACCAGAGGCAGAGAGGGAAGTCTTTGCTTCAACTTTCTGACCAGGACTACCGAGAAAGGGGAGGGGTAAGAAGATGGCAAGTGTGCACTCACAAGAAGAAGGAACAGAAACAGCATCAGTCATGGGGAAGAGAGGTTCTTACTACAACTCAAACTACAGAAGCTAGCAAGGAATCCCTCCCTGGAGTAATTCACCTCCTAACTGTGCTGAGTAAGATGATTGCAAGTCCTTAGACCATCTCTGACACAGAATAGCAATGGGTTCAATCAWCTTTATCCATCCTGCTGCCACTATGATGCCAGCTGGGTGTAAGAGCTAGAAGGAAACTAGGCCCCTAGAGKAAAAACTCTGTAAATTCTTGCTGAGGGCAAGGGGGTCTTTAATTTTGTTCTTGCCTTGCTTCTCAGATCCTTAGAAATATGAGGCTGAAACATGTGCTCTAAAGCAGAGATTGCTTTGTTCCCAGGAGAGACAGTGCCTGTCCTGTAGCACAAGGGGAGCATTTATGATGATTTGGTCCAAGATATCTACTTGCTGCTGATGGACTGCTCCTGGGGAGGGCATATCTTTATATTAATTCAGCYTGGGGAGATGTAAGGGTTCATACCCCTTTCCACTTACATCTTACTTCTGTGGATACCTTTGCTGTTCTGMAAGTCCTGTTTGTTTTCCTCCCTGGTCCACCTGGAGAAAAGTGTTCTGCTCCTTTCTCCATCTCCTTTTTGCATGAGTTTCATACTCTTTTTCSAATTAATTTTCCTAGCCTTCTCTCCTGCCCCAGTTCCTATCTTCTCTCAGTCTCCTCTCATTTTCTCTCAGTCTGCCCTTTTGTCTCTTGCCCTGGTTYGCTGTCCTGTTCCCTCTGTCCTCGACTGACTGTCTCACTCGGTCTTCAATTTTCCACCAGTCTTGATCAACTTTGTCTTCTGCACAACCCCCATCACTGCTTCTTTCCTTGTTCACTSTTCCCAGCCTCCCGTGGTGCACATCACTTTCTGCTGCTGCAGCTTCTCTGGTGGCTTGAAACACAGCTGACCTCTCCACAGAGGAACCAGAGATCCAATTTTGATGCAAGAGACTTCTTAAGACTTAGATGTTTCACTTGTGACAGCAGACACTTCAAATGCCTCTAGAGACTTGGCTCTCTGGGTCACTTAAGCTGTCACCAGAGGTATCCATTTAACTACTGCAGTTCTCTTTGTCAGATCTATACCTTCAGATTTTTTAGCCTGTTCTCTCTTCCCCTGTGAGTTGTGGGTGGGAGCAACCTACTTCCTTCTACACCTGGATCATCAGGAGGAAAAGGAGACATCTGAAGGGAGTTTTAGTCTGCCTGGCTCTCAGTGAAGACACTCACCTCAAAGGGCCACACTGCAGAAGAAGACCTGGGCATGGCAAAGAGCCTTCCTGAGCAGCAGATGTCCTGGGAAATAGATATTTTCACAGTGTGGCCTTTTCTGAAGGGCAGGCAGAGACAGGGAGCTCTGGGGAAAAGTCCCTGCAGGAGACCAAGTGGTACAACACTTACAGAAAGCCACTGAGGCAATGCATTTATTAGGCTGGAGGAAAACTGATGAAATTATAACTGCTTCACGTCTGTCAGGCATCCCTTGGCCCTCTGCCTCTCCAGGTGAGCCTCATCTGCCTACTCAGCTAGAATCATAGAATGGTTTGGGTTGGAAAGAACCTTAAAGATAATCTACTTCCAACCTCTTTGCCAAGGGCAGGGACACAATCCACTGCACCAGGTTGCTCAGAGCCCCATCCAACCCGGCCTTAAATGCTTCCAGGGATGCCCATTTYTCTGGGCAACCTGGTCCAGTGTCTCATAACCCTCACAGTAAAAAATTGCTTCCTAAYATCTAATATAAATCTCCCCTCTTTTAGTTTAAAATTGTTTTCTCTTGTCATATCGCTATCTGCCCATGTAAAGAGTTTCTCTCCATCTTTTTTATAAGYTTCATTTAGGTACTGGAAGGCTGCTATAAGGTCTTCCTGGAGCCTTCTCTTCTCCAGGCTGAATAACCCCAACTCTCCCAGCCTGTCTTCATAGGAGAGSTGCTACAGCCCTCCTCTGGACCTGCTCTAGCAGGTCTGTGTCTTGTGCTGAGGACYTGTAAGAGCAGGTCCAGAGGAGGGTCTCAAAAGATCAGAATAGAGGGGCAGAATCACCCTCGACCTTCAGCYCAGGWTGTGGTTGTCCTTCTGGACTGCCAGTACACATTGCTGGGTCATGTCCCGTTTTCATCCAAAAGGAACCCCAAGTCCTCTCTGTAGGACTGCTCTCAATGAGTTGTCCTCCCAGTCYGTACTCGTGTCTGRGATTGCCCCAACAAAGGTGCAGCACCTTGCACTTGKGCTTGTTGAATTTCGTGAGGTTCCTGTGGGCTCACATCTCAGGTTTTTCCGGGTCCCTCTGGATGGCATTCCATCCTTCTGTTGTGTCAGCTGCACAGCTCATCTTGGTGTCGTCTGCAAACTTGCTGAAGGTGCACTCCATCTCCCTGCCTGTGTCATTGATGAAGGTATTGAAGAGCCCTGGACCCRGGACAGAGCCTGGGGGACACCACTCGTCACTGGCCTCCACCTGGACATAGGAGCCACTGACCACAACTCTCTGGCTGCCTCCATCCGTACAATTCCTTATCCACACCAAATCCATGTCTCTCCAATTTGGACATAAGGATGTGATGCTGTGTCAAAGGCCTTACAGAAATCGATGTAGATGACATCAGTGAGTCTTCCCTTGTTGACTGTTGCAGTCACTCCATCAGAGAAGGTMATTAGATTGATCAGGCACAATTTCCCCCCTTAGTGAAGAGATTCAGGTCTTTTTAGCCCTTCAAATCTATGGGCCAAGACACAGGATGTTCTTCCTAAGCCTCACTAGTCTTCAGCTTTCAACTACTTCATAGCATAGCTTGATGCTGAAAGCTCTTATCCTCAATTTTCAGTGCACATCTACAGATGAAGGAACACGTGGTAGTAGGGGATGCTCCCCGGGGATGCTCTGCTTTTTGGAAAGCAAGAGGAACACTCACTCTTCTCAAAAGGTTATGTCAAGACAGCAGGCAATTAAGCATAGTTATAAGTGAATACCTTTTAGTCTTAATAAAAGCAGAGGAATTCCCTGCAGAAAACTCTTGACTTCCTCTTGCTGACAATATATGCACCCAATATAAACCACACGAGRCTCAGAAGACATCATTTATTGCGTAAAAGTTCACAGTTAAAGAAAAAGGAATGTCCTATATTTATAACTGGGTCTGTGCTCTTTTGCCTCTCTCTCCCATGGCTCCATTTAACATTCCCAGAGGATRTACTGAGACTAATGGGAAATGTTCTGGACTGGACTAAAATGACAGTTCTACTCCCAAAGATGCAGGACTTCAAGCAAGATAAAGCAAAGCGTTGGTAGCCCAGATCGCTGCAATATTGCTCTAACACATACACAGCACAATARAATATGATATAAACTCATCTAATCTGTCAACACAGGATGAATAAGTATTGGTAAGTTGAAACTTGTTTCAATTTTTCTCACTTTAGAAATGCCTTCAAAATTGGTGATTTGTTAAACTRATGACCACTTGTGAAATATTTTACTGGAAAAGCAATGCCTTTTCTGTCAGGGAAGCTGTACTGTCACAGCTCCTCCAGAATCAGCTCCAAAGGGGACCTTCCTAAGCAGAAATAGCCATGACAGAAGTCATGACTCTCCCTGGGTTTTTCCATCTGCTCATTCCCCCCGCACATGCTCTGCACTCCCTGGAGTTTGGCCTGCTGGCCACGTGCCTGGTGGCAGCTCTCCCCCTGCAAATCCCAGCAAGCAGTGGAAGGGTGCTCAACAACKTTCGTTACATTCCAGTCTCTTGTCGTGGAGCAAACCTCATGTCATTTCTTGGGAGTGCGTGGTGTGGTCTGGCTACAGCCACAACCCAGCAGAGTGGGCAGGACCAAAGCAGGGCAGGGAAGAGGAAACATTCCCCCTTCCTCTGTGCTCCTCACTCTCCCATCACRCAGTTCTCCAACAGGGGTGCCCTCAGTGATGCTCCATTTGTTCCTATACTTTGGCATTTCGTTGTGACCCTTGTTGAGTTTCTTCTCCATTTTAAAGTCACTTAATGGGTTTATTTCTAAAAGATGGGATCAGTTGTTCTACAAAAGTAAGGAAAAATTCCTGTACCTGGGAAGGAACAACCTCATGCACYGATGCATGGTGGAAAAGAGCTTGGAAACCACAGATGGAAATCACGTGTGCAGTGCAGGGGGGTCCTGGTGGGCACCAAGTTGGACATGAGCCAGCAAGGTGTGCTTGCAGTCAGGAGGCCAATGGTGTCCTGGGCCTCATCAGGCAGAGCACTGCCAGCAGGATGAGGGAGGTGGTCCTTCTGTTCCACTCAGCCCTGGTTGAGACACATCTGGGATGCTGTATCCAGTGTTGGGCTGCCACATGCAAGAGAGGCATGGACGTATCCGAGAGAGAGTCCAACAAAGGACCATGAAGATGATTCAGGCAATGGAGCATTTCTGATATGGGGAAAGGCTGAGAGAACTGGGACTGTTCAACCTGGAGAAGAAAAGGCTCAAGGGGATCTTATCAAAGTATATAAATACCTGAAGGGAGGGTGCAAATCAGATGGAGCCAGATTCTTTTCCATGATGCCCAGTGCTAGGACGAGAGGCAATGGGCAAAGACTGAAATAGAGGAAGTTCCCTCTGAACACCAGGAAACACTCTTACTGCAAGGCTGACTGAATGCTGGCACAGATTACCCAGGCAGATTGTGAAGTTTCCCTCATTGTAGATACTCAAAAGTCATCTGGACATGGTTCTGAGATGCTCTAGGTGGTCCTGCTTGAGCAAGGGGTTTGGACTGGATGACCTCCTGAAGTCCCCTGCAACCTCAACCCTTCTGTGGTTCTGTGGTTTAGAGTGTAGAGATGCATATGCTGCTCTGTACTTTTACTAAAGAAAAAAATAAAAATAAATAAAAAAAATCTTTATGAGTAGGTAGCAGCCTGAGATTCCCAGAGGCAGAGACCTTCTTCCCCACACCATGCCTTCGAGGGACTCCTCCATGCTTCAGGCATGATGGAGCAATTCAATTTTCATGACCAGTCAGGCCTTGGCTCCTCTGCTGAGTCACAGACTTTGCAGCACCAGCTCAGCAGAGTGGCCAGCTCTGCTCAGAGTGCTGGGCTGACAGTGGGGAGCTGCCTGCTGGAAATAGAAGCATGAAAATTGATTGCACATGTAGTGAAGGGAGTAGCAAGTTTCTTCAACAAGAATYACAAATTTCTGAGGCAAAGTACCCCCTCAGCCTGTCCAGAGATGTTGCTACAAGGTCAAATCAGGCCTCACTCTACCCTGCCTGCCCTGGCCCTTTTGGTGTGATGCAGACAACAGTGCCAAATGCTGGCCAAGGCCAAGGCAGTCCAGCTGTGGAGGCGACGAGCACAGATTTGGGACCTTCACGTCTGCCCAGAGCAGAGATCATGTGTTGGTCTGTCTCAAGGGGCTCTCCCTGCAGCTACCCAGGGCGGCTGGTTACAACAAAAGAGGCTTTTAGAGCTCGATTTTACAGGAAGGAATAACACAAAGTAAAAATGTCGTGAAGACCACATGATACGTCAAGAAAAGCCTGTGGATTGGCAATGCTGTGAGAGAGCATTATGAACATCTGCTCTGATCGAGTCACCATCCCCCAGCAGCTTTGCATTCAGCCCAGCTTCCTTCGAGAGGGGGTCCTCAGCCCCCGGTCCCTGCCTTGTGCAGGAAACTGCCATAAATCACTGGAATTTCTAGGCTAATGCTCAAGCTGAAGCAATAGAGCATTGCAGGATTCCCAGGATTTACAGCCCAGAGTCAATCACCTGCGGTGAATCCTCCTGCTTTTCTTGGGAAGTGCATTTCCCTGCTCCCTAAGGCAGTTGGGGTGAAGGAGAAGCCATGTGGGCTTCAGCGTGGGCTTCCAGGTGAAACCTCCGTGGGAGTGTCCTCTGCCACCTCCACACCTCCCTCAGTGCCTGGACTGAGGCTCACTGTCCTCCCACCTGCTCAGCCCCTGCTCAGCAGGGCCCGGCTGTGCCAGTATCCTTTATTGCACAGCCCACCCCATTCCACKTGGAGGTTTTTGCTTTTTCATCCCAGAAATAACATTTGTTTATCAGCAAAGCAACAAGCACTCATTCATKGTCCAGCTCAGGTTACACAAACAATGTATTTGGCTAATGCCTGGCTCTAGGAGGTGACCTTTTGAGCTAATTAAATTTTGTCTAAGTGTCAATTTCCACTGAATTTTCCACAATTATTAATCTGTTATCACTTGGTAGGCTGATGGAGCCTTTAAGAAATAGTCTAAAAGAGTTCATCCAATCTTTTGTTCCCAAGCGATTCCTGAAAAATATCAAAAAATCCCAGCAGCTGTTTCCAGGTGCCAGGATTTTAAACAAATTCCTTTCTTTTAACTACTGTCTGAGATATTTGTGGAAAGTATTAGTAAGCCTGAGTGACCACAGACATTTGTGGTTTTGTGAAAATTGACTTTTATTTCAGTAAAAAAAAATAACCATTAAAAGAAATATTTTAAATCCATGGCATGTTTTCAAAACCCACAGAGGTCTCCGGATAAAGGAAATGGTTTTTAAAATGGCATATATCAGCTGGAGGAGGAGGATTTCAAGAAGTTACAAACGTGAATATTTCTGGATCAGGAAGCTTCTATATGAGCTATGGAGAAATGATCTCCAGCTGGCATAAATGCACAGCAGATCCAGCTGAGACCTTTGGAATTTATATACCCACTGCTTGCCATGGGGGAAGGCTCAACTCTGCCTGGATTTATTGTGAGGTCGAAGGGAAGGATCCTCAGTGGGAGCAGGGACAGATGCTCAAACTGGGCTTTGCTTGTGCCCTGGARCTGGTGGCCCTGCCAGTGCCGAGAAGTTGCTTCACACTCTGTGGGAGGCCAAAAACAACAGCTCTGCCTTCCTGGAGATGTTCTCTAATCTCCTTGCAGAAAAAGCTGAGTCTTGCTCTTTTGCCCCATTTTGGAAGACCTAGGGTGATTTCTTTTTTCTTGTTATTCGAAAGACATTTTAAAAATTGTTTCTTAAAGAGGTATGGGAATGATATTTCTGTTTCCTTCTCTCACCYTCACTTGCCTCTCCCTTATGTCTTGATTTCCACCTCATCAACTAAATGGCACATTGTTCTTCATGCACACTGTGCACAGTTGCAAGATCTTCAGCAAGGCTGCATCCGCTGTAGTGAAAGGTGGAATTTTACGTAACAGTTTCCTCTCCTCTCACTTCTGAGAAGAGAAGTGCTTGGGGTTTTTCTTCTCTTTTGGCTTTCATTTTCATCTTAGCCATTTCATGGGTTAGGTTCTGTGGCCTCACTTACATCAGTGAGGTCGGGATGTTCCACCAGCCTGGTTGYAACCCATGTCACATGCTGCAAGCCAGTGTGTATCTGTATCTGCTTCCCTCTGTCTCCCCCCCATGAGTCATAATGGCTCATAAAAATTTTGATTTTAGATTAAATGCCAAATGGGTCATCTTTTGCACAGGAGAACTTAAAATCACTACAAACCCTGGACTTTCTTAGCAATAGCAGCRAGAGCACGAAGTTATCTTTAAGATATGGCTTCAATTGGATAGTATTAACATTTTAAAGAGAAGAAGAATATACATGAAAGGAAAAGGAACACCACACATGTAGACATGCATTCCCAAGAATTCTGGATTTTCTACTGGATTGTCAGTTTTTAACTAGAGTGTAAGACTGATGGACAAAACTGCATGGGCAGGGAAAATGGGACAGCAGGTTGCACTACATCTGTCTAAGGAAACAATATGTTCAAGCCCCTTGTTATTCCCCTGCTTTGCCCAGGAATGTGTAGGTGCAACCCTCACAGATGCTGCAAAACCCTGTTTAAGCACCCAGACCATTACTACACTGAGTGTGATACCACTAAGTCATCCACAGCCAGCATGTAGCTCACATATTGGCATCTAGGCCATGTTTTACAAATATTTGTCTTCCCATGTGGTAAAGTATCTCATTTATGTATCCTTTCCGTKTGCTGGGCAGCAGGATTTCATGGAAGGAATCCCCCTGGAGTTCAGTGGGTCTATTCATTCCTGTAGGTGTTCGTTGCTTCCATGGCTGCCCAGGCTAAACCAGGATCCAGATTTTTAAAGGATGCCTTAAAAGACACATCTAACCCCTCAATGGCACTGGGATCTAAGTGCTTACTTTATTTTTACAAAGAACGTGAATGATGAAAAAAACATGACATGATTTTCAGGATGAGAAATGGATGTTTTTCTAGAAGGAGGCAGCAATAGTAGACTTAAAAATGGAGCCCTTTTAAGGATTAATATGCACATTTCTGTTCCAAATCTTCAAAGCTTCATTAGGAATTCTGGGTACACAACTTCTTGTATCAGACACATTTGAGAGAGAGCTGAGCATGGTGAATCCTTAAAACCTGGGTCCCTCCAAGGTCTCTCAAGATGTCCATCAAAAAATACAGTCAATTTGGATGACAAGTCACAGATCTTTTATTGCTTCTAAATAGCTGCTGTCATCCTGTACAAAATCAATACAGAAACTCCACACCTGCTATCCCAAATAACTTCCTTTTGGGTGGAACTATTTGGTAGCAAGCAACACTGTACGCCCTACAAAACCCTTAAAGTGTGGTAATGGAAGCACTGAATTATTTGTGAACTGTCATTTCTGATTTATATCAAATGCCATATTCCCCTTCAGTCTTCCTAATTACCAGTATTTTTTATTCCCTTTTTTTGAACAATATCTGGGAATATTTACTGAATGTCAAATGCCTTATTTCACATAATTTTCAATTTGGGAGATTAGATCATTGGTRGTTCTGGAGATGTTGCTTTGAATTATTTGGAAGGTATGAATCTATAAGATTTAATGAATTTCAGGAGTATTTTTTCATTAAAAATGTATCACAGGGGTTCAGTATGTGATTTCTTGAGTCGCACTAGGCATTTTTAATTAAGTTTTGAACCTGCCAAAGTGCTTTTCCTCCAGTGTGAATAAGTTGTCTGCCAAAGGGAGTTTTGTGATGATCTGAAATGTAAGTTAGGCTGTCTAGCTTGTGCTTTGACTTATAAGAAGAAAAAGAAGTGTGGAGGTGCTGCCATTTCTCTGGGCAACTACTGCACAGTACTGCCCATTATGAAAATACTCTTTTTTTAACACTGACAACTTTATGATTCCTAAAATACTAAACCAAATCTTAAATGAGCTATGACATAGTCCTCAGTTTCTGCATAATAGCATATCACACATTCTATAAGTTAAGATGACAGAAATTTCATTTTAAAAATTATAAGTAATGAAATCACCAACCCCAGCTTCTTTTTTGGTAGAGTTGTTTAAAAATCTTCTGATGGAAATGGACAAATGAAATTTTTTTTCCATTGAAAAACATCAGTTTTTTCAGGCCATTTTTATGTTTCACCAGGAAAAGCCGTTTTATAATCTCCCAGTAGTCACAAAAGGACATCAAAACTGTCATGAACATTTCAGCTAATGGAACTGCAGACAGACTAGGATTAAAGAAGGAACAGTGAATCTCCTTCCTTTGCTCTCCTTCCCTTCCAGAAGCAAGAGAAAGTGTGAGGAAGCAGTGTTSTCACCCTCTGGCCTGTCTGGAAGGTTTAGTGGGGTTCATCTCACCAGTAAGGCCTGAGACTCACAGAACTGCGATTTCACCTCTCCTAGAATTTAAATATGGAGAAACACTATTCCTTAAAGAGTGCTGAGGCTTCCTTGTTGTTGGCCTTTTTTTCTCCTCCTTTTTCTTCTCCTGTCACTGGCTTGAAACAATCTGCAGGAATTGGACATTACCAATCAGATCCCCCACCACATTCAGATAAAACAGATGGGGAGGGTTTCAAGCTTACAACTCCCAAATCTCTGTTCTGGATACAGGGACAAGGATCCAGCCTCCCTGTTTAATCCTGCAGAAGCTGCTGGCAAACATCTAGATCCATTGGAACACAGTTCGCACAAGCTCTCAGTTAAAAGAGGGGGTGTATATGTGTCTCTTTGTATTGTTAGCTGCAGCCCCTGGAAGATGTCAAAACCTTGTGGGGGAAGTATTTGCTGATCTCTATCAGCAGTGTAATGAGATGGGTGACTCAGTGTTGCTCTAATTAATGCATGGAAAGACCTTTTCCAAAATACGTTTGGTATGTTTGCCCCCGGAGACAGGAGATATCTGCCACAAGCTCATCCTCCCACACCTTTCCTGGGCACTTGAAGTTATGAGTGAATCCCCTACTGATGCTCTTTTACTAGGGCAGGTACTGCTGTAACAGCCACCATGGGAAATGTAGGGTAGGTAGAGCTTAGGAACTTTGGCAATGGTTTTTAATTCCATCTTGTGTCATGAATCAACCATGAATCCTGATGGCTTATGCTAAACGTCTGCCATCTCACCTAGTCTGTAAATAAAACTCTCCTGTTTGAAGGAGAGTGGGTAGACCAGCCAAAAGTGAGAATATAAACCTCTGCCTCTCTGGCATCACCTGTAGAGAGTATGGAGTATCTTTGGAGTATCTTCCTCCACAAACTTGCTGTCATGAAAGTTCCCTGTTGTTTTCACAGGGTTACTTGCACAAGCAAGTTCTTAGCTCAGTGGGGGAAAATAATCCTACCCAAACATGCTGCAAAGAAGGAGATGACTTGAGTGAAATAAAACCCCAGCAGTGCCCTAGCAAAGGTTTTTTTGAAACATTTACTCCTTAAGGTTAGCCTCGTGCCAGATTTTCTCACTGGAAAGATTGACAGAGTTTTCATAAAGCATTAGAACTCTACAGCTCCAGCATCTGTCAATATTTTCGGCCGGCRGATTCAGAGGTTATTAGTACAAATCACACAGACACACAGAGAGCCTAATCAGAAAAAACTGAATTGCACTGTTAACAGTGGGCCTCGAATAAAGGTAGAGACAGGCAAAAAAGCATTTAGCTATAAACTGGGACTGAAAGAGAGGACTGGTATTACTCAGGGAGTGTGAGATAATTTCTCTGGTTTTCTGATCACTCCCCAAAGTTTGTATGGTTGTTGCTGGGATACTTTGGCAAGGGCTACTAGCATGGGACAGAACAGGGAAATCTGATCTGAGACTATGGTCTACAAGTCAGGCAGAGGGAGGCCAGTGGGACCACAAAGAAGGCGGAGGGCTCTCACCCTGGTGAGAAGACAACAGTGTGGTGTCTCTATTAGCGTGCCTGTTTGCAGCACCCCAATCAGCAATGAGCCAGGAGACCACAAAGTCTCCATGAATGGCTTTACTGCTGATGAGTTAGAGGTGATTCTGCCTCCCCGGGTCTTTACTKCTTCCTGTGCAGTGATGTTTTGATTCTTTGCTGGGTTCATCTAGCACGGGCCATCTTACTTTGGGTTTTACAGCCTTTTTTTCGTGTGTAGAGTTGGCACCCTTGATTGACACCATCTTCTGTGTCATCCATTGTGGTGGGTTGGTCTTGGCTGTCTGTCAGGTGCCCACTCAATTATCCTCTCACTCCTCCTCTTCAGCAGGACAGAGTGAGCAAATAAGCTGAATAACTCATTGGTCAAGACAAAGACAATTTAATGAAAGAAAGMAAAGGCCATGATGGAAGCAAAGGACAGAAAAAATGAAAAGAAAAAAAAAATTTATTCTCTACTTCCCATCAGTGGGTGATGTTCATCTCTTAATATGTGTAGTGGTTGCTTTGGAAGACAAATATCTTAATAGTATATGGCCTGCCCTGCACCCTTCTATCAGCTTTTAATACTGAACACCAATTCCTATGGTATGGGACATCCTTCTGGTCATCTTGGTCAGCTGTCCTGGCTGTGTCCCTGCCCGGGCTCTTGTCCACACCCAGGCTGTGAGTCTTTGAGAGGGGAATTGAAAGAAAGACTTGATTCTGTGGGAATGCTGCTCAGCAACAGCCAAAACACTGGTGTGTTATCAGCTCTGTGCTGGCTACAAACTCACAGCACAGCACTAGCAGGGCTGCTGTGGGAAAAGTTAACTCTGGCCCACACAGACCCAGCACAGCCCCACAGAGAAGACAGGCTGAGCAGGGGCTGCAGCTGCCCCTACACCGAGCTGCTCTGGGGAAATCAATCTGTTCCCCAGATTTAACCCAGTTCCATCTCTGCCAGGGCTTGGAGAAGTACTGGTTCCCTACTGTGACATTCAAGACAGCGACTGGTGTGAACTCTGCCTTGGGTTTCACGGGAATGTCCYCTCAAGGCAGCCTCGGCCAATACCTCCTGGCTGTGTGGAAAACTTTAGTATCCTAGAGAGAGTCCTCAGGAGTGCTCTTCACCTTCAGTGCATGATGTATCACAAGATATCTGTATCTGCATGGGCTGAAAGATAACAGCTACTGCACCTGGAGTGGAAACCTGCTTGTCCTGTCTCTCTGGGAGCAGATTCCTGTGTGACTTTCCCATGCATTTTCCTACACCTCTGTGAAAACATAGGATGTGAGCTCACCCAGATTGGCCTCTCTTTAGGGAAAGTGGCTGTCAGGTCTCAGGTCTTTGTGGAAACACCAAAACTATTGGAGTTTGTTGCTTTCCACTTCCTTTATGGCTAATAAGAAGGAACTAGGCATTGGGGAGATGCTGTTCTTGTCAGTGGTTTTTAGGTGTTGCAGGATTAGATGAGTGGCAGCCTGCTCCCCCTTACCTCCCACTCCACCCCCGTGGAATAAAGGGTGCTGAGGAGGACTTTTCAGATGTGTTTTCTATATGGTAGAGATCTATAGGTTGTCTTAAGACAGGCCTAGCAGCATGTGGAGGTATCTTTGTKGCTTCCTGGCCAAGTTGGAGCAGATGAAGTGCAGTTACTCACAGCTGATAAATTCTGTATTTTATCCACAAAGCCACAGGTCTCTCCTACTGTAGGTTTCTCCTACTCCTTAGCCAGATACTTGTGCTCCTTGAGTTATCTCACACTTAGTACTCAGGAAGAACAGCTGAATGAATAACTGAGAAAACCTCTTTTAAGTCATCACACAACAAATCCAAGTTTTCTTGCTGATTTAGCAATATCTTCTCGTGTGTTAACAGAGGGCCAGCCAGGCCATTTCTCTGAGATATTTTTGGTCATTGACAAACACTTTGATCCAGCAGATTTATAGTTGTCCAGCAAAAGTCCTCAGCTGGTGTTTATCACGCTGATTTACACTGCCTGAATCCTTGTCCTGCTGTGCCTCCAAAAACAAGACAGATTTTTTTGTGTGCAGTTCCTTTCTTGCTTTAGGAGAAAAAAACTCAAAAATATACCCCAYATCCCACCCTATAAAATAAAAATGAGCACAGGAGGCACAAAATAAGCCTGCAAAAGGGAGACATTGTCTCTTGGAAGAAAATTGAAATTCTTCTAAGTTAGAACATTATAGCCTATGGCACTGTCATGTAGCTGCACTTTTATAATGGACACAATATAATGAGTGCTGTTCATGAAAGCTGGTTATTATATCCTAGCTGGAGGTCATACTCTGGCATATATAGAGCCAGTAATTTGTATACAGTGGGAGTTCCACTGCTCTTCTGGTTTTCTTAGGTTAAGTCTATATCAAATCATGTACCACATTCAAGCTCATATTGCTTCCTAAACTACTCCATTGTCCTCAATTCACAAATGAGCATTTGAAGCTCAGTTTCAGCCCAAGCCCTTAAGCTCTACTGATGTCAAACCTCTTTTCCTGATCAGTTTGTAGAGTGGTTTTATAGTGTCTCTGAGAGGATTGTTGATGAGCTTGGATGCAAGCAGTCCCTCCTCTGGCCTCACATTGGTCTCAGCCCTTTTGGACTTTTCTGCTCCTGCTCTGTGTGGTGCTGAACATCAGATTTTCCTCAGGCACATTTTTTTTCCGCGTATTGGAGTTTCAGTAAAAGCTRTTACTGAGCTGTTCATTCCTTTCAGTGAGTGACAGGGTTTGGCCCATCCCCACAAGGGTATTGGCACAGGGGCTGTAGGATGGCTGAGGAATAGGAAGGAAGCATTTTTGGCTGATAGTGCCTTGAGTGGTCTCATCCAGGTAATCATCAGTTCCCCTTTAGGGGCAAGGTACAAACCATTCATCTTGTTCCACCTCTCCTAGGGTACTTCTTGGAGGAGTCAGAGCCAGTCTCTGGGAGATGTACTTTTGAGTCTGTCATGCAGCAAGAATTCTATCTGATGGAGTGATCATTGAAACAAAACAACTTCTGCTGACAGGTCTGACTGTGCTCATCGCTTTCGTTTGTCTTCGGGAGCTCAGTAAAACCTCCAGGGTTTTTGTTTGAAAACTTTACATTGTTGTCTGTTCAACAGAGAATGTGAGAAGGGAAAGCAGCAACTATGCCAGAAGTTTTATTGAAGTATAAAAAAATGGAACAAGCAATCTAAAATGGCTAATAAAATGGTGCCCTGTGCCCCAAACTACAAGCAAGAAATGTTACATTAGAACTGATACCTAATCTAGTGAATAAAGCAGCTCGTGTCCATACATAAAATTAATTAGGCACAAAATACTCTGTGCGGGCAGGCAGTCCCCATTATCCCTGAGGTTTTATTCTTTTTAAGTAAAGGTAAACAGAACCAAAATATTAAAAGTGTGGTCTTTTACAGTAAAGCATAGTCTACACTATTTTTCTCTCTATCACATAGCAGGCACCTTAGGTTATTCATTAAAATTTCTGATGTGTTATGGATGAGAGGATATCGTGCACCTGTGTTCTCTCTAGTGTCTTCTGATTTGGAGCTTGGAATGGGAATAGAGAAATTTTCTGGCTCTGCACATGAGTGCGGTGGGTCTGCTCCAGGAAAACCTGCTGACTGCTATCCTCACCCGTTGTCTCAGAGAACAAGAAGCTGCAGATTTCCACAGTAGAAATATTAACACCCAAAGCTGTAGCATCTGTCTTCCTTCATATTATCACCATATGGCAGACTAAGAGTAGGGTCTCAAGCATAAATCCCTGAATGGACCATTATGGCTTCAATTCATCAAAATTGTGCTATAATTTCCTTTCCTTCTATGTACCTGCTTTTTCTTCAAGCGCTGTCCCTTTCTCTTGTCCACAGCAAGAGTCTGTGTTTCCTCTGTGTCTCTCCTCCTCCTTCTTCCCATCAATGCTACTTCCTTCCCTTTCTAAACCCCTAGGCTGGTCAAACAATATCTGCTGCATCCCCTGAGGCTGGGGGGCTCCTCATGTCACTTAACATGCCATGAACCATGTAGACCTCAAAATGAGAGCCAAACACATTTGCAGCTGCCCACACCCTGACTATGGTTTAATATCCTGGGCATTCATGTGTTCTCCTGAAGCAGAGAGGGCAGCCAGAAATAATTTGCAGTCAAGTTTTTATATGGAAATAACATTGCAGACTGCATGCAAATGTAAGAGCATCTCTGCCTGACAGGGTTCTCTACACAGTTGTGTCTACAGATGCTTCCACCAKCACTAAGACAGGCTTAGCTACCAAAGTCTCATTCTCAGCAATTTTCCTAAAAAGGAGGCCCACCAGACCCAGGGAGCAGGATCCTGGCAGTGGCTTCATGGTGCATTTTGCACACAATATTTTGTCTTCTGCTTCTGGGGCAAAGCTGTGGGATAGAGTTTGAACATTGCATTGCTCATATCCAAAATATACATCACTTTAAAACTCGAAGTTATTTCTCATATATTCTGGCATATCTTGGGAAAACTTTCAAAGCACATGGAAAGAAACACAGTAAGTAGGAGATGGACCCATCCAGAGGAGCCGAGACATCATGGAGTAAACATGGTCTCAATTTGCCTTCAACCCAAAGGGTTTCATGTCAGGGCAAGTTTGTGGTGTTATTTCTTGCTTCTCATGGCATCAGAAGAGCAAGGGACAAGCACCTGGAAAAGCAGGAAGATCACTCTGAGGAGTGGTCATGCAGGGCAGCACGGCCAGCAAATCACTTTGCAAGTAGCTCTGAGTGCTGTTCTAGAGCCCCAGCTGTTCCCAAGATGCCCTAAAGGAGTCTGGACTAGAGAGGAAATAAGAGTCAATAAATGCAGCTTTGGAGTAGTCAGGTGGTGATGTCTCTGTGTGTCCAGCAAATCTCCAGTGCACAGAAAAATAAAGTTCCCAAGCTTTTTTTTCTTTTTTTTCTCTAAGGAGGTTGTTAATTACAGATAGTCCAAATGAGCAATAAGCTCCTTCTAGGGATTTTTATGCTCCAAAAATGACCCAAACCAACCTGCACACAATATAGACAACAACAAAAGAAAACACTGAACTGCCTTGTGCAAAAAACTCCACATCCCACTTTTCCTCAAGGCCGGGCAGAGCAGCAAATTAGGCAYGAAGGACTCTATTTCTGTGTGGTGTGGGTATCACCTAGAACAGCTTGAAGCCCTTGCAAGGCAGGCTGTTCCCAGCAGAGAGGAGCAGGAGCAGCAGGTCTCAGCTGTGCTGCATGCAGGATGCTCAGCGCTCTGGGGCAAAGCAGACGGAAACAGTCCCAGCCTCTTTTTTATTTGCTTGCCTTCTTTTCTGACTGTGTAGACAAATATTTGTGGACTGTGCTCACAGGAGATTGTAAACACTCCCAAGCAGCTGAGGAGAGCCCTGCTCCAGGGCAGAATGAAGGAGGCAGTGATATGAACAACCTGGGAAGGTGTCAGGGTGTGTGTTRTGCCAGGACAGGTTTATGACACTGTCCATCCACCCCCAGGAGGGCACAGCCACTCTGGTGATAACACACTTGGGCTGTACTTTAGTTGGATCATTTGACCACAGTTGCCAACATCCTAATGAGTGGATTGAAGCACAAGGAGGCTGCTCTGCTGACAGACAGGTCAGGCAGAGGGTTCCATTTCCATCCAAATCTGGTGTCTGGGATTTTTTCATCCCTGAAGTGCTGGGACGGCTGAACTGAAAATCCTTTTTCCAGGTAAAACTTATTTCCATTCCAAAGCAGCAATGATGGCAATGGGGCTAAAAAGGAGAATTCAGCTGATTTTGAATGTCTTGTTTCCAAAAAAATAGAAACAATTTGTTTGGATTTTGACATAACATTTCTTTCACTGCATGTTAGAATTTTTATAAGAAATGGAAGGACTGCTGCTTATGAGACTATTCTTTTCCCCCTGCATCATCCCGTCTAATAAAAGACATTGCTTCTACCTACAAATCATGCTTCACCACAAAATGAAACAATTTTCAAAACAAAACAAAAAAMAACCATTTCAATCCTGGTATGATTTGTGCTGCTTAGATCAAACTGCTGAAATTTGTATCTTTTATTTGAGACATTTTTATTTTCTATATTCTTGTATAACAAAATATTATCAAATTATTTCCTTTCATTTTCTACCTTCACAATGAGGCATGTTCCAGCACAAAAGTATTTTCAATTCAGCTCTTTTTAAAAACCCATCATTTATTATAATTGTGCCAGTGCATCCTAAGGACATTTAATCAGTGGTAAACTGGAGGGAGGCTGAGCAATATAATTTAGTAGTTATCCAGATTTCTAGAGTCCTTTACTAAATGTTCTAAAGTATCTGTATCTAGAAAATTAAAAAAAAAACCACAGCAACTGAGTTTAAAGCAAAGGGGTAAGGAAGTCTGTAATTGCCTACGGGACAAGTGTAGTAGGTGTTTGCAGAACAGCTCACRTACCAAAGCTCCATACAGGCAGTAGACCCAGGAAGTCCATGCTAGGAACTGGCAGTCTCACCAACCACCTGGAGCAGGAAAGGAAAGGTTTAAGAAGCTGGTCTCTATCTCATTAGTGGCTCGGGTCACTAATTTACAGTTACTGCTTCTGCAGCTCACCCAGATCAGCCCCTTCCAGCGGCTGGAAGGTGGCAACTGGCACAGATGCTTTTTGTTCCTTGATTCCAGAAGAGCCTTGCCATGCATTTCATGGTGTTCYCATTTTTGCTTCTCTTTCTGTCATTGTCAGTGATGCTAAAACAAAATGGTCTCTATTTGTTACTTGTGAGAACTGATTCAGAGCTAAAGCAATACAAGAAAAAATAAATTCTATGTCTATCAAGAGCTCATTAGTGCAACAATAGGGTATTAATAATTTGTTTCCGCTGGAAAAAACAGAAAGGAAATGTCAATAACATTTACCAGTATGAATACTCTCAGAACTGCTGCACATTTAATTACTGCTTTGGATTTAAAAGTCTCTTTTCTCTTTCTYTCTCTAAGCAAACACAGTTTATTCAACCAGGAACAGAGTTCCTCTTTCGTCAAAAACARCCCAAGATGTCTCAGATCTGCCCTCATGGGAAGCAATTTCAAATATTTGTGAGGTAAGAAATCATTCCAGGCTGATGTTTTAACTGCAGTTTGAGCTGCTAGACTTTGCTTCCTGCCTGACTATTTCAGATTTCCCTTCCTTGCTGCCAAGCCCTGTTYCCATGCCATCTAGTCAAGCTTGGCCACTTGCCACTACTTCTTCCACTCTCCGCAGCGTTGCTGAGGACATCCCTGCTCCCAGGAGCGACTGCAGCGGTGGCGAGAAAGCTTGGGCATGGGCTCTGCTCCCATCGTGGACTACAAGCTTTCTGAGCTGTGGGTTTGAAGCACTGTGACAGGAAGGAGCAGCTCAGCAGTTCCCTCGCAGTCAGCGCAGAAGGAGTCAGGCAGCACAACCGCGAACGCGCAGCTGAGGTCAATAACAGCACTGGYGCAGAAATCACCATCTGCACTCCTCGAATGGCAGCTGCAGAGTCGCCCCTGCACCTCTTTCGTGGGCTTCCTTTCCCATTTAGCTTCTCCACAGTCTCCCCCTCTGACGTCAGACACATAATCCTGGGAAGCACACTGGATTTCCCCTGAAACAGGATGCTGCTTGCAGTGCTGGCTGGGCTTGTGTGAGCCGACAGGACCAACTCGAGAGGGATCTGCAGGGCAGCTTGCGCTCCTGAAAGCCCCAAAACACCATCTCTAATTGAATATGCCTGTCTATATATACACCTTGGGCCTGAAGCCTGGAGGTGAAGCTGGGAGAAAACCCAGGGSAACATGGCCGAGTTACACTTTGTACCTAAGTATGGCCCTGTACGGAATGAAGCAGTAATTCGCTAATTAAATGGTGTTAACACCAACTTCGAAATAGCACCAGGCACATCTTATAGCATGTCTGTAGCCATAGGCTGAGAATGATTCACTTATTAGTGAAGATAATGAGGCCAATACTAGATTGTCATTGCTCCTCTTCAAGCTACAGAGGCTACATTTTCCAGCCCATAGTATCCAGGAGATTTCTACTAGTTCTGCACGACTTCCACAGGATTTTGAACCATTAAGTGAGCCTTTTTTTTTTCCTCTTAGTTTAATTAAACAATATGATACAAACTGTGTGCAGAAAAGTGCTTCATTTGCCAACCATTAATTTTTTCAAGCATTAAAATAGCACCTGATGGGCTTCTCTTGCAACACACTGTTAGCTTGCCTAGTTAATGTTTCAACAGAAAATTTGCTTTGCTATGTAGAAAAATATACACGTATAGAGTTCATTCTGACACCTGTCCTGTGACAGACCATAAGATGGATATAAGCAATATCCATAAATCATGAAATGCCTACAGAAAGTAAACAGGAACCAGTTTGTTCAGATGGTTGTTTTTTAACAAAAACTGGATTACATCAACTAACACATAAAAAGTAACTACTATTCACACAGCACATGGAGGGACTTCATTCTGTAGATTACTGCTACTGACATGTTTGCACTGAATGCAAGCTTCATCTGCTTTTTGTTCCTTCTGCCCATATGAAACAAAGAAAAATTCCTCCCCTCATGGGAATTTCCACATTGTCTCTCGAGCCAGATATTATCTGCTCTTTCTTTCGTTACTGGACTGTGTTCTCTGGGATATAAGTTTTCCAAAATTCCCAGAAGGCAAGTAAGATATCTGATAAACTTTTGCCCGATTATCAGAAAGCAGAATCTGCTGTCTCGGGTAATTTCATCTAGTATGTTTACCTTCAAAAGATCCATGTCCATTCAAAACATTTTTTAGAGCTTTCATATTTGCATTTTGACAGGAAAATTAGTCCACCTGTGGGGTTATGCAGCACGTGGGGAGGCTCAGACTTCATCATGATTAGCTGAATGTTGCTTTTGCGTAGAGCAGAGAGRCACTCCAATTTAATCAGTGTCCTGTTTGAATAAAACAGGACATAAAAACCTGAAATGGGGAAAAATTTCCAGCAGTGTTGTGAGTTGCACCTCGGGGCATTTTATAGTAACTAAACCAAGACCATCTCCTGGCCCCTGCAGAATTTTGATTTAGCATGGTTAGGACTGCCCAGCTCCTTTTTCACTGCAACCAACCAAGAGCAATGTGGTACAATCCATGCTATGTGTGTCTTGCAAAAGGAAACAGCTGGATCCTGATGGGAAGGAACCTTACTTGGACTGTTCACTCGTTATTGGTCCTGTTATAGCTCCGTGTTCACAGTCTGCAAGCACAGAGGGAAAGGGACAGGCTTGGAGCCCCAGGATACACACTGGAATACTCTGTGCTTTGAAGAACAAGGTGTTCTGGGGTACAGCAGGTGGTTTTGCCAAACTGGCTCTGAGAACCTTCTAGCAATTAACATAGCTGATCAACAAGCGTGTTCCTGACCTTAATGTTTGCTCTTAAAATATTTTTGTAGACACAGTCTGTCTGCCATAAATCATGGGCTGGTAGCTTTTAGGATGCTTGGGGGAGCTATATAGGAAAACTCCTTTTTATAGGAGTTTTCCAGTACCTAAAGGGGCTACAAGAGAGCTGGAGAAGGACTTTTAATAAAGGCATTTAATGATAAGAGGGAAATGCTTTGAACAGAAAGAGGGTAGGTTTGGATTAGAAATTAGGAAGAAATTTTTTACTTTAAGGGTGGTGAGGCACTGGAAYATGTTGCCTAGAGTCCCATCCCTGGAAGTGTCCAAGGCCAGGCTGGATGGGGCTCTGAGCAACCTGGTCTAGTGGAAGGTGTCCCTGCCCATGGCAGGGGGGTTGGAACTCAATGACCTTTAAGATCTCCTCCAACCCAAACCATTCTATGATTGTAAATTTATAATCCTAATGTCATCCCATCTGTTCGTGTGTGCGTGTGTGTGTAGCTGCGTGGATAGATGAACATCCTGGGGCTTATCAAAGAAGAACTTTAGAAGTCCTTTTTCTCCTGTGATCCCTCTCTGAYTTGAGCTAACAGGATTTTCTGAGGGCCCATTAGACACAATACGTGGCTGAAACAATTCACAGAAATGTTGTCCTAGCCACAGCCGATTGTCTGTGTAGAGAGAGAGAGAGCAAAKCCTCGTTGCAGGTGATGCTGCTCTGCCAGGCTCCATAAATCCTACGACATGTCCATGCAACCTGTAGGTGGTTGAAAACACCTGCTGATTCACTAAATGGAGAAAATGGTGCTGGGACACTTTAGGCAATGGAAGTGCCTGTTGGAAGGGGGTTCACGTTTAATAGAAAGAGTCACACGGAGCCACTGACTCTGCAAAAGCCAGGTTAAAAATATCCATGTGCCGATGTCAGCTTCCTTTTATTTTTTTTCTTAGAATAGCAGTAATGACCTTGGCACAAAACCCTGCCTGGAGGCAAATGACCAGCTGGGATTAATGATCCTTGACTTAATTTCTGCCCATCAGCACCTCCCAGCCAGTCATTAATCCYGCTGAAATGCTCTGTGCATTGATTATTATTGATTCATTCACTGATTGTGTCCAGAGTCTGAAGTTAGAAGCTGAAGTACTGAAGGCACCCTGGAGACTCTTCTAATAAGATGAGTTTGCTTAATTCATAGACTATTTGAGGTGCTTTAGAAAGAAGCATTGTAAAAAGAGGTAGAAAAGTCAAAGAGTGCTTATAGGACAATGAAACCTAGATTCCTCGGGCTATTAAAGTTGATGGCATGTATCAAATTACTTTGAATAGGCCTGGTACATAAAGCAGGAGCACAGAGGAATGCAACATGTATTACATGTGTCACTTCCCGAGGAACAGTAACATTCCAGGCACGAAAGCCCATCAGGTGACCTGGGTGTAGGGCAGGGAGGGCGTTTGTGGGGTCAATGTCCCAGCTCTCTTACTGGAGACATCACTGTTTTGTTTGCCTTCAGAAACACAGAGATCCTCATTTTCTGCATATTGCCTGGACATGTTTAGTGCCTCTTCCCCTTGCACTTGTTGCTGTCTGACCTCGTCCATTCTTCAAGGAGTTTCAGCTGAATAATTAATGCAGCACTCTTCAGGAAACCAGATTGATCGCTTTTAATACCTCCTTTGCGACAGGATTTGCAAATTGCAAAAGAGAGGAAAAACAGTTTAAAAGACAATATGGTTTAATAACCTGACACCTCCACATTTTGTCTTCAAGTTGCTCTTCTGRGATTCAGTGTAAAGGATAAATCAAAGGCAGCAGTATCATCTTTGGGTGAGTTATTTCATGTCTTTTGATGTTCCAGTATATATCAAATGACAAGAATGTACATGAAAGAGAAAACTTGTGGTKGAAAGTGTTCCCAAATGAACATTGCTGAGGTGCTTCCAAAGTGCTGATGGCTGCCAAGCACTCCATGGTGATGCAAACACTATTGGACAAGTTGTCCTGCTTCTGAAGAATGTGGGTAGATTTTTCATAACAAAAAAGAAATAGAGTAATGTTGGCTAARGAACTGCTTCTGTACTCCTGACTTGCAAAGCATTTAAAATGAACTCAGAAGCTATAATAAAAGCCCCTGACCTACTTGGTCAACAGGAGGAAGAAATTTTGAGTTCATAAATGCCAGAGGGTTCTAGTGCCTGCCTATCTCTGCCCACTCATTGCTGACACTGTGACCCTGTTTAAATCTTATAAGTGTTTTCTGTTTCACACACTTCACCATTAAAATATCATCACTGTTCTCTTCTTCCACAAGAGACATACATATTTTAAATGGTGTAGAGTGCACTGAGTCTTTGGATAGGAAAGTCTCCCAACCTGTTACTGTTAACGAGCAATAAAGGGTTCTCTTGGTGAGATTAACTGTCTCCAAAATACAAAACTGTGAACTATTTATTCAGAAACTATCAAATTCACATAATCAGTTCCTTACAAAAATACCTTCTTGTGTGGGAGAACAAAAAACAGACTTGGGAAAGTTGTACTCTCTGCAAGTCTGAGGTCAGTTCTCGAGAACGTTTTTCTTTTGAAACTCTGGGTCTGCAGTAAAAACTGTGATGCCTTAGAGGTCTTGTGTGTACCCATATGCATACATCCACTGGAGTTCTTTAGGGTCATCCTCGGTCAATTGGGAGAAATAGGTATTTTCAGGATGTGATTTAGTGAATCTCTTTTATGCATCCACCTGAAGATGAGGTGGCACCTGAGATCCACTACTCTGTTTTCTTTTAACACTAATGGGAGCTTGGGCTGTCTAGGTCCCTCATGTTTTTTTAAACATCCACCCTGAGGTGGACAAAACTCATATCTAATGTATGTCAAATGTCACCACAGTCCAGTGATGACATCCACAGTCTAGTGAGCAGGAGATGGATCAACATAACAGGGGTGCAAAGGAGAGACGAGGTCCAAATTGTCTTCTAGAGTGGAACATTACCAATTCAGTTTCTCATCCCTCCATTTTTGTGTAGAACAGGGAGTGTACAACTAGCCTGCTGGTTTTGAACATCGGTTTTCAGTCTCATGAATGATTTATTGGATAAAGGAAGATAAACTCCATGTCCTCTTGCATTTTAGGAAAAAGGTGCAGAGTGGCTGCAGAAGATTCTTGGCAGTGTTGGTCTCTGAAAGTTCCTCCCTGAAGCCCCAAGATAAGAACCTTGATGTGGAGAGCTCTGACATATAAGACCATATCCTCCTGAATAACTTCAGCAGCCTTACAGAGAGACCTTGTGGGTCCCACTCTAAGATGGGATCTTCCCAGATCTACAGTAACTGCCTAGAGGTCTAATGGAGTCATGTGAATTCCATGAGATGGAAGACACCTAAAAATTAAGTGCCATGGTGGCAAGCAATGCAAAATATGCAGCTTCTCTGGTTTTAGCCTTGCTTGTTTATCTCTTGATACAGCGACAAAGCCTCCCTATCTCCTTGCTGTGAACGTTTTGTCTCAGTGTGTTTGGTAAAGCCTCTTTTCTGACGTGGCATGGGATTGAATCCATCTGGAGAAATACCAAAAATGCAGGAGCTGGAAGTAATGCTGTAGTCCTCTTAACATATAGAGATATCTGTGATCAAACATCAATGAATGTAAACCATGTTCTGTCACCACCTATTTGATTCCCTTGAAGTGAATTTACTGAACTCCATCTGGTTTGTTTTGCTGCTTCTGGAATCCTGCCCCAGTTAATAGCAATGTAATTTGGCCGTGTTCTGGAATCTCCACGGTCTACTCTCTGCTCAGATATTCAGATTGTTTTACTCAGTCCTGCTTTCTTCCCATCTTAATTTTTTAGAACTGCTGGAAGGCTTTTAGAATATGCACATTCCTGCTCAAAGATAAGTGACAAAGGCAAGTGTTACTGCTGGTGCCATCCTGAGCGGTGAGCTGCCACACCTTACCCTAATTCCCAGTGTCTCTATATCTACAAAGCTGTGAGATTCCAAAGCAAGAAAATGTAGTGTCTTTTGGAAGATGGAATGCATTGGCAGGTAAATCTTAATGATAATTACTTCTAATTAGCACTCCCAGCAGATGAAAAATCTTAGTCACAGCAGAGTGTCACTTGAAAATGTGCATGTTCTTGTTTTGCCTTTGAAACCACCAAAGAAAAAATCATATGTATTGGTTTGATTCTATTGCCATAATTTTTCATTAGGAACTGAGGGAAGAAATGAGTGGTGAAAGGCAGGAACGGATATGAAGAAATGAAAAATTGCTTTGGCAAAATGAGGTTCACTTTGAATATAGGATTGCACTCCATTCTGCAGCAAGTTTCCTATTTCTAACAGGTATTACTATCTCCCTTTCTTCTACTCACACCAAAATTTCTTCATGAACATTATGAAGAGGTTTAATTGTGAATTGCAATGAAAAGCAACATGTTCACATGTTTATTCAGATCCCTTATCTCCATCTGGAAATGTTAATTGGAATTCCAACATTAATTGGAATTTCAACATTAATTGGAATTTCCTGGAATATGTCCAGACTGAGTTGGTTTTCTTTGTTGGGGAGAACATGTTCCCTTTTGAGGGCCTAGGAAAGGAAGTGGATTCACAACACTGTCTTGTGCCAAAACATATGGAAAGACAAACAAAACAAGAAGAAACAGAGAAAGGGATGACTGAGGGGAATACAAAATTAGTCAACTTTCTCTCCTTCCCTCTGCCCCAGATTTCCGAAATGCTAAGTGCATATCTCCTGTTTGCTTACATGGGCACTGAGTAATTCAGGTCTGAGAACATATCCAGATCTGARTCTCTACCCTGACCACAATCCAACCTTTGTTTTGGCACTGTAGAATGAAACAACTGCCTGTAGTGGATTATGCATTCCAGTTTATGCCACGGCCAAATTACGACACAGTAAACCCCTCCACACAAGGGCTATTGTTTAACTACAGAACATGAGAGTGTGAGGGCCTCAGAGAAGAAAAACAGAGTCCTAGTTTCAAGACAAAAGAGGAATAGGTTCATCCCAATTAGAAGTTGCCCTTAGGTCAATTTAGAGCCCCCCGGGGCACTGCACCCACAAATATGTCATTATTTATCTTGAGCACTCCTACAGCTACATGTCTAGTGAAAAGTTATACATACAAAGGTTGATTGCCAAATAATTCTAAATATGTCAGGCTTCCCGTTTGTCATGATCCAGCATTCAGGGACCACACAGACTTTGCAGCAATCACCGAGAAGGAGCTTGCCTCCTCTTGCTTGAAGCTCAGATTTATCCATCCATGCTTTTGTTCCTATTGTTGTTCCAAGCTACCCTTCTGGTGAATGAAAAGGGACAGGTATCTTCAGATCTGCAGGCTGCTGAACTGCCTTGAGAAAATGCTGCCTGCTTTCCATTGCCTAGAGAAGGAACACAGGGTAGCTCCATGACTGATTAAAAGCAGCCAGAAACCTCAGATGATTTGTCTTGTGTAGCATAAAGTGGTGCCAGGTCATCCCATCCATCTAAGTAGTGTTTCATATCAATTTCTGTTCTTTCTATCTCTAAATACAGCTGGTGGTAGAGGGAAATCCCATTAGATCATTTTACATTCTAAATATTTAAATTTTACTGGTCACCAGATTGATGCATTTTTATTGTATTGAGGAAATCACTAAAATAATTACATGAGTTAAAACGACTGGGATCTGATAAGTTTTAAGTGTATTTGTGAAATTACCTTTACTGCCAGTGAGTCCTGATCACATATTAAGAACTTAAGGGGGGTTTTCCTAGGATCTTCTTCAACTATTCAAAATGGAAACTTGTTACTGTTACAGTTTTTCTTGTTATTTGCATCTCACTCATTGTAATTATCCAAACTGGGATTTGGCAATACCTTAAAAGAAGCATATAGCCCTCTGCCCAGTCCAATCATCAGAACTCCTCCAGCTCCATCTGTTAAACCTGAGGGGCTGCCCAGGTGGCACACCAGCTGAGCATTCCACAACATGCCTCCTCCGCCCTGCACAGGGCTGCTCTCCACTGGGACTGCAATAAAAGCCACATTACCATATTGTCTATACATCCTCATTGAGAATATCTGGATGGTAAAGTTAACCAGGTGGTTCTGCTTCTTTTTGTATCTGTTTCATTTTCCTCTTCTCCTTATTTTTGCTAGCACAAGTCTCTATGTTTCTAATTTTCCATATGTGAACAGTTGCTTTTCTGTAAAATAGATCTCTTTTAGTGTAAATATTTSAAATAAGAATGTTTCCCTCCATATTTTTACATCAGGTTTTTAATGTAAAAATCAAGTGACAGATCCCTTTCTTTCCTAGTATTTTTTCCTAATTGCAGCAAAACACCAGCTTAGAGTACCTATTCTTTTTGCCAAATGATAAAACATGTTTTCTGCTTCTTGCTTAGCTGCATTTTTTAATTGCTTTTCTGAATCTTTTAATTTTGAAAATATGTTTTTTCTCCTCCCTCCGTTTCCCTTTTTTCCTTTCTTTTTAATTTTTTTTTAATTTGCTTGTTTTATTCCTTCAATATCTTTGCTTTTTATTTCTTTTCAGTTACTATGGTTTTGTTCTCTTTTTTTCATTGTCTCTGTTTTTTTGCTCTCATTGCTGGAGTTATATCAAAGAAAATTTTGTCATAGCTTTGAAACGTTACATTTTCTTCTAGAAAACACATGAGTTAAAATCAGTGGAACTTACTAAAAAAAGAAGACAATGTAAAGTTTTGTGGCTATATGTAGCAAAGAGATTTCAGCAGTTGCAGCTGACTCAAGGCAGACTTGTTAGCTTCAGACAGTTTATTCCAAAGTTTAATTTGATTTTATGATTTCTTCCTGGCATACTTAATGTTGTCTGAAACTAGGCAGGGCTTGGTGGTTTTGGTTTTTTGTTTGCTTCTTGGGAAAATTCGATTACCAGAAGTTGCCAATATTTCAAAATTCCTTGAAGAGTGATGGGATTAGGAGAGCATTAATCCTCTCAGTTTGGAGTGAGCCTTTATTGCTGCTCATGTGCTATACACAAGTTTTGCTTTTCCTACTGCTTTGCTTAGAATAAATGACTTCAGGCTTCTGATAAATATTGCTGCCTCCTAAAACCTCTGGGTATTTTCTCATTCTCACTTGCATTTTACATGGCTCTGCCTTAGATTACCTCTGAAATCCCAACACAACTGCATTGTCTGATCCAGCTGCAGCTCAGCTGAGTTTTCCTGTGAGCTGACACAGAATCAGATTGCTGTTCATGAACAGATGTGTCAAGCTGTTCAAAGACAGCATCTCTGGCGATGTAAATTTCTCTTTAGGCACTGACTGTAGTGCTCGTTACCATAGTACCTGCACCTCCAAAACATTAATAAAGTAGACACCGCTCCAAGAGAGAGAAATATCACTGCTTCAGCTTTCATGATGCAGAAAATGGAGTTATGCTAAGCTGGGAACGGTGGGAGCCTGAAAATAGTAGCCCGAGGTTTTTCCCAGATTAAAGACTGAGGGAAGTCACCAGCGCAGCTCTGTTAAGTCCCTGCTCTGAAATTTGTCCTGGAGGAAGCTTCATCTGTTTACTGGTTAAGCACAGAGCCTAAAGAGACAACCTAAATACACCAGCATCATGCTGGTACTCTGAACAGAGCAGGAGTCAACAGAAAGAGTTTTCTTGCTACAGCAATTCAAGCCAACCTTCCCACTGAACTCAATGCCCCGGAGCTGCTCAGCCTCTCTGCTCTGTCCCCCATCCCAGGAGAGCTTCTCTACTCCATGTTACACTCTCTGCCAGCTTTGTGAGGGTTCTCCCTTCTCTCTCTGATGTGCTCAGCCGAACAAAGCCAGCAGGTGCTGAGCTCAGCCCCCTGGGGTACCTCTGGCACCCTCACCTTGGGTTCTGCTGCTCAGAGTGGCTCACCAGTGCTGCGGGCTGGCACCTTGGTGCTCTCGCTCAACCCAAGTGAGCAGTGACCACATTTGCTCTTCTGATTTAGCCCAAACAAAAGGTGCCATTTACACCACTTGACTTTAACTAGAGCTGCAGCTGAGCGTGTTTGATGGCAGTCTTCAAAAACCTCCTGCATAACCCTATAGACAAGATGTGACTTGTGTGAATGCTAATGAAATTTAAATGTCATGAATGCGTGATGTCATTTAGAGATTGCTAAATGTTCAGAGCAGTCCAGATCCTCAAAGGCATTTGAGTATGTAATTCCTTGAAAACAACAGCACCCATGAAGCTAAATCCCTTTGGGTCAGATATAATCTGTGTCATTGTGGGATGTTGGAATGAATGCAGAGCAGGCAACTTGCTGTCAGGCCTAAGAGGAAGATAATGTTGCTATTGACCCACGTCTCTCAGTTTTCCCAAGAATTATCTTTCAGCTGATCACTCATGATGGCAAGTCTGAGCACTCCCAGTGAGTTTCCAGCCCTCACAAACCCCCCAAAAATATAGTTTGAAAACGGTAACAGACCACTTGGAATACAGGATACAGCTCCACGAGAAAGGACAAACCACTTTCCCATCTCGTTAGTATTTCTGCCTTTAGTGAAATAATGCTCACTGACAACCTCTTGTTCTTGCAGTTCTTCCTTTTAGGGTCTTTGCCATCTGGGATGCCTAACTGTTCCTTTGCTAGGAGAAGACATTAACATCTGCTGACATTGACCTTGACCTTCTTTACGTTGTGATATTCTCGAAGCATTGAATTCCGCGATCACTTCACACTCCAAATCCCAACAGTTGTACACTTGGGTTTCTTCTCTTGGAAAGTCATATTTTATGACTACTCATGTCCTTAGGCTTCACTATCTAGGAGAATAAAAGTAAATTATGTTTATGTCACCAAACTAGAGTCCTGATGTTTTGTAGGTAGTTCTGTGACTCCCTCATGCATTGTATTTCAGAGTTGGGTATAATATGAAGTGAAAAATAGGTATATGAGAGCTTTCTTATTTAAAATGCATACTGGGGGTGGCTGTTCTTGCTGTGCTTCTTCCCAGCTTTTCCAGGATACAGCATCAAGCTGAGCAGCTGCAATAGGCAAAATCTGTTTACTTTTAATTTACTTTTTGTTGTACCAGCCTGAAACACTAGGCACTTCATAAAGTTTAAGACAACAACATCAAGAGCAACGCTGCTGAGCAAACATAGAAATTAAACAACTTTATAATTCTATAGGTCATATTCCACCATCAGCGCATTGGCAGAGGAGCCCACAAACTGCTGGGTGAACTGCTTTATGTCTGTTTGTCCTTCCTGTTTTTTCTCTGCCTTAGATAAGCCATCTCTAGGCTTTGAAGCAAGCAGTTCATCTCCACGTCAGCTGTGAAGTGCTCAAGGGGAATTTGGTCCTGTACTCTTCCTTGCAACTTCCACCTCCAAAGGCAACAAAAATTAGGAACTGGGTTTCATTAATCCATAATGCCACAGCTGGCATTTATCTTACCTGCCTTCAGACATCTCCACTGTAGGTATGTTCATTTGAGATGGTCTACTTTGTCTCTCTTTATAGTCAGTATGGAGAAGCAAGTACTTTAGGGATATTGATTCCTCTGCCTTGTTTTGGCTTTCAGTTTTAGGGAAAAAGGAATTGTGCCTTAAACTGTCTGTACAAGAGTAGCTGGATCTTCACTGGGCAGTTCAGAATAACAAGGTTAGGCAGAAGTGTGTGGTTTTAGTTAAGGGAAATAATGTCACTTAGAGCTTGGTGATCATCTTCTGTTTAGGGGCTCTCCTTCCTTGTGGGTAAGTCAGCTTTTTGCCTGCTTTGCACCCTGGGAGCCACACAGAGGAAGTTAATCCAAAATGCTTCCCAATTACTCTAAGCCCTTGAGGAAATCTCACAGACACATATGAAATCAATTCAACTGGAGTTTGCAATTTTGAAGGACATTGTGGACAAAAGAAGATGAATTTGAGGATGCCAGCATCTGATTTTGTGTTACTCTGCATTTATACCACAAATAGAAGGAGAAACAGTTACAACAGAAGGCCTCGTGTGAAAGTTGAGATGGGTAACCCTCAGTGCACAGTGAGGGCATTACCACCACAATAAATCCTTCAGAAATTGTGATTCTTGCATTGCCACAGAAGTCATGAGGGATGGCAGCGAGGTACCTCACAGTCTGTCACTGGAACCAGTTGTCTGGGACCTGACCAAATACACAGAAACTTTTTTTTTTAAGACTTATTTTTTGTTCAAATATGAAAGACATTAGAGACATGGAAGTTTTCACCAAACAGAGCCTGTCTAAGAATGTGTCTTCAGCTTGTGTTAACTGGTGTCACTCTTGAAACCATGGAAATATTATGCATCAATTCTACCATAGTGCCTCTTTTTACAAGAAAATAAATTTGCAGTCTGGAGGAAATGGCAGACAATTCTGCTGAATAAAAATTTATTCCAAATATCAGCATTTTTCATAGTATTGTCTGTATATTCCACAATGGCAGACAACAGTAAGAGGGAGTGTAACATTTGGATTAAAAACATGCTTTGATAACTCCTGAATGAAATGTCATTGCTTTAAGGATAATTTTACTATTTTAAGCATGTGACTCAGTTTTGTTTGCAGCTTGAAAAAGACAATATTGTAAAATGAAATGATCTGCAATGTACAAATAAGGCTTGGTGCTATTTTGGAACTACTTATTTGTGCAAAGCTACCAAAGTAGAAATCATTTGCTGATGATCAGTGCTGTGTGTTCACTGCACCACAGGAGGTGACTTCTTCTAATTTCATTTTAGCCAGAGTTTAATTTCCACTTCAATGTTTATTTGTAAACATCAAGATGATACAGACCAGATCTTTTAGATTATACTGTTCCTGAAACAACAGCTATCTGCGATTACAAGATTGAATTAGCTTCAACTTCATCATCATCTAACTCTGCTGAAATGTATGAACATATCTCCCTTAATAACAGCTTGCCTCAATAATTTCCAGGCATCGTATCTTTATCTCTGAGATAAGACAAAAAGTCCTGTGGATGCTGAGCGGGGCTTACACAGAGCCAAGGCCTTTCCTGCTCCTCACCCCACCCCATCAGTGAGGAGGCTGGGGCTGCACAAGGGGCTGGGAGGGGACACAGCAGGGACAGCTGACCCCAACTGGCCCAAGGGACATCCCACACCATATGATGCCATGCCTAGTGTATAAAGCTGGGGAAGATGAAGGGGGGATGTTCAGACTGATGACACTTCTCTCCCCAGATCTCAATTACACATGGTGGAGCCCTGCACTCCTGGGGATGGCTGAACACTTGCCTGCCTGTGGGAAGTATTGAGTGAATTCCTGGTTTTGCTTTGCTTGTGTGCAGGGCTTTTGCTTTACCTATTAAACTGTTTTTATTTCAACCCACGAGTTTTGTCACGTTTATCCTTCTGATCCTCCCCCCATCCCACCAGGGCAGGCTGAGAGAGCAGCTGCGTGGGGCTGAGCCACCAGCTGTGGTGAAACCACCACAAACTGATACCTCTGAGATCACAGAAACAGAGCACAGAGCGTGCATCATGCTTCCTTTGAGAAGAAATACCTCCCGCTCTACACCGACAACTTGCACGCAGTCTTCATACACACGAACACTGCCACAACATTTTATCAACAAGTGCTGGAAGTATCCATGCCACATATAGTCCTGGCAATATCCATGACCTCACCGTAGGGAAAGGTGATTTTTCTTAAAATTCAAACTGAAAGAAAAAATGTTTTCACGGGTTCATGCTCCCAGTCCCCCCTTCATGAGCAGTAGTGTGTTTGTGTGACCAACATCAGCCCAGCAGCTGGGTATAACAATGCTTCTGTAGAATTATTGGAGCCAGCATCTGTAACACCAACTATTAAGACTTTCTTTGGTCTCCCAGGATTCTTTCAGAGTGCCTAGATTTCCAACATGAATTTTTGTATTTAATTTTAGGTCTGGCAGTGATCAGTGTCTCCATTCTGTCCCACCCCTGTGGATCATCAGGTCACCACCATTCTTTATGTCCAGGTCTGGGTGTGCTGTGGAGCTGGTGGCAGATGTGCCGGGGTCTTGCTGACCACTGCRTGCCCTAAACATTCCGAGAGCCCTATCCCTGCTTGATGCCCCTGCTGGTGCCTCCACACCCAGCCATCCCCAGCCATCTTCCATTTGCACCACTCTTAGTCTTCCTATTACAGTGCTGCACACCCTGACTAACAAAACTGTGTGATCAACATCAGGTAAATCCTTTGCTTCTTGATCATCTTTCAGCTCACCTAGTGCACTGCATTTCAGTTTAATACAACATGCAACACAGGACAAAATTTTATTTTTTATGCATTTTTCTCCTTGTTTAAAACCCTTGATGGTTTCTTTTCATTTTCCAGGTAAGGTTGAATTTAATTTTCTTCAGCTATCGAGAATTAAATTTGTACCCAGTCTTTGCCAACTGGATATGGTCACTACAATAAATCACATCTCCAATTAGCTGCCCCATCATAAAACAGATGTTTGAGGTAGAAGAAATCATCCTCTGATGAAAAAATATGTTTCCTTGTCACTAATAAGAAGAGAACTTAGACTTTCTSCAGTCAGTCGAATTTTTGTTGGTTCAAGTTGCAGAAGAGGAATCCCATCTTTAACAGAAACACAGCTGGAACTATTTCCAAATGCTCAGCGAACCATAAAGACCCACAGCATGCTCTGACTGTCCACTACTTGTCAGACACCTTCTGCTGGCCTGAGAAGGTACAGAAAACCAATGGAACTTAAGCATGTAAGGCTATAAAAAATCTGCATAATAAATTTGAATGGTTTGACATTTAGAATGCTTGAAATGCTTGATCTCAAAAATAAGATCCTTCCTGTCTTCCTTCTGATCTACCACCAGAGAAGAAAGACAGCCCACTCTCTTCCAACACTGTGGATATCCAAGGCATGGGAGATCTCAGCCAGAACCTACACCTGCCTTTGCRGTGAAACAAACTGCTACCCTACCTCTGAAAACTTCAGGAAGATCAAGATCTGGGTCTGAGGTTTGTGCATTTGCATCTGAACAAAAATGAAAGTTTACCTGACTCTTTCTTTTTTTTTTTTTTTTTCAGAGAAGACAGGAAGTTGAATAGCTACCCTATGATAAAAATTCTGCTTTTTTTGAGGGATGAGAAAAAACCACTTTCCCCCTTTTATCTTTCCTCAAATGCYCAGACACCTTCTGCTCAAACTATGCACCGTAATGGCTTGCAGGATGTTCATCACTGTCAGAGCACAGAGGTGAACATCAGGTATGCCACTGTTGGAATAGTCCCACCCTCTGACTTCTTTTAAYATAACAGTACTTCCAAACCTTGGAAATCAAGAATGATTTGAGTGTTGGATAAATGATTCTAATGTTGTACAATGTATGAACTGTTACAAATAAGTGCTTAGGGACAGATGTCATATGTGAATATTAGGCTATGGTGTGAGATATTACCTTCCAGAAGCACTGGTGTCATTTTATGKTTCCTGACCTGATGGAAAGGAACCTCTTGGAAAGCTGTTGTTCCATTGCCTGGATGAAGAGCAACAAGTAGTTTACACCACTTGTGGAAAAAGCACTCAACCTTTCGTTTGCAGCTGCAAGGCAACACAAATGCCATGGAAAAGCAGTCCCTAAAACASAGGCAGCAGCTTTTGCAGTGGTCACCAGTGACTTGAAAGCCTTATGGAAGCAGCTGCTTCTGAATATCCTTTTAAGCCCACTGAGCCTTGATCCAGCTGTTAAAAATAACAATGATTTTCCATCCTCCATAATAATCGGATCTCACAGGGCAGCGCTGGAGGAGCAGTTGCATAAAAAAAGCTTTGGTTATGTAACCGAAGTGCTCTGCACCTCCCCAGCCACAGAGATGCCAGGCAGGGCTGCCTCCGACCACCACAGCTCCCTGTGCTGACACTGGCACCTGCCAGAGGGCTCTGGCAGCCTCAYCCCCTTGCAAAGAGCTGCAGAGCTCTCTGCCATGCCCAGGGTTGGTGCTGTCTTGCCCTTCTGCAAAGGAAGGTCGTGGGAAGGGGCTGCGTGTCTGCACCCCATGATCTGTGCGTTATCTTAGTCCTCTGGTGACGCTGGCTTTGTAAAGATATTTCCAAGCCACTGCTCTTCTCCCCCTGCTGCAGCGTCCCGTGGGGAGGCAGCACACAGAGCAGGGCACTCACATCTCCTGATGTCGCAGATGAATCCCCAGCAGCCGCCCCTCAGAGCCCCTCTGCTGCCGTCAGGACCTCTGCAGCCGAGCGCCCACAACCACCCTGAGACAATGCACCACCTTCCCTTCTCCTGCTTCCCCAGCAGCCAAATCGGCACCCACCTGGGATCTATTCTGTGGTCACATTTTCTGATCTAGAGATCAGAAGCTCCTCAGCAGCAAAGCACTGAAGTGCATGTACAAGCTGAAACACTCAGTCCCTCTGGAAGTCAGGAGGACATTTCACAAGTTAAGTGCTTCTCTCTTTGGATTGGTCTCAGTCTGAGCTTGAACTTTGCTATCTTGCTTACCATAAGATTAACTAAGAATGAACGAAAATGGAAACAGCTAAAACTTTCCTCTTAAAGAAGCTGAAAATTAAGACAAATATTTCCCTGAATATTTACCAGCAGTAAGGTTGGAGAAACTGTTGTGGAAAAATGTGAGACCTTTTTCCACAGAGGTTTCCTGCCTATTTTAAGCAGCAAACTTCAGCTGATATTTCTTGATATGCACCAAACTGCACTATGTGTTGGGGTTTACAGGGTGTAAGAATCCAGAGGCAACTGGCATAGTAATAACTGTCTTAATTAAGAGAAATTAATTTAGCTGATCTTAACTGAACATGCATAGGCAAGATGGGGTTTGTTCTATTATTATCTCATGCCAGGAAAACTCCAAAGAGTTGAGAGAAGACATTTATCCTGTGGAACACCTGATAAATGCATTGTACCTCAGGGCATTTTTGGGCCTTTGAAGTCACATCAGCCTGGTTTGTGTGAAATGCAGTAGAGATGGGCACTGTTAGGCGCTGAGAAAATGTGTTTCATTCCTCAGAATAACTTTCCTGTTCCAGTGCTGGCTGTGACTGAAGCCATCCTGCTTCCATGAAAGTGTAAGTTGGTCCTTTGGCAGACTCAGTGTGTGTAAATAACATCCTGGCATTTTGGTTACCCACCCTTATACCACAAGAATGTTGAAGAGTTTCCAGTTTGCAATGTACAACACCAGGTCCACACCCTCTGAACATCTTGGAGAAGGGCATTAACGCTGGACTATTTATTTTCCTCGAAGACTGCCTGTCTCTGATCTTTAGTGATACCCACCATGTGTAGAACTTGGAGGAGGATTGCCAAAATCTGTGTTGCTGAATGTGTGGTTGACAGAAAGGCCATGCTTGAATGAATGATCAGTCTGAAGCAGGTGCCTTCAGATGGGTGAGTGAGACTGCTGCTTGTCACTTGAAGCCTTTGGAAGCAAGAACCTTTGGAAGTTATTCAGCTCCACGAAGTGCAAGCAAGACCATTTCAGGACTTGCTGAAAATGCCTGCTATGTCTCAGGAGGAAATAGATGCAGCTGGCAAGACCACCAGACATTTCTCTTCTCCTTGCAGCTGTACGTGGTGTCCCAGGCTCTGTCTGATGCTATGGCTTCAGTGAGATCTCTGACAAAGCAAATACACCTCAAATAAAAGCTCATGGGTTTTGATCTGTCAAAATCATGAAAACCTAAATTGGCATATTTCACACAGCCCTGATATTTTCCTTCCTCCTGCCTGCAGTTTTCTATCATTTAGGGTACCATTTGCTCAATTTATTACGATGTGCTCTTGATTTCAGTCCCCCACTTTGCGACCTTAGCGCATTTTCTTCCCGCAAAGGATCACAATATAAATCACTAGGTCAGGGAATAATGAGTTTAGTATTTTTTAAAAGCCTCCCACAGTAAGTCAGGATATCGACTCATGATTCAGCAGGTGATGGGATGTAATAAGGGGACATTTTTTCCTTTAATTGCTGTTGAAAATGGAAAAAGGGCAAGAGAAAGACTCCTTTCTGAGACAAAGATTTTAGCTTCATTGGGCTTTGGTTCACTAGCACCACCTAATAGGCTTGAGCATAAAGAGCTGGACAAAGATAAAAGGATAAATAAACTGGTGAAAGACTCCAGCAGGACTTTCTCTTCCTAGTCCAAAAAATTGATTAAATATGATTCTACCATTATGTAAATAGACAGTGAGAAAAGGCTGACCTAATGGTCTGTGAGACGAATGGGATGGAGGATCTCATGGTTTCCAACCCTGTCTCTTCCAGATCTGTTTGCCCATGACCAGAGGGGTAAGTGTTCAAAGAATCACAAACACAAAGGCCGGAAGGGACCATTAGAGTTACCTCACCGAACTGTTGCAAACCCAATACGAGGCATTTTTGCCTGGTACTTTCTGCACTGAGCCAGTCAGTTGAGCATGGTGAGGGTGATCAAGGGCACGCTTGTGGAAAGCATGGCTGGCGGGGGCAATGGGTGGATCATGGGTTTTTTCTCAAATTAGAGGTTAAAGTGGTAGCATAAGCTCTGCAGAAGGCAGTAGAATCGTTCTTGGAAGTGATACGCAGCCAACAATCCTGCCACCAGCACCTTGTGTCTCCCGGAGAGGGGAACTCCCAGTTCCTGCCCAGCCCTCAGTGGGAATTGATCATCATTTTTAACAAGCTCATTCCTACCTGTGGCTGCTGCCAAGTCCATCCCTGGCCCAACCCAACTGCGTCACCTGGGGCCTGCRCCAATGCCACCTCTGGCTGACCCTACAGCCGCCCAACAAGATGTCAAAATTTGATAAGATTCTTGCAGATAGACTTTGTGATAACTAATTCTTCCACCGTACTAGGGAGGAAAATCAAAGATTCAACCTGATTATTCATGAATTCTTATAATGAAACTCCTTTCTGAGTCTTTCTATTCCTTTAAATAAAATTTAGTAGATATCATGCTGCCAAAAGGGCAGGAAAATTCATTGAGTGGCAGGTGGAACGATCTCAGAATTGAAAATGTTTTGACTGACAAAAAGTAACATTTTAAAACATCCCATAAACAGATATTAAAGCATTTGAAGGAGCTGAATGGCCATTTTTCTAGTGAAATTATGCTAAATTGTTGCAATCCACMGCAGCTTTATGTAACATGCTGTTTATTGTATGTAAATTCGAGGAATTCCCCCTAAATAAGCATTAGATACACTCAAAAAAACTCCCCTGGTGGTTCACAAACCACTTTACAAAAGTGGCTTTATCCTTGAAACRAACAAGAATAAACCAAATCTAAACCACACCCAAATCTAAAACACACACAACAACCTTCATAGAAAAGTTCAACCAGGCATACACAAATTAAAGCTCAAGAACACACGAAGTATTTTTCCTGTTTGTTTCCCCTGGCCTTCTGCTTTCCCCTCACTCCCCCCTACCTGCAGCATTCTTATCTGTAGCTCATTCTTTCTCTCTTATGTTTGACCTGAGGTCAAATATATCATTGTTTCCATTACATCCTTCAGTATTTTGCATTTTTCTCTGAAGTCCTCACTCAGTTTGCTCTTCACTAAGGATTAAAGAAGGTTGCTTCTCATGCTGTTTTGAGGAACAAGAGTGTGGATATCTGCAAATGCCTCTAGTACGTTCCTGTGCCAGTCTCACTGTCTGTGCCTTCTCCACTTCCAGGAGGAGAAACTGCCTCTGGAGCTTCTGGCCCTTTGTACACTGAGGGAGATGAGCACCTTTGCAGAATTAATGGGCTGTGATGACATCCCAGTGACCCTGAGAAAGTTGCTGATATACTTAGAGACAACAGAGCAAGATGACAGACAGCACACTTGAAATACCTGAATCCTGGTCTGGCACTTCCTGATCTGCAGCAAGGCTCAGTTCAGAAGGAAACTCACGTCAACCAGTTYGCAACTTCCCCTCCCAAGCTGAGCAGCAGGGGAAATCTGATATGAATCTTGTGTCAGCTGCTATCTACAGGTCAGTATCTTCTGCATTTACAATGCATAGGGAATGACACAACTCATGGAATTGGCTTTCAGGATGGAAGGGAGATCTTTCATGGATACTACCTTATACTAGTCCCGAATTAGTGGGAGAGTAAAAGCCAGCTAGCTGCAGTGATGATATTGGGAACTTAAATGGATCTGCATGAGGAAAATGTTGTGGAGAGGATTTCTGAGGTGTGCAGAAGTGTGGAGTTGAAAGAGAAAATAATGTTGCTTGAACTGTAAGGGAGAATGAAAAAGGAAAGGGGGAGTGGGAGATGGCAGGAGTGGGGAGTTCCCCAGATGAGTACATTGTCTGAAGAAATRTCCTGCTTTGATTTGCTTTGGTCTGGACCTGCCAGCTGATTTATTTGATAGCCCCTAGCTGTCAACTGGCAGGGACTGGGAAAAATTTTTCTCTCATCACCAACTCACTGGGACTTATAATTTTATAGATCTCTTATAGTTCTCCCTTAACTGTTTCTTCTGTACTTGCAGCTTGATGAGCATTAACCTCTTTAGCTGCTGTTCATTTCYTCAAATCACATTTTCCTTCCTCTTGAACATTTTCCACTTTCTAGCAAAACTTTGCACAGTCTCTACTGAAATGTGCATGGTGGATCTGTGTTTTACCATAACAAAGTTCTCTGCTCTTTTCCCTGTTTCTTTTCTAGCAATTCAACTTTTTTCTCTTTTTTCTGTATTTTTTAATTTTTTTTTTTTTTTTTKGGAGAGGCTGAGGGAAGAAAAGGTCTGCTCCTTAGCATTGAGCTGCTTTTTCCACACAATTATCTATGACCTAGGGCATGAGCACAAGGGCCAGCAGGGAGAAAGAAGTGCTGGAATGAGATTGTCTAGGGTGAGACATGTGGATCAGACATGCTGCTTGCTAAGGAGCCAGGGAAGGGACTAGTGGATGGACAGTGRTGAACCTGGATGGGAAAAAGGTTCCACTGAGACATAAAAAGAAAGGGACAGAATATGACACCCAAGTCACCCAGACCGGGTTTTAGGAGCAACCTGCTCCACTCTCCTTCCTTCCTACCTTTCTCTGTCATTGTTTCCAGCACCTCCTTTTCTCCTCTCCACTCCTCTGTCCCAGGGAAGCTAAAGAAACATGACAGCCATCAGTGATGGAGGGCTTTTGGGAAGGGCTAATTGCTTTCTCTGCTTTGTTCAGATGTACAAATAGACCATTACTTACAATCATTACCCAGTCATCATCCATCATACAGACTAGTTCTATTTTCCATGCRCTAAATATGTCACAGGCACCAAATTTGTCACTAATTGTACAAAAGGCTATGCAGGCCTGTGTTAGGAGCCAGTAATTTGTTAATATAAGATATGGGACTTTGGCTTTATCTCGAGTTTCCAAATGTTACYGAGGCAGTTAAATTTCTTATTTTTTTTAAGAGGCACCACGAGCCTCAACTTTCTGTCACTTTTATGAAACCATATATGAGTCACAGCAATTCCCATGTTACAACATTGCTTTCTGTTATAACWGATATAATATAATGATATAATAATTTATTACTAATATATAATMATATAATATAATAATGATAATAACTAAACTACTAAGTGCAATTCTGAAAAAGATGGCCATTTCTTCCATGTATATTCAAGTTTTTTCACTCTAATTTTCCTCATATTCTTGGTTCCCAACCAATTTAAACTGTGTTTCAGAGCTGCTAATTTTGTTTTTCATCAGTTCATGATGCTTTGTGGCAGCAGAATCACGAACAAAGCAGTGAAAAACTGAAAAAAGGGTTTGGAGGTACTATTCTCATTCTGAACTACATTTAGGCAATTACAACAAAATGCAAGAGAGCTGCAGGGCAGTCTAGGGGCARGAACTGACCTTGGATTAATCTCTGCAGCCAGAATATCTGTAACTGTTTAATTTCTTCATTTTCAGCCTGTAGCAACACATAGAGGCAAAATGTGTGCTTCAGTCCCTGCCCTGCTTTGGGTACTGTGCAGGCTGGGGGGGATGTTCTAGCTAGAAAAATACCCTAAAAGGCATGATTCAAACTAGTTATATTTCCATGAGAAAGGCRTTAGCTACACCAGTTAGCCACTGGCTAGTGTGAAAATGGGACAACTTGACAATGTCTCCTTTCTTTAAGGATATTTTACACTTTGTCTTGTAGGTTTTGGAAAGCATGGGTTTGTCACAACACACTACTTGAATCTGAGAGCTTTCCATGTCTAGTTGAAATGCTAATTGGAATACAGACACGCCAGCTACCCACATACATTCACACATAACAGGAAACTGACTGTCAGCATCAGAGAAGTGCTTGATCCTTGAGCCCCCCTAGTCTGGTCTGGGTGTGAGCAACCATTGCACAGAGCTCTTTCTGGACCAACATATTCCCTCCCTGATTTTACATTTTCCTGCAAGTTATTTTAGGGTTGGACTCAATGATCTTCAAGATCTTTTCCAGCCTAAATGATTCTATGATTCTATCAGACTCCCTGGGGATCACACTCTACCTTTCGCTAGAAGCTGCACAAAAGATTCCCATAGCCAGAGAAACAGGACCAAGTGGGCTGGGACACCCACACAGTGCCATGCAGTACCTTGCAGAGTCTGCCTGTGATGTGTAGAGTGGTGTAACCTTCAAGTGTTCTTAGGTTTATAATCAGCTGCCTCTCAACAAGTCTAATTGGTTGTGGTAGAGATTMTAGGTGGTTATGAAGTGTCCTGTGTCAATAACAGCTTGGGTGTGGTGTGCTTGGGTATCTCTGCGAGGACCTCTCCAATGTAAACATGCCCTGTAAACATGGATAATACATCCAGGCTCACGAGGAGATGATGCAAAGATGCCCCAGACAAGGAGCTCACGACTGATTTATTTTCCACTCCCATTGCAAAATCCATGATCTGCTGGAGAACAGACTTCAGGCACTGATCCACAGACAAAGCTGACAGCAAAGTGGGCAGTACTGAACCTCCAGCCACCTCAGTCTCAGTATAACATAAATTGTCTGCCATTCCCAGAGGTCATCTTGTCACGAAACTCAGTAATTTATCTGCAGTTTCCCGTGGGACATCTGGAGAGGGTTCCCAGCCAGTTAAGCCTACATTCGTATAAGTTAAAGAATGACTTTTTAGGCTGAAGCTGCACACCCACGCTGTCAGCCTTGTAATGACTTCAAGGAATTGAAGCCAGAGCTGTCCCTCAGCTCYCCAGGTTGTTGTGGCAGAGTCCTGGGTCAGCCACCACAGAGCTCAGACCCCGACTGAATTTGCCAGGCCTTTCAAATAGGATTTTCTACCAGTGCCAAATCCAAGCTATTGCAGCCAGATTGTTATTAGAACCTAAGCTAATGTATTTAAAAGTACATTTTGCTGTGGTCAATGATGGAGGTACTCAGTCATGTCATAGTAAAAAGGATTAAGAGGTAAAAAAGGTAGGGCTACCAAGAGAAGTGGCTTTCCTTTTATCTTGCGATATTTTTTKAAGAAATAAATTTTTGGGGGTGTGTAATACTGATTTTAATCCTTCATGGTTGAAAATACTGAAAGTGCTGCTTAGGAAGGAAGGAAACCACTTATCTCTGGTTCCTGGAGGAAACCTCTTACCTCTGGTTCCTGGTAAAATCCACCTTGAAACTACAAAGATAAGATAATAATGGCAAGATCTGTATGTTCAGCACAGTCTCTGCTTTCTGAGTTGGTTAGAGCAGCACAAATAACAGTTTTGAGCACCCCTATTCTAAAGGGGGAATAACTCACATCTTTCCTTGCCCCTTGCTTTCTACATTATGCTGATATTTTTTCATCATGATTGCTTGAGTCTGTGTATCTCTAAGTCATGTACATGCTGCCAGCCACCTTTCAGAGCCATGTGTAACGTGGCAGAGATTTGCTGGCTGTCAGAGGAGACAAAAATCAAACCTTCRTCTCCTGGCCTTCAGCAGTGTCATCATGATGGATGGGAGACATCTCCTTCTTCACTTTGCAGATTGATCTGTCCCATTTAACAGTGTTTGGATAATGGTTACTTTGTGCACCAGGGGAATGGTTTTCTACTGTGTCCTTAAAGCTCAGGGCAAAAATTACATATATATATCTATATCTATATATATATATATCTCCCCAAAAGTACCCCACACAAATAATCTAAAAAATTCCGATCTTCATCAGTGCCAACAACGTAAGAGACGCTGAAGAGAGACCACATGAGGACTTTTATCATGGAATTTACCCTGAAACYTGGGACCATCTGCTCCCTTCGCTGTCACCAATCACACAGAAACTCAAGTTCGGAAAGTTCAGAGATGTAACTTCTCGGGAGCCCTGCTCTGGGTCACAAGCTCCCGTGAATGTGTTCACCTGCTTCCTCATCTGAAGTGTACACCCTCCAGAGAGAAAGTAATTTTATCTCAAATGCCAGTACATTTCTGAATATAGGACATACTTTTGAGCTCAGAGCTGTGTTCTTGCCTTATACCTCCATGTCCAGAAACTTTCTGAGAATGTCTGTTGGGAAGGCGCACAGTGGTCAAGGTGTGATGTTGCAAGGACAGCACAAGGCTGATAGGACTTGAAATCTCGCCTTGCTTCCTTTAGATGTCTRAACACAGGCATCTAATGCAGTTTGCCTCCCCTCACATAACTCATCTGCCTTCCAGCTGCCCCTCCAGGAGGGCACAGCTTTTCCATGGGCCCTGTGTCATATCTGCCAGTCTGGTGTGAATTTCTATGATAGTTGAATAAGTCTAAAATAGACATCCGAAAATTAAGTGGCGTATCCTGAGTTGTGTAAAAGTGGCACTAGCCACCCTCACCAAAGCAGCTGGGTGTCACTGCAAGGGCTTTGCAGGTGGTGACACAGATGCACAGACCACACTCCTGCCTCCCCCAAAACAGGGCTGCTCTGAAAGTGAAGGTGGTTTCTGCTCACCCAGTGCAGCACCATGGCGATAGTCCCTTTGTGTGATGTGTCGTGGCAATTCCTCATTAATTTCTGTGTTGTCCTTTCAGCATGGGGAGCAGAACAGCTCTGCTCTTTCTCTTCCCAGCATACAGTCGTCTGCCTTTCCCTCACTCTTTTTTTTCCCATTTGAACAAAAAATGCACTTGCAGTGATTTGTGCTTTAAGGCAAGTTGAGTTGATTAGAGCCATATTTTCTAACTGACATTTGCTTTGTCCTTGTTAGTCATCATTTGTAATATGCTATTGTCTTTAAGCAATCTTAATTATAAAAAAAAAATAATTGGTTATGCACTTCCAGGAGTTTGCCAACCCATTACCACTAATTAAGAACATTGTTTAGTGTAGGCTCGACAGCTGGCATACACCTAAAGAAGAATTAATTTCCCAGTCTATTGCTGATGCTCCCAGTGTAAGTTGTCCATAGGAGACACACACACCTTTCATTCCTGTTTTAAAACAAGTTTGTTTCYGGGAGGCAAAAAAGCAAGATGATTTGCAGTTAATGCAGCATCCATGTAACATTCACTTTTCCTTCTTTTCCAGCTGTATTTTTTTCCCCAGATTTTAACATCTGCTTTTCAAGAAATTCAGGTTCTTTTGTCCTAAATTTCCCAGTCTAAATGCAGGTAAATTAGGCTTTCATTTCCTCAGCTGTTTTTCCATTTGAATGGGGAGGAGCTTTGCCAGAGCAGATGTAGCAAGCACGATTTTTCCAAAGAAAAGTGCTAATTTCCTGGGGAAGTAAACTGTGCTGTGCACTCCCAGCTAATGTAGCCATTTGACACTCTTGCTGAAGATTTCTGCCTTCTGCATATCATGTGCGTGAGGAAGATTTAATTAACTAAAAGCACAAGGAACTCCTCAGATAAAGGATGCTATTTAATTGCAAAGCTATGATATATTATGATTTCTTATTGTTACTGTTTTAATACTGTAATTATTATAATGGTTTGTGGTACAGTCCTTTCCCCTGTTGGTATTTCAAAGAAAGCTCAATTTACTGCAGTTTTGGCTTGATTTCCGCCTGTTGCTCATCATCCCTCCTATAGTAATTGTATTTAGAAATACAAGGAGATATATAGAGGGGAACTCTGTCTGAACCGAATAGTTCAAAGTCCAAAAAAGACAAAAAAAAAAAAAAAAAAAAAGAGGCAACGTAGGGAAATTCAAATATTGTTCTGATGCGTTGAAAGCAGAAGCTTTGCCCAATTTGCTTTGCCTGTGCTGCTGCAGGTCAAGGGCTTGGATCAATAGAAAATCATTCACTGGCTCCACTGGGCTTTTGCTCGGGTCCTATGTACAATTCCACTGCCTAATGAGCTCTCAGGAAGGGCAGCAAGCCGTGCAGGCAGGATACAGGCACAGGCTCTTGTAGCTCTCTCAGATGAACACAATGAACAAAACTTTGCAGGTTTGAATAGCCACGGGGTTCATACGAGGACACGTTCCACACATCGAATGCAYGGGCACCACATAGCCTAAAAGGACCTCTATTTTTAACATGGGCTCGAATTTTTAAGGCAAATGRGTCTCACAGTAACACATCTAACAGACCTTGGACTAGGGGTGGCTCAAACCCTGGTAGGAGAGTACACCCGATTTAAACACTTGCTTCTCYCGCCTTCCAGGAGGAAGCACAGGAAGAGCTGAGGTATGAGAGCTGTGCTCATGGCAGGATTTGCAGACCTCTTCACACTGCGAGGAAGAGCACCCCTTTGAAATCTCCCCACCCATCCTGTCKCTCAGCAACAGATTGCACGGACACATACAGAGAGGACCAAGTGCAATTACTTTACCACCAGGAAGAAGAGAAAACGCATGTCAGMACAACACCACATTTTGTCACCAACCTAAGTCCTCAGGTACACAGTTCTGTGCAGTAAGAATTAGGATGGGCTTGCAATCTCCAGCAAGGCTGGAGGCACGCCARGGAGCTGAGATTCATGTGGCTGCAAGCACCTTGTAAAGGCTTCACAAAGCTTTGAATCGACCATGGGMCACTTTCRGGGTCATCTTGATTATAGAAAAAATAAATGCTGGGTCACCTGTCAGAGCAGCAAGGGCAGCAGCTGTGCCAAAGGCTTTGCTGAGCTAGTGCAAGCCTGGATACAGCTGCAGTGAGAAGAGAAGGTGTAAGGGAAAAAGCCAGTGACGTGGCCATGAGCAGGCAGCAGCTGGGGCCACCTTCATGGAAAAAAATTCTCCAATTCTTCCTTTATCTCATAAATTGCTCACAGCTTTAAATAATTCCATTAAAGTTTTTCATATATTGTCAGCCTAATCTGAAAGCTTTTTTGTGATTTAGGATTTACCCTAAATTTACACAAAAATTCAGAATCTGGCTCTCAATTGGACTCCTCTTTCATTGCCACACTCTCAGAATCGGTGGGGCTTTGGTAACCAGGACAGTGGGGACTTAGGGCCTCAGCACGGCTTGTGAGAAATGGTCAGTGGGGGGTTGACCTGTCATCTCTGCAAAGCTCTTTGGAACTGGGATAACCCAGTGAAACAGAATCTCTCTCATGTGCATCAGCCCTGACCAGTTTTTGAAGCCCAATTCTTGTACGTGAGTGCACAGGGATTTGGTTGGGATAAAGCTGATTTTCTTCATGGTAGCTCRTGTAGAGCTGTGCTTTAGATGTATGACCAAAATAGAGTGATGCTTTTTTTACTGCTGAGCAGAGCTCTGAGCACAGAGCCAAGGGCTTTTCTATTCCTCAACCCACCCCGCCAGCGAGGAGGCTGGGAGTGCACAAGGAGTTGGGAGGAGACACAGCAGGGACAGTTGACCCCAGCTGACCCAGGGGATATCCCATACCCTATGGCATCATGCTCAGCATAYAGCACTGGGGAAGAGGAACAAAGGAGGGGATGTTCAAAGTGATGATGTTTGTCTTCCTAAGCAAGGTGCGATGGAGCCCTGCTGTCCTGGGATGGCTGAACACCTGCCTGCCCAGGGGARGTGGTGAATTAATTCCTTGTGTGTGCAGCTTTTGTTTTACCTATTAAACTGTCTTTATCTCAACCCACAAGTTTCCTCAGTTTTCCGATTCTCTCYGCCACCCCACCTGGAGGGAATGAGTGAGCTGCTGGCTGGGGTTAACCCGCGGCACTTTAGGGAGATTTCTGTTGCTCAGCTCTTGTCCGTGCACGTGTCGCTTGAGGGAGTGGAGCTCAGGAAAGTGCCAGTGCTGGTCAGGAGCTCAGAGCCCCTCAGGCAGCGTGGCTGCCAATTAGTGGATGATGAAATTGCACAGATCATGGCTAGCATTTGTGTACTCAGGAGTTCGCATCGCAGTTAGATCTGATTGCGCACAGCTGTTCCGATCGCTGAGCGACGGAACAGGCGAATCAGGCTCTGCACACGGAGCCTGACAGCGGGTGCTCCCTTCCAGAGCGAGCCAGGCCTTCAGACAGCAGGAGGGAGCAGCTCTGAGCTCTGCCATCTGATGAGTTCATGCAGCGCTTCGTCTGGCTGTGGGGCTCCGTGCAGACCTGAACCACACCTGACACAGTGCCTGGGTAAGCTGCCCTGGGAGGACTAAGACAGGCAGTTGGTACCTGGGCCAGAGCTGGGAACAATGGCAGTGCTCTGCCTGTCCTTCCCGGTGGCAAAAGACATCTGTTACCTGCTGGCAGGAGTCTGATGCTGATGAGGGACAGCTCTTCTGGTTCACTGTTTCCACGGCACAACTCCAACCACGCTGGGGGCTGCATGTGAGATAGGTACGTGTGTGTGCATTGAAACAGAACAGGTAATTTTAACAATTCTCTGGCTTCATAATCCTTCAGCCCACAGCCACAGAAAGGCCCATATGCAGATTCCCTGGACTTAGGAGGGTCTTCGAAGGTGAATTTTCTTCCTGAAATCCTGTCAACTCCTCCATCATTTTGTTCTTCTCTAAGGCATTTAGGAAAGAGTCTCTGAGGATCTGGTTTGTCAGTCACAGCAGTGTCACACAGAGTGTTATTACTGAGCTGMCTACATGTTAGGGGGTGAGACAACTTTGCTTGGGATCAAGTCTTTGCATTGTTTACAGAAGAGCTGAGCTTTCAGAAAGTGATTAATCTGTTTCTACTGCAACCAAGCCAGGTGAGCTTCCCAGTTGTTTGTGCCCAAACTCTGAGATAAAGACCAAAGACATGAGCAATAGTTTTAAGCATGGTATATGAAATTATTCCTCCTTCCTAACCCCAACAACGCTCTTAAATCCTGGATAAAACTGGAGCTTTAAGAACAGCTGTATCATGCTGATATACAACGAGAAAACTCACCAGGTCAGGGGCATCCCACTTTCTGCTCCTGCATGTCACCTGCAGTGGCACAGGGTGGAGATGTCACTGTGTCCTTAGGAAGACAAACATCTGCATATGCAGGTGAGCTCTGATCCTGCCCATGGACGCCAGACCTGTAATCTTGACCAGTTTTCATCCCTCTCTTTCTTCCTGTTSTTCCCTTCTGCTGTGATGGCTTGAAAGTGGCAACATCTGTGAGCTATAAAAATAATTGTGGTCAGGGATGCATCTGGTTCAAAGAAAATTGAAAATCATATCCAAAATCTACTTTCTGGGAAAGCATAATGGGTTGCAAAGTAAATAATCAATTTTAATTAGAATGATGGTTTTAATAAGATGTCATTATGGTGTCCTTATGTTCTAATGGTGCACATTTCATACACTTACATGAGAGATTATGTCCCTTTCCCCACTCCTCTGTTTCAAAATGCAACTGCTGGCAGAGTGTGACTGATTGAAAATTGAGTAGGATGTTGTGCTCTTTAATACCCACAGAGCTCAAACTGACACTAGAAAACCCTTTGCACAGCATCCAGCTGATGTGCCTTGGAGCTGATTTGGAAGGGACTCCTGTTGGATGGGAAAGAAGCCTAAATCCAAARCGCTTTGAAATCAAAGAGGATCTTAGAGTGGCTTTAATGGATTTGCAACAAGCCTCTGCCCAAGCTGAGGCTGCCAGAGGGAGACTGTCACCACTGCTAAGYTGAGCTGCAGAGTGTTGTGAAGGTGCTCACACATCCCTTGAAATGGGCCTGGGATGGTGGTYTCATGTGCTGCCTTTTCCAGCCCARGTAAGGCTTGGAGAGAGAGGAGAAAGATGGGAGAAATAGGGACACATAGGGAGAATAATCTTCCCTAACTCCCAGGGGGAAAAACAGGTGAGGTGCTCAGCTGCRACAGCACTGGGGACCTCGGGAGTTCCCGAGGCACTTCTGTGCTGGGATCAGCTAAAGTCAAGGCCGAGCACTGACTGGGTCACATCAAGAACAAACCCAAAACCTATGTGCATGTTTGTATGCAGGTATCAGCTGCCTTTAAAGGAGCATCCACCTGAAAATATGATTGTAGGGTAAGCCAATTATTCAATGTATGTCAGCCATTCCCGAAGGAATGCCTGTAAGTCTGCACTTACAGTCTTTATTAATGCATGATTGGTGATCCCCTGCAATGAMTGATGGCTGGGTGTCTGAGGTGGAAGACATGTTCACTAAAGATCAGCTTCAGTGCTGAATTCTTCCTCCTCTTCACCTCCATGTCTCATGTTCTCATACCTGCAGTTCGTGGATAAGATGTGAAATGCTCCTGAGTCTTTTTGCCTCTCTGTGTCCATATGGTGTTGGTACATCTTCCTCTCTGAGGGTTTATGGGCAGAGTGAAATGTATAGGAAATATGACTGTTCTGGCTTTGTAAATAAACATGTCTTAATGCATGCACCATAATTATTCAAAATCCATCCCCTTAGAAATTTTCAATATTTTCAGCATTTTCGTGGTTTTTCAGCTTGGAACCTGAATGATTTCTCCTTTTCTTTAGGCTCATGAAAAAAAACCCACCATATTTCTTTGCCCTCTTCTTCCTCCCTTCCCTTTATCTCTTCAGCAGCAGAGGCAAGGAAGGCCCAGATCCCTGCAATGAGCAGCCCCAGGCAGCCTGGCTGGCCCCAGCAAGGAGATGCTTTGGGGGCTGGGAGCTGCTTGGAGCACCAGGCACATTCCATCAAGTTCCTCCTCTGAATGAAAAGCTGAAGTGGCTTTTCCATGTAGGGAGGATTGAAACCAGATCCTGTTATTAAATTTGTTAAATGGAAACGTAATGATTTATGAGGGAGGTATTGAACCCTCAGAAAGGATTCAGTAATAGTAACGCTGGGAGAGCGGCAGCGTGGAAAGGCTCCAGAAGTAAATGATCTGTTAAAAAAATAAAATAAAAAAAAACACCACACCAAAAAAGCCCCAGTTAAACAAAGCTACTAGATGCGAACCAGATAAAAACTTTAATTATTTCTAATGAGATCAGCAAAGCAAGCAAAGGACTGAAGTGGGACTCATCTGATATATCCAATAAGAAGCACAGGCAATATCCTTTTACAGTCACGCTTGAGAAGTTCAAAGCCATGCAATGCATTTAGCCACACACCAGTACTGCTGGCAGATGTGGAACTAAATCCTAGGGATTTCTTTGGGAAAAAAAAATATTCAAACGTCTCCATATATTTATATTTTTCTGGAACATGTGTCAAAATTCAAAGGGTACAGAAAGTTTTAGGTGAGTACTATATTGAACATTGTAGGGGCATAGTACCATTGAAAAAGTTTGGCTTATTGATAAAAATTTTAGCCAGCTTGGAAAAGCAATGCTCTGACTAGAGTTTCTCATGGAAGAAAAGGAGTGAGGATGTCTGGTTGTGGCTTTGTATGTGTTTAAAGCTTATTCAAGAGTGATGTTTCTTCACTTATTAAAAAAAACCAAAACAACAAAACACAAAACAGAGTGAGGACATCGTGCTTTCTACCTTACCCTGCTGTGTGTCTGTGGGATCATAGCAATGAATGCTGCAGACCAAACCAGGGCTTAATGAAGTRGAAGACCCAGAGGTGAAAGAAAGCAGCTTGTATGAACATTTCCAGTCCCTATGCATCCCCTGACTTCCCTGGGACAACAGGTACTTCACAAGGTCACTTTGGTCAGGTCCTCAGCCAGGAAAGGAAACCCAGCCCCAGAGAAAAGAAGGAATAAAAAAAAGCAATAGCTTTGAGACAGCAACCACATATTGCTCTCAACTGTAATAACACATAGCAACAGGTATAAAGATCTGGCTCTGGGCTCTGTCTGACTCGGGGAGAATTGTTGTGATTAGCCAGACCTCTGGAAAATAATAATGGCCCACCGTAAATGGAAGGAAACTTTTCTATGGGTTTTATTGCTTTTTTTAAGAAGGCAGGATACCTCCTCTCGCATTCCTTTGCTTCTGTGGCTTTTTCATCACTGGACTTTTAATATTGCGACTGCCTCACTTCCCACACGCATACCCACTTTTTTTTTTCCCCTGTTGGTTGATTTCATTTATCCAGCTACTCCACACTGCGTCACAATGTGTRTAACAGGGAATATCTACTTCTGCAATGCTACCTGCCCTGAGAGCAGTATGGCATCCTGCTTAACAGCTGCGGCCACTAATTCACTGCAACTGCAGTCTGTCTTCTCAGCATCAGCTACATTTCTTTTCCATATGCTAACTCCCTTTCAGCTTAATTTTCCCATTACCCAGCAGTAACATTGAGTAACTGTGTTGGGCTGTATTCAAATGCAAATTAATATCTCCTTCTGCCCATTAACTCTGCTGTTTCTTGTCTAGCCAAAGCAACTGGAAACGAGCACGTATCTTGGTTCAGTGGTCGGACAGAGGGGCCCTGTCTGGGCTGGGCTCGCTGTGCATCTCCGAGAGCAGACACAAAACAGCAGGCTGCAGAAAGGAGAGGTCCTTCATCAAAGATGTTTCCTGTCAAGTAACCCCTGAACTCCAACCATTCAGCAAACACCCTGGCTCTCTTGAACTTCAGTGTTTGACATATGTAATCCACACAATGCCTGTGCTGTGCTCCAGATTGGAAACATCCGGTGGACTGACATCCAGAAACCTTTAGATGAGGCGTGGGGGGAGGGAAGATGTCACTGAGCGAGGCATGTGACTCAGATCTTTAAAGTCGTTAGGCTAAAGAATCCTTTAAACAGAGCAGCCTGGCAGAAAGCAAGTTCCCCAAAAGTGGGGATATAGGCTGAATGCTGAGAGCATGAAGGAAGGGGAGGGGGGAAGAGAAGAAAATATATCGAAGAAAATTTTTTTTTTTTTTACATTCTTGGGAAAAGTCAGGGCATCTTTCTTTCACAGCTCTTTCTTTTTCAGGATCACTTGGGCTAGAAACACTAGCACCATATTGGGAAGAAAAAAGTGGTGTCCTCTGTGCCCCTACCCAGAAAATTAAGCTCCACACATGTGAGCCACTAACACCAAAAAATCTTATGTATTTCTTCATACCTTTTCAACTCTGAGCTTCATTTGAGTTTGTTTTCCAGTCTGATGCTTAACCKTCAGTCACCTAGTGGTCTCACCTTTCCCTTTCCAGCACAGGCATGGGCAGTGTGTGTAAATAGCATTACTCCATGCTAAGCAAATCTCCCGTTTTCCAAAGAACATTTTTATAGTTTTCTATTTTTTTCTGCCTGCTATGTGGAAAAATTTTTAGTTAAAGTTGATTTCTTCCCTTTGAAAATCGCRCAAGCAAAAGAGATACAAGAGCAGGAACAATATCCATCACTTAGAGGCCTTTAATGCATAATAAGCAAAGTTGTGAGGCAAATCTATGCTGCTTGAACCCACTCTGAGAGTACCTGAAGCTCAGTTGTTGGAGGACATGCTCTGTGGACAGGGTGCATTGGTTAAAAAAGGATAGGCACCACTTTCCTGACCACAGTTCCAGCTGGCTGAGTTAGTAACAGCAGTCAATCAGTCAGGAGGCAGAAAAGAGCATCTCCCCCCCTTCTCAGAGTAATCCCTGCAACACCAATCAGAAATCTCAGATTTCTGCAAAACGCTTGCAAAGTGTTATGTGCAAAATGGCTTGCACACCGAAATCAAATGGGCAAAGGTGTTTACCTAACGCATGAATAATGAATAAATAAAAGATATTTGTAATCGGTTCGCAAAGAGGAAGGGAGGAAAATAGTCCTGGAAGAAATTGCTTGCCATAAAAAGAAATCACTGCTCCTTGGAAAACCCACACCTTTGAGTTCATGATGGGTAAAAAGACAGTTGTTTAAATTTCCCATTTCTGAGTTGTTCAGAACATGACTTACGTTCATCTATATGACCACTTCATGCGTAAGGAGCCTGTTCTTCCAGTGCAGAATAATGAATGTGTCAGCCCAGATAACTGCTGAAATTCAGCCATCTGCAAGATGTTGCCATGGAAAGAGCCTCTTGCATAGGAGTTTTTGGCTGTGGATATTGTTCTGGAGATCGTATTGTTTTGTACAGGACCTTGTGGTTTTGGTCTGCTTTGGAGAGAGTGAATTCCAAGCCAGACCACTGCTGTTGTCTAACCTTAGACACTCAACAAGCAAAGACAACACTTCTTCAGTACAAATGTTTGATACCAGAGAAGGAGGTTTTGTTACAAGGTGATGAAAATACATTTTCTGGGCAAAGATGTGAGAAGCTAATCCAACAGTGACTGAAAGAAATCAAACAAATGTTGCACAAAACAGATCAACTTTCATCTCTGACCTAGCCAAAAAGGACAAGTATAAACCAAAGGCAGGCAAAACAACCCTTGTCCTGCTGGCCTTTCTTATCTTTTAAGAGAGGCAGCAACTGGGTTCCCAGCTTTGAAGTCAATCAAATGATGAGCCTGCTAAAACTGATTAGCACGTGCCTGCATGCTGGGACATCGATGAAAAGGGAGCTGGGAACACAACCCTCTGAAGTGGAAACGGCTGGAAACCTCTGAGGCTGTGGGATCACAGAGGGACGTGTGGATCCCCTCTGTCAGCTGCAGCAGTGAGAGTGAGCAAAATGCAGGAATAGTATTTCATGCTGCTGAATGTGCATATCACATTGCTCTTGCTTTTGCATCTGCAGCGTTCCCCATCCTCCATCTCTGAGCTCACAGTGCATCCTGAACCACTGAAGTCCCCCTGGTCTGGAGACTCATTTCTGACAGATCTGGCATTTCTGACAGATTCTGGCAGCAAATGTGTCAGGTGGAGTGAAAAAATCCCTCATAATGAACGATAATGGAATAACAGGCCAGAGGGAAAGTTTCTCCCTAATAGCCAGCGATAGGTTCAATAAAAGCAGAACACAAAACAACAAAAACAGAGAGAAAATTGGCAGCAGGATTAGCCCTGCTACGACTGCAGAGTCCCAGCTACCAAGAGACAGAGAGCAGCAGCGAGAGCAGGGTGCTCCTCTCCCGCTGCAGGATACAAATAACTCCCATTGAAACCGATGACATTTATTCATGTTCTGTGGCAATTAAATGGAGCCTCCTGTCTACTTTTCTCAGTGCTGCCGTTGCAGCGAGATCAGCGAGGGTGAAGCATGTGTGTGCGTGTGCAATTTGTGCTCTCTGTTCGAGAATGCTCAACTGTCATGACAAACTGCAAAAACGTTGTGAGCATGGGAAAGAGACTGCAGGTCCCTGTCAGAGGGAGAGCCAGAGCCACGAGGCTGTGTGTGGGCATTGGGATTGTTTGCTCCATTGCCATTATTTCTCTTGCTGGCATTCAGTTCATTCAATGAAGCACTCTCAAGTGCTCTTCCCTGGTCCTTGCATTTTAGGGTAAAAAAAGCCTTTTTGTTTGAGTTGCCTCTCTTGCCCTACATACCCAGCTACCAGCACCACATTAGGATGTAGGGAATGCCAGGCAAACGGGGGGGAAATGGTGGGAAAAAATCCAGAATAGCACAAGTATCAGGGATATTCTGTGGTAGAAGTACAGCTGGGTAAATGATTGCTCAGGTAGTTCTTGGGAAGCRCAGCTGTCTGATTTTGAACCGTTCACAGGGCTCAGCTAAAAATCAGATCAAGATTTCGCTGAAAACTTTAAAATAAGTAAGATAAAATGTGTTCTGGGAAAAACCTGAAGTTCTTTTCTGTGGCAGACAAAAATTCTAAAAGTTTCTGCCTACAGCAGAAAACCACTGCTGGTGTTTTTTTTTGTTCTGGTCAGTGAAGCATATGGAGATACAGTTTATAACAGTTACGAGTTAATTTGTCAATACCAGAGAGGCTTAGGCTGAACAAGATCAAGGCTCTCCTTCCAGAAGAGATGTAGCCATGCACGGATATAGTTACTCTGGTTGAAATAAATATTTAAAGGAAGAGAGCTGCTACATCCTAACCAGACTCACTTCTAAGTAGATATGCTGCAAGATATAAAAAGTGGAATTTCTCTTCTTGTACTGGATCTGAAAGGCTTCCCTCATCCCCCCCTTCCTTTTTCCTCCTCTCTGAAAATGCCATTAATTCACCAGGTAGGAGCTGCGTGAGAACTGCTGAATTCCAAGGGGTTTTGATGATGGGGAGGGAGGAAGGGAAGGAGTTGCTGAAGGGTCTTCGCAAAATTCAAGAGCCTTCTGCCCACACCAATTCCCCAGTATCTCATCTGCCTTCCTCTTTCCTGGTACTGAAATGCATCAGAAATAATAAAAATCTTGAATTCAAATAGATACAGTTGCACTTTCTCCAAATCCCTGTATGGCCACGTCTGTTGCAGAATTCATAGCAGTGCCTTGAATCCATTTGGTCAACATCAGCTGGAGACTTCCAGGGTTTTTCAGGTAGAGCGAAAAATCCCTCTGTACAAACCTTTAAATTAATAAAGCACTTTTTTATTAATTTAGCTTCACTGCACTGAAAAAAAGTGACATAAAAGCCTTAATGCTCTGGAAAATAAAATGAGGGCTCAGACACTTTGAAACAGTAATAGTTTAGCTGGAAGCGTGAATTTAAACAAATAGAAACCCTCTTGTAAATATTGTTAGTCATCTAGAACACTGACTGATGGAGGACATTTCATTGGAAAAACCCTGCTTCTTGCACATATTATGTGACTCTGAACTGAATTAAATTTTTCATAATCTAGAAAATATTAAACTGCATAAAAATTTTCTTTGTTCAGTCAAGAGAGTTTTGGCTGAGGTAGTTGCCTGTGAATAATTTCCTTTAGAGTTTTGTCCTTTACTTGGGGGCAATTCTGTTATTGTAGCTTCAGATTAACAATTAACTTATCTCAATTTACCTTAAAAGGAAAGAACAGTGTCCCCATGCCAGTTTGCTTGCCCCTGTGTATCTGAGCACCACACAGGGCTTTCTCCACATCAAAATGGAACATCTGTCTGCGGTGATGTGAGCACAGCAGGCAGGAGCAGACACCTCTGTGGTCTGAAAGGAGGTCAGTGTAACTATAACTTTGCAGAAGTGCCTGCAAGACCAGCTATTGAGATTCCCATCCTCCACCAAATCTGCACCCAGCCAAGGTGGAGTCCGGCAAGTTTTGGTGTGGGTGGGCACCTGGAGGCACCTGGAATGTCAGAGTGACTCCTGCACCCTGGCTTGGCCAGATGTGTCCTGGTCTGACTGTGCATCCCCCCTGCAGCCACTTCTCCAGGTAGGTAGAGATGATCTTTGCATTGGACAAGGGACTTGTTTGACTGATTTTTCGTGTGCAACACCTAGATAAATCCACTTTAATTGCAGCAATTTTGAAAGAAATTTTTGTAGTGCAAATGAGGATAAGGACCAGGCTTACACCAAAAAGAAATCCCAGCAGCTCTACTCTGAATTTCACTAAATAAATTATGACTCTAAGGACAAATCTACTTAGTAATCTAGGGGGTGACTGGGTGACAGATGCACAATCCTTCTTACTTTAACAAACTATAATAGTATTCATGGTTTGATATATGAGGTACTTTTTCCAAACATCTACTCACCACATAAACAGGAAGAATTAATCTTTCTTTAAAAATTATTTTTGTAGAGCACTAAAAGGTTACTGGAGAATTTCTGATAGTTTAATTTGGGGGGAGGAGATGCTTTTTCTTCAAAATACTTGTACAGTTATTTCCAGAAGGAAGAAGAGAGTGCTTGATGAGCCCAAAGTAAAATCAGGACAAAATATATGCTAGTACGATATATTTTACGAGTCTTCCCGTGCATTCATGTACAAGCCATCCATCACCAGACTGAAGGGAGAGACCAGTGGTCAGCTGCTGGCTGTAAATCTGTCCAGTTCTGTAACTCACTCTGGCCAGATGCATTTGCAGAAAGCCCAGGAGCAAAATCTGCCCTGTGTTAAACATTAGCAGAGTGTTGTTCATGTGTGCCTTATCAATCATACAGACTTAAAGCAAAGGCATCCATTCTACAGATGTAAATAAATAAATGACCAGGCACTTCTGGGACTGTTGTTTATGCAGACAAGCAGGTGAAGTATTGGGAATTTTTATGCTGAAGAGCACAGAGTACCAAAAGAGTCAAACCCATTTTATTTCTATCTTTAAAGGTCAGTGCCTGACTCTTGTCTAAATGTTCTAAAGCAATTTTGCTCTCTGAAGGCAAATGTTCAGGATCTTGACAAGACCTGGGGCTTTATTTCACCTATCTTCAGCCACCTCTAAAGCAGGCACCTTCTGTAAACCAATCACTTCATTTTCTTCTGTAATTAGCAAGAGGAGCAGTTCAGCAAAGTTGACACCTCTGGTTCCTTTTCTCTGTTCGTGCTGGCGGAACCCATACCACGAATATAAAAAACCTGCCTAACTTGTAGATGCTCAGTGCTGTCCAGTACCTGCTTTGTTGGGTTTCAGCTACTCCAAACCTACTTTGCTGAGCCTGGGGAGCCTTTGCATAACCAGCATCTGGCTCTCTGCAGCTGCAGCAGCTGGAAAGGGGCCGCAATTAGGGCACTGTCACTCTGGCTGAACGCGCAGGAAGCAGGAAAGGATGAAGTGCCTCAGCGCACTTGTGTCCTACTTAACTCTCATCTGAGATACTGGATTTTCCCTACCTCCTTTTTTCCACTGGGAACTTAGCAGTTTGTAAAAGGAGCTTCCTCCACGTCGCAGTGAGATGCCAAGTCAAGATGTCGCTGAGAATCTTTTCTGGAAAACATGATGTCACATATACCACTCACTCCCCTTTGTTCTGCAGGATATCTCCATCTCTTTATGCTCCTACAAGTTCTGGGATGTTCAAGGGACAGAAGAAATACTTAAAGCTACCTCTGGAAACTTGCCTCTGTATGTCCAGTTAGGAGCTTGGGCACTTTCCATCACATGCCTGGTATCATTCAAGCATTTAATATTTATATTCTGCCTCCTAGACCTTTCAAAACACATTCCCTCTACCAGAACTCACAGGGGGAAGATGCTATAATGAAACTGCCTTTTTCAAGTTCTCTAGATTCTCACTGGGGGAATACAGGACAAGGCAGGTTCCTGACTCTCTTCTCTTCACATGGAAGAAAGGAGTCAGGAGGGGTGAGGAGGAGAGAAATATTATACACCTCTGTTCATCTCAGAGGGCCTTACTTCTTCTCCCTTATTTGCCAGACGAAGTTTGCCAGAAGTTTGACTTCTGCACTCTTGCCTTTACACCTTGTAAAATCTAGTCTGTGATGCAGTCAGATTCAAGATCCATCCTGTATCCCATCCTCACTCACTTTACTCAGCACAAAATGGTGGTTTACTGCCACATTCACTTGTTTTTTGCATTCCCACCCCTGAATTTTCTCTCATGCACCAATTCTATGTGCACTTGTTGCTTCCTTGTCGTGTTGTTAATCCTTCATAATCCTTATTCATACACTTCTACCCACTTACTGCTTGAGACTGGGCCACAGCCATGCCCTGAACAGTCAATTCCCACTTCTTAAGGAATCACAAAGCCCAAGTTAAAAGTGCTGTCTTTCTCTATCCATTTGTGTTTTGCACACTGAGCCACACAATGTGCTTTTCAAGCTGCTGACAACCAGCAACTGCATTTACAGCATTTTTCATTTCAGAGTTTAACAAATTTCATGGATGAAAACCCTGCATGTCCAATTTGAATAAGTGGAGAATTCAGAGGCAGTTGTCCTGTGTCTTTATGAACTCCATGGAGTGCCAGATGACCAGTCACTAATCGCTACATGGGTTTGGGAGCATTTGCTTTCCGAGGAGTGATCATGCCCGAAACAGATTGTGCCCATAGAAAAATGATCTGCATGAAAATGCACTCAATTATAAACTGCCACAGCAGAAATGGAACCTGACAGCCCAGCTGCCCCATAGGACTTCTGCATACATCACTGAGCAGAAGAAATGGTGCTAAGGACCAAGCTCATAAAATTCACTGACAGGCACCAAAACATACTCTGATTTTCAGAAACAGTTGGTTCCCAAACAGGGGGGCAAGGGAAAGTACTGGATATGCAGGGCAGTGGAAAGGAGAATTCAGTGGAATCAACATTTTCAAACATTTACAACCATCCAGAATCTGAGGTCTGTGTGTTGAAAATTCCTGTTGTAGACAATGGGACTCTACCAAACAGTGACACACATCTTCTACCATGTGTTAGGGGTTTACATCTTTCTCTTATTAATTCCTTTATGCAGTGATTGAAGCAGCCAGGTATCGACTTCCTTGTCCTTTCCGTAAGGAATAAGATGCCGGATACCATGAATGCCTGGCACCACATCATGCACAGTCAGTGCAGATTAAGGGAGTAGTTTTTTCCTACTACAGGATCTGTGATGTGAAAGGTGGTTGCATTTCGTAAGGCAGCTACACTTGGTAGCAAAGCACCACCTAAAAGGACAGCAAACAGATACTGTAAAAATATGCTGATCACCAGGATTCATCAGATTCCAGATAAAAACTGACAAGTGTGGTAGTAACGATGGAAAGTCTGCAGGAATGATCGCGGAGAATAAAGGAAAGAAAATAGAGCTAAAGCTTAATTATCTCTACTAAAGAAAAATAAAAAAGAAAGATACTACTAAAGAAAAATGGATGTCAAGAAGTAAGTCAGAAATATTGTCCAAACTACTGGCATGATAAATATTGTGGATGCAGATGGAGCAAGGTTATTGGGAGATACTACTTTATTTGAAAAAAAAAAAAAAMCAACCCAAAAACGATTAGCAAAAGGAATAGATGTTTGTGTTAAAGAGCAAAAAATACTGAAGTAGACACGTGTCTGAACAGAACTAAATCCTAGAAAAATATCAGGAAATGTTGAGCACAATAGGCATCTGTGTGGAAGACATCAACACAAGTAGAGCCATTGTGCAGAACAAGAATYAAAGCAATGGGGTGCTCGTGACAAGAAAATTGACTGAGGGTGATCCACTGAGTACATTAACGATGGCACCATGAAAGGCAAAAAGAGATTCCAGGCAACCATGCAGGGCCATGGAGGCTATGGAAATGTTGGATGCAGCAGCAGGGCTAACTAWCCTCAGCAGAGTACTGCACTCACATAATTTAAACATTTTTGACACCCAATCAGATCAGATCAGAGATGAATGAAACCTCACGACGTGAAACAATGCAGCATCATGTAAATATCTCATATTCAGTACCCAAGTACTCTAGGCAGGGAAACCAGAGGATCCTATAGGCTGGTTGAAAAGATAGGGAAGTTATTCCAGGGAATAAGAAGAGATCAGTGGTGTGATTATAAGACTTTCTCATGATTTGAGTGCACAGATCTGCTGAAGGGTTACAGCCCTTCTCTTGGTACAGGAGCATTGAAACCAGCCTGATCCCAGACAAGCTATGAATCAGTCATACTAAAGAGAAAAATTTTATTAGAGACACACAAACAAGACCTGAGGATCACAACTAAGAGCCAAAGTGAAAATGCAGACTGTCAAAAAAAACCCAAAATCCCAAGGAACAAGACATGTTGTAGCTTGTCATTTATCCTAGTTGACATGTGGAGCTATTGTGGGACACCAGGGAGCATGACCAGAAATATTCTCTGTGCTAGAATGATCTCTGTCTATAAACACATTTTTTCAAAGCAATGGGCATGTCCAGGACAAATTTGAGCTAGAAACAGTGCAATCTGAGCCTGGAAAAATGGCTGGAACCATTTGATCGGCTGGTGCCCACAGAGTAGCACAAAGAGTCAGGACCACGAAGGCAAGGCAGCACTCCAGTGTGAGGAAGCAGCAGGTGAGCAAATCTGAATTGGCTGAAAGCTGCTGTAGGCAGAAGTGTTAATACAGCCAGCAAACTCTCCCAGGATCTAAGAACACACCCAGTGTTATCAGCATGCTCTGCTGGGTGTCACTGTCTCACTGGTCTGTGCCCAAAGGGACAGGCACTCCTGGTTGTGTCTGACAAGGAGGGTAAGGCCCYGTGTTGCTGTGTGATCAGACTGTTGTGTCTCCTGGATCTCCCAAACACAAAGATTTTAACCGATGACCTTTGTATTATTGAGGGGAGTAAAGTCTAGGAAATGCAAGAAGTCCTTAAAAAACTCCACGAACTCTTTAAGGAGGAGTAAAGACAGCAGGTTTTGAAACAACAAGGTCCTCCTGGACATTTCAGGCTCTATTACTAAATTAACAGTATCAGGGAGTGTTCTTGAACATTGGGACATACTTGTCTGTGTTCTTAAACTGTCAGACTAACATCTGGCATGGTTTTGGCCAAGCAGCCTGGTACTCTACTGAACAGCTTCCATGCAGAGTTTGGAAGCCAGCACTGGCTAGGACTATCCCCAGTGGGCAGTTTGAATGTGGTCACCCTATTTCAAGGCTAGGATTGTTCAGTGGCTTGGGAATGGGTTGTTCTGATCTCCAGGACCTTTCCCCAGACAAATTATACTGACACAGGTACAACTTTGGGACTCTCCAGGCACTCCAACAGAGTGCTGCAGACAGTAAAATCACTCCATAGCTGCCCTCCCCTCCAGAAACAAGGAGACTGTGCCACTGCCAAGGGAGTAGAGCTACTTCAGAGGCAGCCTGAGGGGAGGCATACTTCCTCCTGAGGAGTAAAGACATTTCTCTGAGAAGCCAGACTTTTTATGAGTGAGGCTCAGATTCAAGATACTTTATGGAAAACAAATGTGTAAAAGGGTCATGTTGCAGGTCTGAGTCCAGCAGCAAAGACCTCACAACCTGATGGGAAAACACAGCAGTTCTTCCAGTTGGGTGTGTGAACTAGGGGCTCAAGGCAGTGGATGAAGCAAAACTTAAGAAGAAGGGTAGTGAACAGAAAGCATTCTGTGAACTGCAATGCAAAGTCTTGGAGCTACAAAGAGCATGAGTGAGCCTGGCCCAGGGAGAGCAGGACAGGGGAAAACACATATCTGGAAAGAAAACAGAGCCAACTGGTTTTCATGCAGCAGAATGAAGATAAGCAACCAGGTTACATCAAGTTCATAATCTCACATACTGAGAACAGGAAGTGGGGGAACTGGTTTGAAAACCAGCTCATCTGAAGGTGACTTCAAAATACTAAAAAAGGATGGTGATTAAAGCCACATCCATAGGTTCAGGAATATAGTAATACTTTCCTTAGTGGCAATGGGTTCTGTAAAGCACACTCAAGCTAAAATTGTTCAAAATAGTGGTTTACTCATTCTTGTGCGACTTACAAGGCATAGCACATCTTTCAAGAAGGAATTCTTGGGAGGTTTACTGAGGGATCACTCTCTACATGGCTACATGCGGTTACAGGTTCTCTGTAGAAATAATAAATGTCCTTTTTGTATTGCAAACGTGTCATGGTGCTATCAAGGACTGAAAACATTAAATGGCTCTTAGATTTTGGCTTGCAGATTTCACTCTGCTCTGTGCAGACTCACACTTCTCCTGCAAGCAGTCTTGAACCAGGCAAAGGAGGAAAGATAACAACAGAAGCTCTTTAGGAGTTATAAGGCAATGATCATGCTGGTCCTCAACCTGCTTCATATGACAATCCTTTTCTATCTATTTCGGAAAAAAAMCAGCTGTGAGCTAGGAAATAGAAAAGGAGGGAGAGAAAATAAGGGAGATGGATCATGTCACAGATCTCTCAAGTCTGTTTATGATGGAAGGATGGAGGAGATTTCACGGGGTAGAAGAAAGCTGGGAAATCTCTGATAAAATATCTTACTAAAAAGGAAATATTAATGTGGAGGGAATACAAATAGAAGGGCAAACCAATATTTGATTTCTGCCTTGCGATATTTGGATTGTGGCAGGATTCAGCTAAGACCCTTGAATACACATTTGGGAGAGGGCAAAACCATGTCCTAATCTCTTGATCAAGCAAGGTGTGCACTCCAGGCCATACCCAAACTGTTTCCTGCTCTGTGGCACCACCTCCTGGCACGAGTGACAACACAAAGCCAAAAAAAGGGTGGAAAGCAAACTTCATGTTTCATTTGATCTAAGTTGTTGTTAGAGCGTCTTGTATGAAGGAAGCAGAGGATGATACCATATTTTGAGCAGAGATCTAAATACATATAATTGAAAATAATTGCATTATTAGAGTTACAGAATTAAATCCTGAGTAAAAATAATGACGTATTGACACACCTTTACACCCTGTTGTATCAGTAATGAAGTGATCTTTGGCAGCATGTACATTCCATGCCCATCCACCCACGGTTTCCTGTGTCTTTCAAACCTACTGTATAAACACAGACAAAGCAAGAAATTGATCAAGGGGGAAAAAAAAAAAAATCACAAAGTTCTCCTTTGTGTCCAGCAGGAAGTTTTGAAATAAGATCTCACCTGCAGACTGTCCTGGCGCTTCTGAAGCCAGCAGAAAGCCATGCTGTCGCACCGCAGGAAGGATTCCAGTTTTGCAATGCCTGAATCACCGCTGGATGTTCAAGGTGAACTGCACACACGGCTCACTACAAGCCATTAGGCAGGAGAAGACTATTCAGAATGAAACCTGGAGGCATTTTTCAGAGGCAGTTCTTGGTCTCTGCCCATCATTCTCCCTTTGGGGAGAACTCTGCCTTCCTTCCATGTTTTGTGGGGAGTGGTGTGTGAAGTCACATTCAGGAAGATGGGCATGTGGCTGCAAGTAAAAGAGTTGTTACTATTTTTGCCTGCTGATGGTTTTTAATATGTCTTCACCTTTAGTCTGTAAATTGATGAAAAATCAGCATTTCTGCTTTCAGCAGGCTGCAGTGTCTATTTTCCAGGCACAGAATGATCAGCTCCAGCCTTGCCCTTATTTCCATATTCAAAAATGTGTCACAGTAGACAAGCTAATGGATTCAGGTGGAACAGCCACCTGAATATATTGGGTAACATTTATTAAAGATTTAGAATCTAGTTGGCAAAAGCGTCTTCTCARAAAAGCAGAAAAACTTAATTTAGTAATAACCGAGATAGTAAACTCAGTAAATGGATGCAATGCAGAATTATATTCTATATAAATAAGACATTCCTGCATTTATGAGGATTAATCAAACTGGTAAATGTAAATAAAATTTTCAACTGATCTTTCAAGAAGGTATTTTAAAAAAATTGCTTAAATGAGCAAAAAAGAAGAGGGGAAACAAGCTGCTGATCCTGTCACTTTCAAGTTACAGAGTTATGGATCTGCAATAACAAAATAGAGACTTAGAAAACTGTTACTTGACAACTTTATTCCATGTACTCAAGAAAAGGAAACATATTTACCAACACAGTGGAAGAGAATGTGCTGTGGGGAAAATCTGAGAAAATTGCCTTTCTGGATACTGCATTCACCTTGGGCTTAACACAGTAAAATTAGGCTCAATTCTTCATCTTGCTCCTTCCATGACTGTTTTTTTGTAAAACATCAAAACCCTCTCTACCTGATCTGTAAGAGGAAATTAATGGTTCTTCCTACTGATGTGGCTGCAAAAAACATTGGGAGTGGCTGCCAACACCTCCTGTTCAAAGCTGTCAGGTGTGTTTGCTAGATCTGTATCTGAACACCATGACTGAATGAACTTTGCTTGTTGCATTTTCAGTGATCTTGTAGTCTAACAACAATACTCTTTCACAGCAAAGTGTTTGTTKTTTTTTTTTTTTTAAATAAGGGATAATAAAATCGCACTTAAGAATATTGTAGATGCAGCATATGGAACACACCTCTTGTTGCAGTTATCAGAATTTAATTACCCCAGGGGAGGGATGTGGAGTTGAACTGATTTCAGAACATGGGAGAAAGAGTCTGAAATCCAGACTCTGACTTGGATCACTGCTTCTGTATTGCTAATAAGACCAATTTTATGATTGTGTTCTTCTTGCAGGACCTCAGATAAACGTGGCAATGAACAGAGCAGATTTTGGAGCACTAAAACGTCAGGCAGCTTGTTCAGCAGGTATTTATATCTTCTGTCCTAGTAATGGGAAAGGTGACATTGTCTTTGAGAGGATAAAATTAGGTACTAACTCTATACATTCAGTGAAAAGTTCCGCAATAACACATGCCAGCATCCTCTGAAGCAGAGAACCAACAGCAATACAGCAGAAAAAGAGAGGATATGATCCAGACGTGGTTTTGAGAAAAGTGTTTAGCAAGACATACTGCCCATGCCAAGAATGTGCACCTCTGGGAGTCTGGGACTTTTTTCATTGATGGTGGGAAGGAACTGAACCACTGTGGGTCTCAGGGAAAGAAATTATGTCAGGCAGTACCATTGGGTCTCAAAAGCATTTAAGAATTCACTAACCCTATTTTCTTACCCTTCTGTAGTACATTCCCACCCTTTTTCTCAAAGGTTACTCTGGGTTTAAGCACACTTCCTCTTCTTTCAGGTTAAAGAATAATTTCCAGTGAATTATTTAGCATTTCCTTCCTACTACTTTCTTCTTCCTTATTTACCTCCTTTCCCTCCTTAATTCCCAATAAAGAGATAATGTTATGCAGGTGTAAGAGGATTTCAAGACTTAATTCAAGCAGTGTTTTCACATCTCATTCATTCATGTAGTGCTTTCACATTTAAGCACATTGCTCAGGACATTTGCATAGATACTGGAAAAGCTTAATTCTTGCTTTGGTTTAAAAGCATGGCACCCAGTAACATAAATAACACACTGAAGGAAGAGGCCATCCCAAATAAATATAGATCTCACTAAAAGAACATTAATAATAGTGACCTTCTTGAAACAGCTTTCTGAGACTGAGTTTGGATGAAGCTCTGAACAACGTTGTCTAGTAGGAGGTGTCCTGGTCCACAGCAGGGAGGTTGGAACTTGATGATCTTTAAGGTCTCTTCCAACCTGGGCCATTCTCTGATTTTATGATTCTGTGATCTCAAGCAGATGGAAACTTCTCTTCTACAGGGTTCTTTTTCTTATGAGCAGCAGCACTGAGAACAAAATCAGATTGTAAGTTAGAAGTTCAGGCTTCTCTCTGGGTTCCCAGTGCACACCAAGATTTCATTTTCTCTAGTAAATAGTGCAAAAGAGATTGAAGCAAGAGACATGATAAATCTCCTGTCAGAACAGCTGGAGTCTCTTACTTTACTAAAAAGGGTGGCTGCATTCAACCTGCTTTTTGGGAACACTCCCAGCTCCTGCTGTCCCACAAGCTGTGTCCAGGGCTTGCCTAGAAGAGGGATAGAAGCTGTGCCAAGGAGCAACCTAGCAATTACCCAGTCCAAACCTGTTCAGTTTAATACTGTAAGTATAGCTGAAGTTTCCAGACATGCTTCAACCAGTCCAGTTCTGCCTTCAAACACACAAAACCTTGAATTGCTTTATATATTTTACAATTTCGCCAACTGGAAAATAAGATTTCTATCCCATGTGGCACTGGAGACACTTCCCCCGATCAGAAGCACAAGGACAAGACAGGTTTGTGGATATTTCCTGTGTGAAGGCAAAGGAAACTCTAGTCCACACTTGGGGTTGTGACCTGGCACAGCAGCCATGCTATGGGACCTCTCCAAGTTCCTAATTGCACACTGGAATCACTGAGGAGTTAAAGGCCTCTGCCTAYATCTCTCACTGTTCATGCAAGAGCTCCTTTAACAACAGAGACTGGCAGTAACACACATCCCAGAGGCACTTCCACTCCCAGTCAAGACAAGAGGCTTGCTCTGCCTCCTCACCTCCAGAGACAAAGACTCAGGCAGGCTCAAACACCAGAGGCCATTGCACAGAGGTCTGGAGGGTTTATCCCACTTTGCAACTTGAAGTATGGATGGGCAGATTGAAAGGGAGAAAACATAAGGAAAGGACGTTTGGGTAGAGAGAAGAGATGAGAATCAGTATAGGACTGGTGAGGAACAAAAGTCACACCAGAAACACAAGTTCTTCCACTTAGCTTTAAAATAGGGTAATATGCCTGCAATTTAACAAGCATTCTTTCAGGCCCTTGAATACAATTGTGCAAACCCTGCAGAGCTGCCCATAAATCACTGCTGCTCGCTGTGCCTCGTGGTATTCACACTTTGGATTTACCAGTTTCTGCCACCTACCTGCTGTTTGCAAATGGACTATAAGACACCTTTAGCAAATGATTGGCACTTAGCAATTGCTTAATCCTTGGCCTTTTGAAGCCGAACCAACCAGTTTCAAATAGCTTACCCAAGGAGTGGTGTAGTTCAACACTCTCCACCTCTGTGTTAATATTTTACAAACAACCTCCTTCTCTTTGGATACCTTTATTCAATTCTCTTGCTACAAGGTGATCAATGGATGCCTTTACCCCATTCCACTGTTATTGAGTGAAGTCAGCAACTCTGAACACTCTGGCACAAGCACTACCCTCTGTCTGTGTATAAAATAAGTCCTTCCACAGTCAGACTTCAAAGCTATGTCCTAAAGACATTTTCACATAGTTCTCATATCTTCCTCTTCTTTGGGAGGTGACATTGTCTCTATTGTTCTTTTAGTCACAGAGGACTCGATATGACTCAAAAATTTACAGCAATGGGTTCAGTTTTGGGCTGTGGTAGTTTTGTTCATTCTTGTAATGGAGGTGTTCAGACCATTAAGACAAATGGCATTGAGAACCATCACTTTTTATAAATTAGAGGGAAAAGCTAGTTCTGTGGGAACCTTGATCCCTGTCTCAACAGGCATTAACCACAGATGAAAAGGTGGTGGGTAACTCCTGGGCAGTGCTTTCAGGGTGTTTCACATACTGGAATAAACAAACTCTCAGTGACTGCTGTCCCATTTTCCAGTTTCGAACCCAAAGCCTTTTCATAACAGTGACAGTACTTGGTTTCCTAAAATAATACAGAGGGAAAAGATGAGGGAATGGGATGGGTGCTGCTTGTCCAGCTTAGTTACAACCGAAACTTAGCAGTGAATTTTCTTTACGCACTTCTGCCTTCAACTCTCCTGTGTGCATCTATAAATTTCATGATGGAAAATAAACCAAATGGGCACCCAAATGCAATAACTGACTTCATTTCCTTTGAAGAAACCCATGCAGGCATAGGAAGAAAAAAAAGCATAGGCAGAAGATTCTGCGGGAAGACAGATGCAAGTACAGATAGAAGACCCTGATTTGTCCAAAACTACCTTTCTCTTGTCCTGACCATAGAAGAAATTACATATCACCTGAAAAGCTGTGCAGTTTCACAGCATGGAGCCCCAAGGAAGATTCTCCAGCCTAAAATACACTAAATTGTTCACTTGGCATCATAGGTACACTGGAAAGAGCTACCTGAGATCAGTTCTGCATCGAGACATCTGATCAGTTAGACAAGGCATGAAGCAGACCTTAGGAACAACAGCCCTTTTTGGCTCTGAGTGATTCAAATAAATATCTAGAGTGGAAGGAATGGTGAACCAAATGCCTCCTGAAACACAAAACTCTGAAAATGTAGGTAGTTATTTTGTCTGCCTGAGCAATATTGTCTGGTCAAATGGCACATGATCTGAATGTGACTCACCTGTCAGGTCTCTTGATCACAAAACTGTTGAGTTTCTTTGAAGGAAAAAGGGGAAAAATAAACAGTCACACAAGAATCTCTCCAAGACCTGAAGGTAGAAATAGGCAACCCAGACACTTGAAACAATGATAACTTTGCTTTAGGGGTCAGAACAAAATAAGCTTGGAAAGGCATCCATAAGAAACTCCTTCCAGTATGTGTTGGCAAGGGTCTGACTCGGCAAGGGTCTGACTCAAGCTCTTCCTTCAAGTTATCAGAGTCAGGACGAAGCACATAGTTAAATAGAAGTGCAATAGCTGAGTATAATTTAAATAGGTGTTACTTTTCCCTTGTTATTCTGCAATTCACATTTCTTTATCCGGGGTCATATGAGYTCAACTTCTGTAGGAGGTCTGTCTGCTGGCATAAAGGATATGCTATTCCCAGGATTCCCTGGATACCCACCCCCTGTCTGGCTCAGATGGATGGACATTGTTCTTATGTTGGGTAGTGAGATGCCTTTGCAGAAATTGCTCAACAAAACTATTGCTTTCCTCCAGCCCAAGCTGCTTCAGCTCTGCTTGACACCCTAAACCTGCCTGTTCACTTTCTCACTTCTGCATGCCACTTGAAAATGATCTACATGTGTTTCAGGTTTGTTTGCCACTTCAAATCTGACTCCATTGCTTGATGCCTTAAAGTGGTCTCTACACAACATTTCAGCTTTTCTCATCACTTAGATGTTACTTTTGATCCCTCTTAGCTCTATCACCTGCTTTTCCCCTTCAAAGCTGCCTCTTTGTATTAGTGTTTGAAGGAGGACTTATGGTACATAGGATATCAACAGAGTCTCTGTAAAAGAGCACAGCCATGACAGCTTCTTTTGTTTCCTTTGTCATATCCAGTTCCAGTTCTCTTACTGCTGGTGCTACTGTTGCTGAGGTCAGGTTCACCTCTCCCTAAGTACTTCTCACATGGTCTCTTCATCCATTCAGTATGGCATCAAAAGCTGACACATAATTGACATGAACATAATGTGTTTAGTTAGCTCTTGCTTTGATAGATCTGGAGAGAGAGTCCAGAAATATACGGGGATTGTCCTTCTTTGTCCTCATATGCATGAACCTTTTGTGATTTCCCTCAGAGCTTACAAGATTAGACTTGTTTCTCAGAGTAGATGATTGAAGCAGATTGATGATTTTGATAGTTTTTATTTAACTTGGACATAATCCATCATGAGTCTGTCCAGAAGGAGTGTGGGGAGTGAGGTGTTTCACATCAGAAAGCAAGTGACAGTTATAAATTCTAAGTTGAATACACAAACCAAAGTGAGGTCAAGCAGCAGTAATGCTACACGACTAACAGGTCAAACAAAAACTCTAGCAAATAAATGGGTTAATCTTAGGTTATACAACAGTAAACTCATTTTCCATTTAGGGAGTTTGTACAGAAATCACACAGGCAAGAAACATAAGAAGTCCTTTGTTTCATCCTCTGGAAGGTCAAGGGACTGAAGAAGCATCCTTGGGGTGAGCAAGCTGTTGACAGAGTACAGAGCTCAGCGGGAAGGCCTCAGCCATCCCACCTGTTAAACTCATTACCACTTGTCCAATACAGAGGCTGACAGAGGAGCTTGATTGGTTTATTGCTCTAAGGCTGACAACAGTTGAAAAAATTAAAATCAGSAAAGCTGGTGAACTCACTGGTCATTTGAAAGTGTCTCTAAAGAAACAAGCACAAAACATCCCATCAGCACAGAYTCCAAAGAACTACATATGCTTGTAACAAGGAGTCACTTTCTCCTCCCTACCTGGGGAGAAATTCCAGGAGACAAGGCTGAAGTCAAATATTTTTCTACACTTGATGAGTCAGCAGAGTTCTGGCAGGTTCCCTGAGAAAAACAGAGAATACATTTGAGAACACTTGCAGGTGTTTTTGGAGACATTGTGAGTTGGACTGTGCTGTGCACCTAAGGCGTTTCACAGGGACATGTAACATATTTTCGACACCAAAAGAGATTATGAGATTTTTTGGATGAAAGTTTGACCTGTGGAAAAATCATGGACATCATTAGCAAAGCCTCTGAGGAGATCAGGAGAGCTCCAGACCTGTGGTAGCCACTGCAGGTTCCTCATGTCAAAGGTGACTTACCTGGGACAGTAATCAGCACAGCAAGCTACAGGTGAGTCACAGCAAAGATGAAATCCTGGCTGACACATCTGCTCTCCTGAGGAAGGATGGGCTCAAAGGTTAAAAGGAAGTTTTACAGAGTTAAAATTTCACAGCAAAGTTAGTAGGTGAGCTACTAGTATGAAAATGTACTCTGAAAAGATGTCTGAAAGACACTGAGTGAAAATTCTGCTGAGACATCAGAATGTGATAGAGTTAATCAGAGGCTGTCATTTGGAGATCCCCTGACAGCAGGCACAAAGCTAAACTTATCCAGGGACACTTCTCAGAAGGTACTGGCAGGGTGTCTTTACCTCAGTCATAGCTCTGTGAGTGCCAACAAAAACAATGTCAATACAGCTGGAGTGGAGAAGGATATAAACACTCATTTATTTCTAAGATGGCAGAGTTGGCTGCAATTGAACCAATTTTTTTTTTTTGCCATTGACAAAAAAGGGGCTGGAAAATATCTCCTTGCAGATACAGACATAGTTTCCCAGCTACAGTTTTGTCATTTGCAAACTGAAAACCTGGGACGGATTTGGTTGACAGGCACTGTCTTACACCAGAATCCTTAATGTTTCCATTCCTGTGATGGCTCCATGGTAAGTCTCACTCCATGTGTGTGGTCTGTATCTGTCTGTTGCTTCCCAGCTAAACTTCCAGTGTCCATCAAACACATGACTGCATCATAATTCCTGGGGTTTGTGGTGTGTCTCTTTAGTGGACTGCTGTAGCTACAGCGTTAGACATGTTAGTTCACTTTACCTAAACTGTCACCACACTATGTCCAAATGAAGGTTCATGTCACCCAACAGTCTTTCAGGCAATGATGGTAGGAGACAGGAAGTGCAGAGTAACGAATAAGGCAAAGATAATATCCAATATTCTAGTAACATGCAGCGCAGGGACTTCTAGGGGCATGTCCTTGTGTCTGATAACCTTTGTCTAATTTCCTTTTGAATCTAGGTCAGTTTCAGCATCTACAGGATCCACAATTTATTCATTAACTTGTGCAGTTAGTAAGCTACCAATTTTGAGTGAGTTTGATACTTCTTGTCATATTACTCTTGATTGTTAAATTGTTTTCTTCTTTTTTTTTTTTTTTTTTTGGTGGGTAAGAAAACCTATCTGTCCTGAGTACAGCAGTTAGCAGTCAGGGACTGAGTCATGCAGACCATGGGCAGGCTCCTGGGACCTGCATGGATGCTGAACAAGACAACCATTAAACAAGGTAAGAACCGTACCTATGAAATCACTAATTGCAATTAAACTTTCAAGATGCTCCTGGGTAGACAAATAACACCACTGAAGCGCTTGGAGCTGGGCCAGCCACTTGGAATAGCTATATTTCAAAAGCTAAGAGGAATACTAAGTTAATTATATTCTGATGCATAATGTGTTCACCTTAAAGCTATGTAAGAAAAGAAAACAAAAAAAAGGAAAAAAAGAAAGACTAATACTACAGATTAGGTGTAAACACTGCTCTTCTTTCAAGGATTTTGAGATTTCATAATGCTTCTTTATGGAGTTAGTTAGCAGCAATGACAGAAGTTTTACTTCAAGCAGAGGCATAAAGCATTGGCCCAAAGACACTTGTAAAACATGCATGAACAACAAGGATGAATTCTCTATTTTTCAGTAAGGTTTTTGGGTCTCTGAGAAGCCAAAAGGTGATACAAGTGCAGAAAACAAGTCAGAAGGAAAGTATCAGATGTGTGAAGAATAAACTGTGTGACTCAGAGACAACTTGGGTAGGACAGGGAGGGGCAGGAGTGATGGGGAGAATTTGGCAAAAGAAATTACTACAATCACTGAAATTGTGCCATGTTTCTGTAAATAAAAGAGGTTCTGTCTCTGAAAGCAGTTTTTCCTAACTGAGAAAAATACAGAAGACCACACTGTTTTGGCTAACTGTGTCAAAAATTGTGGCAGGAAATGTTCTGGCATTGCAGGATAACTGTGCTGAAAATATTTGATCACAGGACATGGATTGGTAAAGAAAACAGAAACAAATTAGAATAAAATATCTACCTAGAGAAAACTAGCTTCTCCATGTTTATTTCTCAGCAATTATACCCCCAAATATTCTTTTTTCCCTGGCTTTTCATTTGCCACTTCTTCAGAAATCACTGATCTGGCCCATCACCCAGTTATCTTCAGAGTGAAGACACTCCTCAGTACATCTATTCTAAGCTGTTCCTGCTGCAGTTTCAGTCTGTTAACAATTTTCATTTTCATTTCATATTTCTGTGCTGCCTGACACAAGCCAAGCTCTTGGGGAGTGATTTTCAATTCATATTGGCGTCAATCGAATGTGACTCTGCTGGCATCAGTAGCAGAATGTTGACATTTTTTAAGTGTGCGAGGCCCTCAGATGGAGGGGACCTTCTGTGGTGCTATCATCTTCCAAAGGCTTAAGAAAAGCTCACTCAAACCTACAGACTTGTGCTCAGTTAACCTTGGTGAGGGGCCAAACTMCCACTCAGCCGCTGACTCTGCCTCTATAGGATAGGGGGAGAAAACAGGATGAGAAACCTCATGGGTTAAGATAAAGACAGGGAGATCACTCACCAGGTACCATCACAGACAAATTCAGGCATTAAAGATCTGCTCAGGCCTTCTTATTGGTCTGGGCTGGATCTTTTGTACTTTGACAGCATGAGGATACTTCTGGATATAGAATCATAGAATGGTTTGAGTTGGAAGGGATCTTAAAGGTCATCCAGTTCCAACTCCCCTGCCATGGGCAGGAACACCTTCCCAGGGTAACCACATGCCCACATCTCCAAGGTGAGCTGGAAGCTGCCATTTCTCCTGCAATAGCCAAGCTGTGATGGAAACTGCAGTCAAACCCAGGGCTGGGAGGGACTGGGTGGAGCTTGGAGAGCCAGGGGTTGCCTTCCACCTGTTTCCCACTCTACTTCATTTCCCTTAAGACACTGCTCTCTCAGAAGGTGTCAGTTTTGGAGAAGCTCCTCTCCAGCCTTTAAGGTGCTCATGGGAGTTGACAAGTGCCGAATTGCCGAGCTGGCTGTCTGTCTCCTCCGGCTGAAAGGTCACTCATGAGGAGGGAGGCAGGCACAGAAGCCTCTCTCCTCTTCAGCTCCCACTCCCAGTGATCCTTCCAGGGCAGGCAAAACAAGTTTCTCCACGTTTCCTTTCAGAGTGGTCTCCTGCTTTCTGGTTTTCTCGTGCTCTACCCGAGCAGTTCAGTCTAGTGCTGGTTTGCAGTGGGATATCACGGTGCAAGTAGCAGGGGTGGAGTCACTTTCTAACAAACTGGGACTAGAATGAAAACTGTAATGTGGTGGAGGAGAGCAGATAATCCCAAATCTGACTGCTAGCTTCCTCCCAGGAACGTAAGAATCCCCTCGGCTCAGTTAAGGGTACCTCCAGTTTGGTCCAGCTCCACAGCCCTGTGTTTGGCAGCGTTACAACCAGTCCATTGAGATGCTACATTTTTAAGGAAAAGTTTTGCTTGCTTGTTTGGTTTGCTGCTCGTTAGTGTGTGGGAGGCAGTTTAACCACAACTCAGACTACTTGGGAGTCACTTTTCGCGGTAAGAAACTATCTCTTTCAGATTTCTCCTCCTGACTCAAGTAGGCTGATTGTAAACAGAGCAGTAAAACAGAGAGGGAGATAAATTCTCCCTGTCCTCCTTGTACATTACTGAGTGAGGCACATGATCTGAGTCACAGGAGGACACAGTTCCCCTCCTCCCTCTCCTGCTCTAAAGGAAGATGTGAAAAAGCAACACAGTGGGGAAAACAGCTCAAAGCAGAGACTGAGACATCAGGACACAGTTACATTGTGGGACTATTAAGTAGCTTCTGCTTATGATGGCAACTGGGAAACTGATGAAAATGCCTCTTGTTGATGAGGCAAGCTCATATATGTTTCCATTTGAAGAATTAAGGGACATTAAATGACATTAGGAGCTGTTCCAAACAGGTAGGTTTTGTTAACAATGGGTGGTAGATCTGTGAAACTAATAGTTAAAGGGTTATGCAGATGCAAAGAGCTTAGATGGGTTTAAGGGGAGACAGGAAGGACAAGGACAATACCCTTTGGAGACTATGAATACACAAAGCACATTAGGCTTAAACTCTCTGAAACTGTCAGTGACTGGGAAAGTGTCCACTGGAACTTATACATGCTTGCCCTGTTTTCCTTTTTTCCCCTGGGGATCTTCTTTTTTTCTTTTTTTTGCACTGTTTGCGAGAGATATCAGTAGGTATGGGATTAGGCTGAACCTTAGCAGGAATGTCTATGCTCTTATGAAGTTACTCCATGGTGCTCTAAGTACGACTGCAAACTAAACTCACTGGAAATATTTAGATAAGACTAGCTTTTAACAATCTGTAGTTTTGGAGGCAAAATTAAGGTCCTCCAGTCTGTCTAGAACTTCGTCCAGAAATTCATGCTGGAATAGGAAGRAAGACTCAAAGACATAAGCATCTTCTTCTTCTGAGGTCATTCTAATGTATTACCATAGCAATTATGTGGCTTTCTTGGAAGCTCTAATGTCTGTTAGTTAAAAAAATTGTTTGGCTTTCCTTGAGTGAATTGGTTCCTTGTAGCCCTTCAAAGGTCCTTCCTGCCCACATTTCACCAGTGCAAAGAAGTTCTAAACCAGCTCTGGATGTTCATCCCACATACACACTGGCTAGGGCTCCAGCTACAAATTCCTCATTCCACAAAGATAAGAGTGTGAAAGCCAAAAAAAGGTGATCAATAGTCATAGATCTTTGTCATAGCCTTCAACAGTAGGTGCCTTTACATCTTGTCAAATCTWGTATTTAAATTCCATTTTAAATCCTCATGCAAGGAGGAAACTTAAAATATTTTTTTCCGAGAGCACTTTGGAGTATGCCAGAAAGCTCAGGCAGGGCACAGGGGGAGGTTTGTGTTTCACTGCTCTCCACGAGTCAATGTCCGTGAGTACAGGCGCTTCAGGAGGGGCTGGGAGGTTGAAAGGTGATATCCCCAAAGAGCCAACGTGTTGTGCTTTTCCTACAGCAGCATGGCAAGTTACAGTCCAATAACTGCTCCTGGTCAGCTCCTCATCTGCTATCATCTTCGTGCCTGTATTCCTGTGGTTTCACTTGGAAGGAATACGTAACACAAATCTATACAAGTGTCAAACATGGTCCCAACTGCTGAGCTGAGTATTTCTGACTCAAAATAGCACAGGATAACTGCACAGAACAGGTTTGGAATAGCCTCAGAAAAGATGGGAGGGGTGGGGGGGAAGCTAAATTTTACCACATTCCCAGTGAAAAGCCTGTAGGTGCAAGGGTGACAGTGACAAGAGCTGACTTGTCTTTCATACTATCATCAAATTATATTTGTTAGAGAGCAAAGAGTGATACAATTTTTCTCAAGGGAGCTGCCAACCCAGGCCTGATCCTGGGAGAGTCTAAGCACCTTCAACAATGGATTGTGAGGTTTATGAGCATCTTACAGGAACATGTCTGCTYCCCCACCTTTTCTTGGAATTTGAGTGTATTTGCAAAGCTCTTCTGTTGGAAACAAACCATTCTTCCTTTTTATTATGATCACAAGACTGAGGCTCCATTGTTCATGCTACCATACAAATAGTACTTTGATGTTGCTTGTTATAGCACCATTTGAGATTGTGAGCTGTTCTTTCAATGTTTGAAGAGTTTTAATTCATTTCGTAACAGCTTTTGCCTTCTGGAGATCTCCTGAGCAGTCCCAGCACATTGCTCGTGACACATACACACAGTTCAGTACAGGTCAACACCGAGATGCAGATCTAAGTGACTTGCTGACGTCTGAGAAAATGAAATGTTTTATTAGCAATATATTTTCTATACAGCTCTTCTTGTGTAATTTCCTGTGACTCACATCTTCTTCTAAGTCACTGGTTTAATACTTAAGAATTTTTACATGCAAAATTGTGCACTAAATGAACATTATGATTGCAAATTCAAGTGCTCAAAATTTAGGGACTGTTCAGGTTGAATTTTCTTGTTTACTTTTCATTTGTCCTCCTCATTTGTATACATGTGAACTCAGTCCTCAATGACAAATTAGCATGCTATTTTTAATTTGGAACAAATCCCTTCAGTGACTTTTTAAAGCATTGAATAAATTGACGAAAAGTTATTTCCCCCACATTTTTGGTTAGTGACCATCTGGCCAATGTTCTTTTTGCTCTTACATGGCATTTGTCACTACACTTGCACACACACACACACACACAGAAATAAAGAAGCAATCCGTGTTCTCAACTCCTGTATTCCTCTGTAGAAGATGGATAATAAAATCTGGCATATATATTCACCCTGGGCATCCCTTGTGAAGTACGACATCCCTGCTTTTCTGAGCATCCCAGCCATACGCTGCCTGTGCCTGGAGCACAGCTTGCTATTGGTGTAACATACAACTGGACATGTTGAGTATTTCTTCCAAATAGGTCCTCAGTGCCTGAGTTAGGTATGCAGGGGATGAGGAAAACACAATTGGGCGGATTGCATTGAAGTTCAGTTTTGAAACCTAATATTTTCAGCAAGCTGGAAACCTTTAATTTTTGCCAGAAAAAGATTTTCTTTTACAGAAACAGTTTCCTCTGCATTAATGAGACGTACAGGTAATGAAAAGACTGATGAAAAGCATATGAATTAAACCAAATGTGAAAAAGATGATGGGTCTTCAGGTTCCCTCAGTGATTAGATGAAAATATTTCTTTTTTTTGATTAATGGAAGTTCTTTCGTTGACTGTAATGACAGGTAGACGAAATCTCATGGGACATAATGCCTCATTTCTGTGCAAAGTTCATGCTCATTTACTTTAATAGTGACTGATATTAGAAAGCAAAATCTCTCACAAAGTTTTCTTAGGAACTTCCTCACAATCCATCCCTGTCATTTCTTTAATGAAGCTTTTCAAATCTCCCTTTTCAAATTTCTCGGACTGAACTGTCACTCTGTTTCCTGGTCATAAATCACATTTTGCTTCAATGGTTGAAGGGAAAAGCATGCAAGGGGTATAAATTCATGGACATAATCAGCCACCCACTATGGTGCTACTTTACCCTCCCACTTCCTCCAGATCTGTAACTTATTAGACATCTTGGCCAAAAGCTACGGGCCTTGTAAGTATTGTGTCTAATGCATGGAGAATTAGTTTTTCAAACCACATCTTTTGCCACACTCGCTTCTTAGAGTGTTTCAAGTCTTCTTTTGAAGCCAGAATATGCTCATTGCTTAAGGCCTTGGGGCACTGTAACTTCTGCCCTATTAACTTGGGCAGAACCTTGAAGTGGGCTGCAGCCTGACAAGGGTATCGGCCTTTCCTGAGGTTTTCTTTTATTCCACGTGCCCTTCATTCCTGTATTCTTAGTGTTAGCACCAAACTGTACTTCTGATAAGTCAGCTCATTTCTTATATCATACTAGGACAAATATAATGTATGTAGCACTAAAACTAAAAATGGTTTTAAAGAAATGGAATTTTGGAAAGGAGCCTGTAGGAAACAGGAGAGGGATGGTCTGGCCTTTGTTCTTCTTATTTCATTATCTTGCAACAAAGGAGGAAAGAATTACTGTTGAAATGGCATTCAGCAACTTTACCAGCCTTAACTTGCCCCCAGCCTTTGAGACTTCCCTTGTGCTCAGCTCATTTCACAGAATCACAGAATGGGTAAGGCTGGAAGGAACCACAGTGGATCATCTGGTCCAACCTCCCTGCTCAGGCAGGATCATCCCAGAGCACAGGGTTGTGTCCAGATGGTTCTTGAATATCTCCAGTGAGGGAAACTCCACAGCCTCTCTGGGCAATCTGTGCCAGTGTTCGGTCACCCTCACACTAAAGAAGTTCTTCTGTGGGCATTTGCCAGGATCTACACAACAGGAGAACTTTCTGCCCCTCCAGTTTGCACTCTTTGATTTTACAACAACATTAGCCTGGAGAAAGTGGCAGTGTGTCAGGAAGCAGGAGAATAATTGTGTGCATGTRCATGAACACACAGGTGCGTGTGGGATTTTGGAGACATGCATGAGAGYGTGCACTGGAGCAAAGTTTGCCACTGAAGTTGGCCACAGGGAGAAGGATCTCAGCCACCTGASTGGGACAGAGACATGGATCAGTGTCCTCATTTTGGTTCTTCATAAAGAGCCTATTCATTGTGTGGCCTTGGATGAATCACTGAGGTCAGATTTTACTCCAATAATTCTCCAGTTGAGAAAAAAAAAATAATAAAAGGAGACACTTAGGAAGGTCAAAGCGAGCAGAGTGACTTGAAAGGGAAGAAAGACCAGTGCTCCCGTGRTAGGGAGCAAAGTCTTATGGCATCATTTGCTTTGCACTTGGGAAAAGAGCCAGCACCTTCTCTCTCCTGCTGCTGATGCATGGAATGAACACACACTTCTGAGACAACCTTTATCCCAGACATATTTAAGCCAAGGTTAAGTTTTAATAAAAATAATTTACTTTGATCTGGGTGACTGTGGCACACAGGATATGCACAAAGTCATTCCATCTCCAAAGTTTTATTAATTTTAAAATGTTGACATATYAAAGCCATGATTGAGGATAAAATCTGTCACAAATAACAAAAGTCTAAATCCTGAAAGAGTAAAATATAAGTTTTATTTATCTTGCAGTTGCAGCAAGAAACATGATTGGGCTCAAGGCATCACTGTGTGAGGTACAATGTAAAAAAAGAGTGATCCCCAAGCAGGAGGATTCAATCTGAATTTCAGRGAGGAAGGAAGAAGACACCTAGGAATGAGATAGCTGAAGTATTCCATGAACTTTTTGGAGCTGAATAAAAAAACCAATCACCAATTTCCACACATTGGTCTTCTGAGGAAGATGGTAGCTGCTCTGTCAACACTGACCACTGCCTCCAGGCAGATTCTGGATCTAAACCAGAAATCAGCAGTAAGAAAAAGCCAAACATATGAAGCAACATTATGATGAGCTGGAGATGACCAGTTTATTCAGGTTTTAACAGGCACATGTGTGCAAGCCTCTGAGTCAGCTGGCAGGACAGGCATGTGAACCAGGAGCTTGGGAATGAGATGAATGACGTTGTTCTGTGAGCCGGGCTCTGTAGCTGGGGGCTAKCCCAGCCCTTCTGCTCCGTGGGCTGGCACAGATGGGGTGGTGTGTAGCTCACCAGTGAATTATACATTCTGTTAAATGAGCTGTGGAAATTCCCCGTTTGTCCAGAAGGGCATTGCAATGAACAGGAAACATGCACCAAAACCCCTCGATAGGGATACTGGCTCGAAGTATTTAATCTGAGCACYGGTGGTCCCCATGCTCCTTCCTCAAGCTTATCTGACTATCTTTAACCCTAACTGCAGCCAGAACCATGGTTCCTGTCAGATAATACACACTGCACTGAAAGAAACAGCAGTGGGAAGGAAAGAAAAAGTTCCCAGAGATCTGCCCCAGTTGGCACAATAGGTCTGTGTCACACACACACAGCAAGAACTTTGTCCTCAGCACCCTCCCCAGGCATRGGTGTGCTGTCTAGCATAAGCATATGTATAGACATAAATGGTACCAGGCCAGGAACACCCTCTGATGCTGCATTTTGTCATTTCTTCTCATGAGCGCAGGATGGTCCCTGAGGTGGTTTTGTGCCATGTTAAGTGGTACTGGCACAAATCCTGGTGCAGGTGGGTGGTTAGCAGGGCTGGAAAGTGGTCCYAGGAATCACTGTTGGTGCAAAACCTTGCTCTGAAGGTGAAAGAAGTCCAAGAGCTCAGTTTGGGGCCGATCAATGCCAGCTCACCTTGGTACCAGACATTGATCCTGGAAATATCCAATTTACCAATATATACGTAACTTGGACAGCACTATTAATCCGGATGCAATTTATTCTGCCATTGTGATTTTAGGGCCAGCTAAAGCAGATAATCAGAGCCACAACACATTATGAAAGATCTGTATTAACTACAGATGGATAATATCCTCATGCCTATCCAATCCTCCTTAGAGTCGAGAGTCACACATTGAAGGTAAGCCTGCCTTTGTATGTGCTTCCCTGGGTCATTATTAGCCTTTACTTTGTTATGCTTCTACAGAGGAAAAAATTTAACAAAAAAGGTCCTAAGAATGRAGCAGAACAAAAGGTCCCTTGTTTCTGTAGGTATGGATTAGTCCTTGCAGAAAGCAGAGAGATGAAAGCTGTTGCAAGTGTTAAGAGGATTTTTTGGGTAATACTTTAGAGATGCATGTACGTATGCCTTGTGAAATGGAATTTAGTGTTAAGAATAAGAAGCTTCAGAAACTGAATTCTTTCATTTATCCATAGATATGCTATTGAATAGATTTCCCACACTGCTTCATCAGTATGTGTCAGTCCTGAAGGGGGTTAAAAGTCCATCCACACTTTTCATTGCATTCTTTTAAAAAGAAATAGATAAAACACTGCACAGCTTTATTTTCAAAGGATATTTGCAGAACAGTTTTTTTCCTCTCTAACTAATGTAGTTGGTTCATGAAAAGATATTTTCARAAAATAAAACCAGTCCCAAACCAATTTTTCAGATATATAGTGAAAGCCAGTTGTGGATAAAAGCAAAAAGCAAAATAGCTCTTTTAAAAAAATTTAACTCCCCCAAGGAGAGATAAACATTTACCAGTGGCTCCCAGATGGACAAGTTGAGGTGYTGCATAGCTTATTTGTCATTTGGTCTCAGTACTGAGCCTCTCTTCCTATTCTGCAGTGTCCTGAAAATCTCTGATCCCTATTTGCTATTCTCTGCAGCTTTTGAGAGAGGCTGAAATCCCCAATACCTTTCTTGAAGCAGCCTGTAAGTTCCAAGTTCTGACCTCAGCATCAGGTCTTAAGAGCTTGTTTTAYGATAGAAAATCACCAGTGCTCTTTGTGCATCAAGCCTGAAATGTGGCCTTGTGACACACCATTTCTAGGGGCTCAGAAAGGACCCAGACTGGGTATTGTAGCCTAAGATATAAGAGACTAAAGAAGTTCAGGGCAAGCAGGGTAATGTTCAAACCCAGAGCCAATAACAAGCCTTGCAAACACATCCTCRGACAGAGGGACTCAGGGTACACTGCCCAGGTTCATCCCCACGCTGCTTTTTGCAAATCCTTTGTACTACATGTGAGGTTTCATCCTTAATCCTGCTCTTTTGTCACTGCCCGGCTCCTCTGGGAGCTGGCAGGAATTACGAGCGAGCCCTGTTGTCGAGGAAAAAGGGCGTTCCCCACATGTGGTGGGGCGTGCCGAGGTGTGACCCTGTCCCCAGGCAGACACGCTCCGTGCCACGGACACGCCGGGGCTCCAGGGTGACTCGGAGGGCTGAGGGCGGCGCTGCAGACACCCAGGCKGACTCACTCTGAGCCTCAGAGCCCCATGGACACCAGCTCAAGGATGTTCCTTACTCACAAGGTAGTGATTCAAGTTCCTGCATGAGAAACCTGGGTTAATGGGAGCCCCATAAATACCATAACTAGATTATTTTCTTGTTAAGTCTGACACTGCCACGCACTTAGCCCTGAGAAGCAAAGAGAAGTTGCTGCAGCACAGAAAATGTCAGCTCCATCAACACAGATGGATCATGGCCCTTCCTTTTATTCAGCTGGCAGTGACTTATCTYATCTGAGCAAAAATGCTGGGATCCAATTCTGCAGAAAAGAAATATATATGGTTGTCTGCAGCAGGTGAGGTAGCTACTACACAAGAAAAGAGACTTCACAAAGAGATTCCTGGGAGACAGGAGATGCTCGATAGGCAGGCATCCGCCCTTTGCAGGATACTAAGAGGTTCTGATCTTATCTGCTCTTTGCAGGATACTAAGATAGGTTCTGATCACAACAAAGTGATGCTTTAAAAGACTTTTGCCCCTTCCTGGATGCCTCCTGCCACCCCCACTCAGCAGTCCACATGCTTTGTCTTCAGTAATGGGAAAGCATTTTTCTCCAGTTGCTTATGGAAACAATTCAAATAATTGAAGAAGGTAAAAAAAATTTTTATAATTTTATTTCTCTCAAGTCGGGACCCTGATGTGAACGAGGCTAACTTGCAAATCTCTAGCTGTTTTGATTTATGTGGAAAATCTTCCAGCTTACTGCACCATATATCATCATAACACACGACTTTGATAGCTGCATTCAGACAGCAGGTGACTGCAACTGCACAGGAAGGATGTGGTGCATTTGCAACAGTGATGAATAATGTGTGAATAATAATTTAGTCAACAGACTGGTTGAAAACTCAGCTTTGCTCTTTCTTATAAACCATATTCATCTTGGATGTAAGCTCATCAAAACGATCGAATTAGCCCAAGCCTTACYGCCCTGTGATCATGCACCAGYTGAAATTAGATGAATTATCTTCCCTTGGTTTTAAGTGGTTATTTTTCAAAATGAGTATGCAAGGAGTATTAGCGTATTCTGATGTGGATTTCTTTTGCAAACAAAAGATATTGTTCTGTAAATGCTTATTTAAAAGGACAATCCCAGGTCAATTCTTGAAGCATTCACATGAATTAAAAGCGTGATCCTATTATAACATCACAGTTTAAAGTTTTCTATTAAAATTTTCTTTTTTAAAACGGATTTTCAAAATAATATCTTTCATAAAGATTTCTGCCAAAAAAAAAAAAAAAAGCTTTTACACTAGAAGAAAGTTTCCACTGTCCTTGGGAGCAAGGAAGGAGGAGAGGATATGATCTTACCAGTCCAGCAATTTGGTTACATTTTATCTGGGTTTGGTAAAGAAAAATGTCTTGTTCCTCTCCCTCAGTTAACAAATGTATTTCTATTCATAGCACACTGCAAGACTTCTTGAAATCTGTTCAAGTACCATCAAAACTTTTTTTTTTGTTTCTTCTGCACACAATATTGCAGAAGAAAAAAATTACAGCATTTTCAGTGTATGAGAAGTAACAGAAACCTTTTCAGCAGGAAAGGCAAAAGGAACTGTCTCTTGAATAGACCCTTCATTCCTTTCTAGTAGTTCATTCATTTCTTGTATCTTTGTAATTTTATACTGTCAGCCCTTATAATCTTTCAGCTTGCAAGAATAAAGGCAGGAACATCAGTTTCTTGGATGAGCTTTTGAAATTGTGTTCGACTAGCTTCTTCCTGTATATCTAGAGCTAGTTTTCTTTCCCTCATGCAAGTTTTAATTTGCCATTTCAGATATGCCACTGTGTTTACTCATACAGATCTGAACATTCCATCTGTAACTGGAAGTTTGAATAAACTATACTGAACTTTCAAGTTAAAATAAGTTTATTCCTGAAGTTATAATGCAATTAGTTATTAATTCAGCAAGGTGCTTAAGCACCTTTTAATTCCTTTGAAGTCAATTAGACTATTCCCAAGCTTACAGCTATGCCTGCATTTAAAAGTTTCTCATTGAACAAAGTGTTATTGATTTAATTTTAAAAGTTAGGACCACAAATTAAATGTAAGAGACTTTTACCAGGGTTCATGGAGATCAAAAGAATGATTAAACAATTGTATGAGTTGAGGTAAACTGTAGAAACTCAGCTACAGCTTAAATAAAAAGGTGGCTGTATGGAGAATTTTTCAATGTCATTGCTGATTATTATCTGTGGACCAGATGCTGCACTATAAAGGTTTTGCAAGTTATTTCACAGAATCCTTCCAGGAAATAAAATTATGGTCTAGGCACTCTGAAACATGGAGATAAACAAACTCACATTGCTCTAAATGTAATAAAAGTTAGGGTGCAACTKCTGTAATTATTGACTTTGGAGCTTTCTGGCAGATGGAAATGGCTCTTTCCCATTATAGGAATATCCTGTGATAGGTAAGAATCAAGCTGGTATACCAAAGGTTTCAGACAACCCAAGTCAAGCAAAACACAGAATGTTTCTGTGGCTGAGTGACAATTCAACTTCCAAACRATTCCTCCATATCCTCCTAGCAGCTATGCAAACTCATCTCTTCYAACTGGATGTAGAAAACTCCGTAAATCTAAATTTGTGTGCATGTATTGCTCAGCATGGYCACGGATGGTGTCTTCAGATCTGTGTCCAAACTTCTCTTTTGTGCACACACCTGGCTGAAGAGGAAGGAGAAGTGTCATAAAAGAGTGTTTTAGGGTCCCTTAAAGAATCATTGGCAAAGGTATTGGAACAAGYAGGTTTMATATAAAAGCAAAASTACGACAAAGTTCATTGGCAAGGTTCAGTCCACTACTTACGGGATGGTTAAAGCACATGGAGAAAGAGCAAATCTAAAATSAATCAATCTACAACCAAAATAAACCCAAAAAATGATCCAAGGGGCAGTGGGGTGAGGGCGGGGGGGAAGAAATGAATAAGAGTAGGAAAGGATAAGGATAAAAAGGAATAAGGAAGCCCTTCCTGTTGAGACAAAAGGTTCAGAGTAGCTCCGCTTGCTAAACTGAGCCCCAGACGTGGCCAACAGTTAACATCTAAAGGTTTAACAACGTTTAAACAGCACTTAATCGGTAGCTTAAGTTAAACAATTTCCCAAAGGATTCATGTAGACTTCACTATACCACAACAGTAACTCTCCTATAGGCCTAACTTACTAACAAATCTAAAGTACTGAAGAATCTAGGAGGGCAACCTCCACAGTCCRTTTGCTATGGCATAATCACACTCACATGCACACAGACCAAAAGAGTATGTGTGAAAACTTTCCCTCAAAATCAGCGCATTGGATGATTTTACATCTTCTCAATGGGCAAAGTGTTGAGTCTCGAGGAGTGGGGGGATCAGCCCAGGATCTGTTGTTGTTCACTGGTCCTCTAAATAAAACAAACTTGAGAGTTTGCTGGCTCTGAGAGGCCCCACTCAGAGGGATCTGCTGGTTGCAGCTGCTGCAGTGCAGGAGAGCTTTTGGGTCTCACTCTGGACCACTTTTCATAGGGTTGCAAGACCTGGCTTTAGTCATAGTAATTTTCCATCTGGTCGCAATTTGGGTTGGTAACTTTCTTTGAGGTTCAGTAACAAAAATATTATTGCACTTGGGCTGTTATTCAGGCAAGAAAAATAAGTTTCCAAGGCTGTTCATTTAAAAACAGGAGCTTGTTAGACCGGACTAGTTCCTGGAAACAGACAATGTTTCTGACAAGCTCAAGAGGAGATCAGCCCAGGTACAGTTCATCAAGGCTGAGGCCTAATGAGCATTTCTCAGATCACAGTGCAGCTTGGGGGGGCTTGGGGGATGCACCACCCCACGAAATCATACATGGAACTGGGAACAGGAAAAGAAAAATGGACATGCAATACAAAACTGCACACAGTGTAGCTGGCAGTCATTGACATGAGTTACAAATTCAGTATTGGATTTGCACAAACAGACTATTTCTGACATTAACCAGAAAAAAAACTGTTGCCAGGTCAGATCCCTGATCCTCCTAGAGTTATTCACATAGTTAACCATAGCACAGGGAAACTCTGGGGCAGCTTCAGCTAGGGTGCTCAAAGTGTCTGGGAGGACATTCCACTTCCTTCCCTGTACAGCTCAAGCCTGTTTTCCAGTTCTGATCCAAGTCCCTAACCATTAGTCAAGTATAAATGTTAACTAGCAAGAGTAAAATCCACATAACCATAATCCACCTGTGCCAATTTTAATGTGTGAATTTTTAATATAATGAGTTGTAAGATTGATCCACAGGTGCTGGTGTCTCATGGCTTGCTGGTTTCTGGGTTCCCCAAGGAGTACAGGTTTGAAATAAGTGCTGATAAATCTGGYACAATTTGGGGTACCAAAGCTAAGACATATCAGCAATGTGCACCCACAGCAGGTTCCTGGATGGAGACAGTGGCACACAACAAAACAAGTGCCATGAGGTCAGGGGCAGGGAGATAGAGGATCCTCCAAAATATTGGCAGGTGTGAGGTAGGTGACCAGCAGAAGCTTTTGCAGGAGAATGGTGTGTGAAACCAGGGCAGTGAGCTTTCTGTACCTGAACAAATTATCATGGAAGAGAATAAACAAAGGCAGAAGCAGAAATGCAGGCAGATGTTAGACTAGCTGGCAGGAATTCCCTGTGCCATCAAAGGGCTAAATCAGAGCTGTACAAAACTCCTGTGGTATTACAGGAAGGAGAATAGGAAGTATTTCCACATAGTATTTCAGGTTACATAGAATAAACCAAACACATGTTTCTGATAATGATCTGAGTTTGCCACCATGCTTAGTGTGTCAACAAAGTAATTAATCAGCTGGAGAGCTCTTGACAGACACACATTAGAAAGTGGTATCAGSAAGGACATTGTGCAATACACAGTACAAGGGTCTGACTAAATTCAGGTAATGAGAAGTACGAGGTTATAAACTTTTGGCTCAGACTTTGAGAGGTTCCTGATACTTTCTGGGCTGTCTGCCACTACTGAGAGTAATCCAGTAGTCAGTCCTGTGTCAAATGGAGCTGTGTAAATGGGCAAGGTAGAGGTAGTCTGACTGCAGGAGGAGATGGAACCCTCCCAAAGCCCTTATGTGGGTAACTGTACCCTGGAAGGCCGGGAGAGAGGAGTCAGGAGATGTGCAGGGTCTCTAAAACACTGGGAAAAATGCAGCTTCTTGGAATGTAGACAGTGTCCACTGGACAGCACAGTCCATTGACAGAGAAAGACCCGAGAAGGAAAACAACCTAATTCCCCAATCTACCTTCYGTCGTTTCCAATTTCTCACAGTGCCCTCTCACCTAATTATTTTGTAACCTCACTGGTGAAATTAAACTCATCTTCGATGCAGAGGAAAAATTTCTGCTACTGTGGCATTTCATGATGGTTATGAACCTGAACCAGGGAGAGTACAGCACTGCTCAAAAAACCACTGGATTAGTGGCAGAGTGGCATAATGAAGATGTGGAGGAGCTCCCATTTACCTAAACCATTGATGCTGTATAAGCTGATAGAGATCAAGAACTGATAGGTTTGCATGCTTCATACTTTATGAAATAGTGAAATATTTGGCAACCTGGGGTCTGACAGTCAGAATAGTGTAAATATTTGTACTCTTGAACTGGGTGGTGTTGATTCTTCATCACTGCGGAGAGTGACAAACAGAAAGCATACTCCCAGAGAATTTTGGGATCACTCCAGCCTGTAYGTTGTCTGGCTGTTCACAGGAGTGAGCCAGCAGAGTTAATCCTGGAGGGGCATGGAAAGGTTTATCAGAGCAGAAGGGAAGTGCAAGACAGAAAAAAGCCTTGTCTTCATAGAAATATCTGGGAAGGCATCCAGAAGTTTACTGCAGACGATGCTAACCAGACCTCCCGGAGGAGAAAGGGACATTCATCGATGGAGCAACAAGAGCTTCTGGCAGCCTGTCAAGGGTTAACCTGGAGGCAAACTCCAGATCCCCACACTTAGTTCTTCAGAGGGGAGGAGACAGCAAAAACAGGCTGCAAACTTGGAAAATGATTAAATAATTTATTTACTAACTCTACTAGGAGTAGAAAGAATAAAAAAATAATGAAAATATTAAGGCATAATACACAAACATCATTCTCCCCTCATACATTCCAATCCTTCTCACTGATCATGTAAAGGACATAAACATGAGATTCTGATCTTATGATTAAGAGTTCTTATTGCCACCTCATGGAATAAAGAGAGTTCTTTCTGTAGTGTAGTGGGATCCATCCCACAGAAGACAGTTCCATAAGAAGTATCTTCAGCATGGTGAAGAAACACCACAGCCTGCCCAGGTTTTTTGCAGTGATGTATCCTCTCTCCCACAAACACTCCGCAGTTTGTGGGTCACAAGAAAAGTCTGATGGCGTTAAACATTTTAAGAGTAAGTCACTTCAGCCTAAAGGCACCAAAGGCAACAGGCTCCTGCTTTACACATAATCTCCAAAGGCTGCAAAGGCTGCAAATTTCATCTGCACACAACATAAAAATGTTCTTGTTTTAGGCTGTCGAATTTTCAAACTCCCCCATGTCTAAATTGTGATTTAAAAAGATATTTAGTTTGGTATTATTTCAGATCACACAGCACAGCTCACAGAAAAAAGATGAATCTCGATGCTGGTAAAGATGGCTTCTCTGGCACTTCCTGCCACTCCTTGTCTTCTCTTCCGTTTGGGCTATTGGACGCCATATTTAGTCTTTCACATGACTGCCTTCCTTTCTCTCTAGCTTAGAGAAGAGGTTAATATTTGCAGAAAATGCCTACAAAAGTATTTATAACAGTTTACATGCTCCCATAAGACAGTGCAGCTGTAATGATGCTTCCCCGGGCCCAAGGCTCCTTCCCCCCCCGTATGCTCTCTGCACTGGCAGCCATCCCAATTTTGAGTTAGTCTCTTGGCTGCTACTTAAATCTCTGTCTTATCTTAAAAGCAAGGTCACTCTTCGATCTCACCAATACACCTCCGAAAGAAGTGCTTTCTTTTCTTCTCTCGGGCTTTCCTCGGCTTTCCTCGGCTCGGCTTTCTCTCTGCGTAGCTTCTCTCGGCTTCTCTCAGCTTGGCCTTGGTCCAGATGGCATCAGACCAGCTCCTCTCGGGTCCGGAACGGCACAGGACCGGTGGCGTGAGGCCGGCTGCCCCCGCCAGCCCCCCGGGCCGTGGGCCCCTGGCCCGGGGCTCAGAGGGGAAGCCTCTCCTGCTCCTGGTCAGCAGGGAGCCAGGGAGCAAGAGGGAAGTGAGGACAAGTGCTGCATCACTTCCTAGATGTTTTTTATAACATTCCTTTCACAGAGACGTCACAGGAACACTAAGTGGCTCATAGAACTGTCCTTTACCTGTTTTTAACCAATCAAATTTGTCTCACACCRGGTCAAACCGTGACACAGCSCCAACAGGCATGTCCCTGGGACTTCACAGGCCAAAGCAAAGCAACATGTCTCTCTCCCTTCTCTAAGGTCCTCTTCTTTCATCCTTCAGTACTTGCTCTCTCCCATTGCTCTCACTCAGTGGCAGATGCATTTCCATCCTGAATGTGAGAGGACTGATTCATTTGGTACAGGAGTTTATACCATACCAGCTGACATTATTAATGGGTAAAGGGCCCTTCCTTCCATATGGTGAATCTCAGCCAGAGCACAAAACTGACAGTCCTGATGGATCTCCTGTCAGTCACAAGGGAGAGCAGGATCGAGAAACAAACCTCTGTCACCTGCACTTTGCCATGTGGTCTCCTCCAAGATTTCTCAGCAAAATCAGTCAGACTGTAGGCTGCTCTCAAAGACTGTTTTATATTTCCTGCACTTTTTGTATTTGTACTTAAGTATCCATTTCCTTATATTCCTTTTTATCCTARCATTGAACACTACTTTTTTTATGATATTGTCATTCTGGGAGCCAATGATTTAGCGTGGTGCCAGAAGAAGATGACATCTAGATTAATTCCTTCAGATGTATTGTTTATGAGCAGGAGATATTTTCAAATTAAAATTACTTGTGAAAGGTTATTGGAAACTTCTTCRGTATTTTTATGGTCTTTTTTTCCTATTCTTTAACTACATATGAACTGTTGCCTTAGAAAATAGAGACAGGGCAAATACAAAGGCATTAAATCCCATAAAGAAAAATGTCATGCTCTTTTTCTTTTTACTAGAATCCCTTTCTTCATTGTTTTGCTCTGCATCTGGTTCTTGAAAATATTGGACCCTGAAGAGAATCCATTCATTTTCATGGGCCTCTTCTCAAAGCTTCTAAGTGATGTAACTCCTATATTTGAGTTTCATATCTCCTAAACTCTCCTAGTCTCATCCTTGACCCCAAAGCTTGGCCTCAAATGGTGCATAACAGCCCACACTGGTCAGGACTAGGACTGCTAGAGTGGTTTGGCTATGGTGGCACCACACCACAGTTGGTCCTGCCTCTTCTCTGAGTCCTGTATGGTGCTCCTTAGATGTTACTGAGACTTGATTTGGAGTCATCTGGAGTTCAAACATCTGTTCTGAATCCCATCAGGATAATATTTTTGTGATGGAAAAGTCATGACGGGTGCTATGAGCCCTGAGGTGTAGTATGAGAACACACTGAGCTTTCTGAAAAATGCAAAACTTTTTGGAGTAATGCTGTGTGTAGAGCAGAGGGACCCAAACCTGATCTGAATCCCACAAGGAATCCAGAGTCAATGAGTCCCAGAAACGCATTAGAGTTGTTTTCAGAGGGAACTGGTTAGACAGTGATTTACATTGCTCATCCAGAGACAATCTCCACTGTATTTCTTGGTGGCTGCTGTCTTTCCCTACTAACAAAGAGGCACAGCAAGAGAAGGTGGAATGTCAAAACTCACTTTCAGGTTTAAGGGCAGTGGACATCCAGGCTCCAGTCCTGTGGTGCTTGTGCAGGACAGAACTCTGTATAGCTGTCTGGACTAGTCCCAGCCATGGAAACAGGAGCACTGTAGAAGTTCAGGTACTGTGGGATGGACCATGTAACACATTGGTGTGCAGGTGATCAGCTACTGGCAAAGGACTTCTCTGTCCACAGAGGCAGTTTTGTTTTGACAACAGAAAATCTTGATGCTGGTGGTAGGAATCATATGTGAATGTAGAGAGGTAGAAATCTCTGCCAAAAAAAATGTCAATTTTTGCAGATAAGTCTTTTTAATACAGCTCAGAGCTTTCATGCCCTCCCTCCCACACATACCATTTAGCCACTAGGATCTTTTGTGCTTTCTTAATGTCAGGTAAAAAGAAGGGCCCTATATCCTCATTAGCACTACATTAATAAGCGTGATTAATGTGCATAATTAACTCAATTTACCTCACCTTAATGGAGTTCCTGAAGGTCCTCAAATAGCACTATTAAGGCTCAGAAAAAGTGGTGAGGACTTTTGCTCCTGTAGGTTTGTGCCAGCTGGAAGGCAGCCAGCTCTGATCCAAAGCAGCTGTACCCATCCAGAGAGCACAAACCTGCCTGATGGAGTCAGACAGCGCCTGGGGGAAGCCCTGCCCGTGTCCTGTCACCTTCCAACACGGGGAGAGGGAGCGTGGCTCTGTCCGCAGTGGGCTGGGMAGATGCACAGCACTCCAAAAGAGAGATTATCATTTGGTGCCAGGCTGAGGAAATGGCTGTGCTGGTAAATTGGAAGACAATACTGAGGGAGAAAAAGTATCCCTGTTAAGCAAATGCAGTATGTCCTCAGAGTGGGACTGGAGCCATGGAATTGAGTTACCACGTTCTCAGAGGTATCTCCAGAGATATCTGCGCTCCTCACAAAAGGTCGCAACAGCTCTTACTGGGATCTGAGTCACCCCTCTAACGAGGCCAGACATATGTTCTGTTGTTCTCTCTCTCCTGATCCAGTGGCTGTGTACACATCCAGAAAGAATATGCTTGGGAAATTGATTTTAGCCTTTGCRGCACATTACTTTTTTTATTGTGACTTTTAAGGGCTTGATAGGCAGCCCTTCCCACCTCTTGCAGGGCTTTTAGGAGCCTCCCAGGCTGGGATCCACTTTCCTTGATGCTAGGAGTGCTATCCATTTTCTCAGCCTCTCCTGCTTCCTTGAGTGTGCACTGTCTTTTCTAAACTTTCTGGAGAACTGAAAAATCATTCCAATAAACTAAAAAAGGGGGCAACACACATAAAAAGGACCAGAGATGCAATACTGCAGAATTGGTGAGGGGCCTGATACTTCTGTTATAACCCCTTGGAACTTACAGGGCTGTTAACCCTTCCCACACAGAGGAAGATCATTCACTCATCTCTAAAACTGAAGCCCTTGGGAAATGTCCATTCAGTCTTGGAGCACCTGTCAGCAGCCCCTGGGCAGAAAAGGCTTCCTGACCTGCATGAGTCAGCTTTCTTGACAGGCAGGAATTTTACCCTTACAGCTTTTAGCTCAACACTTGTTTCTTTAAGCTATCCATCTATGCCTCTTCTATAAAGCTAAGCTGTTTTTTCTGAGCGAGCTGACTCATAAAAGAGGGTGTAGGCTGGACAACTCCTGGAGCTGGGGGTCTCTGTTGTGTACCCAGGCTCTGGCATTTCTCAGACAATAAAGGCAACTTCTGTACTTGGCAAGTGGCTCCCATTGCTTGAAGTCTGTCACTTTGAAGTAATTTGGAAATAATTTCATTCCCATTCTTCCAACAGGTTCAAACTACTTTTTATTTAAGAGTAAAGACATGCCTTAATGCCAGCTTTTTGCTGGTGTGCATATTGTCTTCTCTTTCCTTAAATATTATAAAATTGAAAGCTAAAAGACCAATACAGTAGAAGTTAAGTTGTCATGGCCCATGCAGTCATTACATGTAAGTGTTGTCATTATATAAAACTGCAGTCGTTATGTATAATTACTAAGAAAGTTGTGTAACTAAGGAAGAGATCTATCTTACAGAAATAAAAATGTTATCTTGGAGATGGCTACAGCCACACAGCCTTCTCAGAGCTGTGACTAGACCAGGCTTCTTTCCTCTCATTTCTCTAACAAGTTATTTCTCAGAAAGTCGAGAGACAAATTGTAAACACTCTTCTTTAATTAAGGGCATTCAGCAACCCTAGTGTGAAAAAAGCAACATTTACATGCAAAATCAAAATCAACTTATGGATTCCGTCCTTCCTACTGCCTCAACTCTTCAGGTGCAATGAGGATGCCATTTTCTGTTCTCTGTATTCCTACTCTTAGCACAATAAAAGTGAAATTACAGTTATTTGCCACTGTTTTGATAAAATGTCAAACTGTGTTGCAAACAAATTGATTTCAGTCCAGTTCAGTTGAGTTCAGCTCAGCACCATGTGAGCCTTCTTCCTGCCTCTGTTTCTTTGTGAAGCCACAGCAAGACTGATACAGAGTGCCAGACTCACTCCAATTAAAAATAATACATACATGGGCAACACATTTAGATAGGAACCATGGACAAAGTGCTGTAGTCAGAATTGAAGCCACCAGGACCCAAGTACAGCCATGGAACCAGCAGTGCAAGAGCAACTGAAGCCAATGGCAATTTCTTCAGCTCAAACTGAACTTCATATATTGGGCCTAATTCCCATTCTGGGTTCTGCTGAGGAAGTTTTCACTCACCAGGCCTGTGGTGGGGAAAATCTGCCTTGTTGGAGGGCACAGCAAAACAACACTAGCCTAGTTCTCCACATGGAGCTTCTTAGCAAAACAGGGCATGTCAGTAAAGACAGGGTTCAAGTTCTCTGCAAAGAGGCCAGTCTTTGCTTCTGTTCTAAGGAGTCCCAAATATAACTCCCAGAACTGCCTCAGAGAGCACTCACCTGCATCTGGCTCAGACACAATTTAAATGACTGTAAGGATGCTGAAACACAGACCAGTGCAAAGCCTGGGTCATAAATGGCCCAAGCTTGTGCTCTCCTTGTGTTTCAATGTGAGCCAAATGTGACAATCACGCTGCATGTGAAGAGCCTTTAATTTCTTTTAAGTAGGCTTAGAAGTAATGTGTGTCAACAGCCAGTAACTCCTTCAACCTGGACCCATTTGTGAAGATGCTGTATAGGTGTTGTATAGAATCACAGAATCATAGAATTATTGGGGTTGGAAAGACCTCTAAGATCATCAAGCCCAACCACTAAGACCCCAGTGTAAAAGAGATGAACCCAAAAGCACCATCACTGCTGAGATGCATTTCCTCCTGAGGCTGTCTGAGGCTCAGCTGACGTGCTCRGTGCCTGCTTGCGTGACACAGGCTGGCATTATTCCCTTGGGACCTGGTGCCATCACTGTGACTCCAGGAAGCAAGTGCTAATTGGTGTGAACAAAAATTAAGGTTTCTGACTTTTTATGAACAGCAGACAAAGGGCTTTGCACTGGCACATCAGACAGACAGTCCAGAACAGAGCTCTCTGTTATGAGCTTTGTGTCATTAGAAATGTTTTCAGCTCGGGAATTTTGGGGGGGAAATGGCAGGCTTGGGAGTTTAGAATGAAACCTTTATACTTGCCCACTGTTGCAGAAGGTTGTGCTCTCTGGTAAGTAGGGTCTTCCAAAGGACATTGGGAGGTTTGGGGTCCCAGCTTYGCACGGAACAAATCACTTCATGTTTATGAACATTTTGCCTGTTTCTAGCCCTTCTCCTTGTTACAGTCCTATGATCAATGGTTTTTACTGTATTTTTTTTGTGCTTATATTACAGAGCACCCATTTCTGCTGGATCTTTTAATATGATACTCTGATACAGAAAAGTATATTTGTGTGTGTGGTTTCTTCACTACTAATCTGGTAGCTGGTAGTGTAAGATTCACACCTTATTAATCATACATTTATTTTTTGTCAGAACACACATTAACAAACTTAAGCCATCGATTTGTGAAGAGAAACAGTTTGTGACTTTTCACATGGCACAAATGTATGGACCTTGTCATTTCTTTTCTCTCCCAGGCTACTGTTGCCAGGACACTTACACCTTGACGTGAAAATCAATTATCTTTAGCTAGCATTTACTTCTGTTCCAGCAGTAGCTGTGGAGAAAAAAAAAGATGAGGTACCAAAAGTAGACATTTTTATAAATCAACAGCTTGGAGCAATTTGTGTCTGAGTATTTAAGAGAAGAAATAAGACCCCACCTAGTAATTCCTGGAAAGCAACAGGAGGCTCACCCACATCTGCAGCAGGCTGGATTCTGATCTCACTGACATGAAGACACATCAGGGGTCTCTTCACAGCAACAACAGTGGCCATCAACAYTGGCCTTCCCTATGCTGTGGCAGAGCTTGTCCTGAGCATCCTCTTTGGCAGCAAAAAGCTGCTCTCCACCAATAAAGTAGCTACAGCTATGGAAAAGAACGATAAGGGAACCTGCATTTCTTAGATGACAGAGAAATACTAAGCAAGACAAAGCAGGAATTCCTTCTCTGACTTGCTCACCAAAGAAAAAAGATGTGCAATCTCTTTAAAAAAAGAAGATATTATGAGTGGGCCTTGGAGAGCTTACAAGAGATTTGGTCTGAAACAAATTAGATCAGCTGCCATTTACCAGCCAGGTAAAGGTAAACCTGGGATTAGTCAATGCAGGGGAAAGAAAGAAAGGCAGTGGAGCTGTCTGGGGCCTAAAAGAAAACAATGTCTCAGCTCTCAAGGTGATTAATGTGTGAAATGGGCAGTGCAGGAAATTGAGCAATGAGCACAATGGTAAACAAAATCAAAGTAGGTCTCCAATGTTTTAGGAGACAGAAAAGGACCATATAAGAAGAATCTGTCTTGATGATTTACAGTGAATTTACAGAGCATCACGTGTAGTTTTCTCCTGTCTTGGTACACACCTGATCTCATTTGGTTTACAGAGCTGGTGATATTTTCTTTTTCAAGGCAGGAAATTAGTCAAAATGTAGACAGTAAATGATATCCTATTGGAGGAACAACTGATAAAGGAAATTAGGGCCAATGAACTCTTAATGATTTATAGAGATCCCACACCAAATCCCTCACCCCAGCTTCAGGACAATCCCACCATAAGTGTCCTGACACAACCAAACAATTTGCTAGTGAGCCTGGTAACTAAAATTTCTGTCTCATTTTTTGCTTGTTGCAATCCTACAGGGACTTCTCTAACAGCTGTGCCTCCTCGTAATCGTCATTTGATTTTGCCCTCTGCCATGCACACATGTATGGGCACATACAACCCTAAACTAAATTTGTTACCACCTTTCTTTTACACTTTTTGAGTCTGAGTGAAACCCCTTCGCCTGTGCACTGTGGATATACCAAGATGGACTTAAATGCATCTATCTGTATTAAGCCAAATGCCAGAGTGCACTCTAGCTCTGTGGTTCATCAAAAGATGTTTTCCATTCTGTTGTATTGCTTATTCCCGTTTGGAATGAGATCCAGGCATTATTAAGTGACAGTATTAAACTAAAATGTTTCAATTATTGTGGGTCTTTTTTGTTTGTTTACACTGTATCTGTTATTGTAATTCCATCCACACTAATTTAGCTTGGTTTTAGATGATTAAGTTAATGAGTTATCTTGATTCAATCACTGCAGGAATAGAATTATTATTGAAACTGTAGATGTTTGGAGACTTCATTGTAGGAAACACTGCCATGTTTCCAGACTTTGCTTTCAGCCCCATCATCACCAATTTTGCTTATATGCATCTTTCTTAGAACAGTATTAACTCTTGGACAAAAGTTTTCCAGAGATGAAGTGCAACCCTTTGGTGGGATTGAACCCAGTCATTTTTGTTATGACTAAAAGGAGCAAGAAAATACAGACAGTAATCCGATTTTAAAATTATCCATAAATTTTGCAAACAATCCCTTAAGGGAATATGAGATAACCAGGAATGCTTAGTGTTCATCTACTTCTCTTCCCATTTTATTCAGGTATTTTATCAAAATTAATTTAATTTTGACTTTCATGATATTAAAACAAGGTGAAACTGAAAACTGCAGCCCTCATGGCTTTCGAGTTCACCAGGCTCATCCTCTCTGATGCAAAATGACTGTGAAAGACTTGAAAAAATTGTATTTCACATATCTAACTACAAGTCATGGTCATTATAGAGTTCTTGAGTGGGATCCCTGAGAACCAACTGGTTGAATCCAGCTCTTGCACAGTCCAATCTCTCTGTTCTTGTTCCTCCAGAGCACCAGGCTTGCCTTGGTCCTGTGCTACCAGCACCTTCCTGGTGAGGTACACACCAGCTGCCAGCCCAAGTCTTCTAACTGAGGTGGGGCTGCTCCTGACTCCCTTTATTGACTTGCAGTGCAGACACCTGCACCTGACCCACTGCCAAGACTCCCTCAGCAGGCAATGGAAACTGATTTACAGAAGGTGATTTATTCTACTCTCCTCTTTTAGCTTGGGATGAGTGACCCTGCCTTTGTTTAAAGGGGTTAGCTGAAACTGGATGCCTAGCTTGGGACAGTGAAGTGAAATGAGTATCTGACAGAAGTATAGCAAATACTGAGTTTTACAGCTTTCCTTGTAGGTTAAAGACAGCAGATGTCTTTTGAGGCTGCTCTAGATTATCTTAAGGTGGTTTTCTTTTCATACTTCTTCCACATTTTGCAAACCTCATCCTTGTGTTTATCTAAGACAGGCAAAAGTTGCCAGTACTTCCCTCATACAGACCTTTCTCTTTCRCCTCTTTGCCATACTCCATTCTTCAGATTAAGGCATTTGGGTTTGCTTGTTCATTTGATTGACTGATTGTTTCTGTTTCAGAAGCTGTCAAGTTTTTTTCAGAGAAGGTAAAGATTACTGTACCTTACCTACAAAAGATCCCTTCTGAGACTGTGCTCTAGGACGAGCACATGCACTTGACCTTTAATAGGCTCAAAAGTAAACCAAGAGTCCAACATGCTCTAAGCAACAAGCTCAGCTGTGCTCCTAAAAGAAACATGGGCTTCTTCGAGGTTAAACAAGTTACCAGAAAAACGATGAAAGGAATATGACTCTCACTTAAGCTAATTTCTTTCAGCCAGCTGGTGACGGCTGCCAGTCTTGATGAAGGTCACAAGCTCCTCATGGCTAAAAGAGTAATCAAGAATTCCCTTACACAGGACTTCAGTGGATTAACAAATGCAGCTGGATAAGCAAATACCACTGGCACCAAGTATTTGAAGAATCAGTAGTGAGTGCTACATTAGCAATACTTATCATAGGCTCAGAACATAGAGGATACAAGTCTAGAGATAAGTTGCTTTGTTAGAATAAAGTCACTTTCTTTTATTTATCTGAAATGCATTACTTTTCCCATTAGCACTTGGAGCATGCCATAAGTAACTATGAGGTTTAACTTGGGATTTATTATCCACTTCCTTTTAAGATCTGAATTTGTAATGAAAACTGGATCAAGCTACAACATCTCATTTTAATATAAATGCATATTAAAAATGAGCCTATAAAGCAGAAGGTGTCTTCTGGTAATGAGCTACAGTCATGAAACCATTTGTAAGTACCTTAACTGAACAGCTTACACTCTAAGAATAACAGGTTGATTCCCTTCACATGTGTTGCAACAGCTGTGCAGGAAAAGATGGTGGGGTCATCTGCACATTAATTTACAAACAGAACCGGATATACATCAACAGTTCCACAACAAGCAGCTTTTTCCTAATAATTCCTCCTCTTCAAATATTCTCATGCAATACTGTATGGAAAGGTCATCTTAGACTCTCTCCACTGCCAGAATACCAACCAGTCAGAGCTTAAGCTGCATCAATCCACCCACAGCCCATGCCCTGCTATACTTGGGCCATTTATCCCACAAGCAGCCTCATTCTATATTCCTCACTCATGGAAAGTGCCCTGGAAATGTCAGAGATTTTGGAAAAAGAACACCCCAAACGTGGACAGAGGTGAGAGATTGGTGTGAGAAATAGGGGATTTTGGCAATAATTTCTTTAAAGTTTTCCTTGCTGTGATTATCATTACTTGGTGTAATAAACCAGTTCAGGAGATGTGTGTTGCAGGCACAAATCTTGTACTCACATCTTAGTGTAAGCCTGGACCATGGGGTTCCATACCAGCTTATTTCTGTGTTTAAAACTCTTGTAGAGCCTTTGGCATGGGGAAGAGAGATCCCTGTGCAGCAGAGGTGAGCTCTCCAGGATATTTCCATTTCCTGCTCTGCTGTAAAATTTGCCTTGTGACTTTTGACAAGCCACATTCCTGCCTTCCTGTGCTGAAACTAAGCGTTAGTTACCAAACCTGAAGGCTTGCCAAGGCTTAATTTAGCCCTTCTTTAGATGCTTGGGTGCAAAGTGTATGAGAAATGCAAAGTCCATTGAGGCACCATCCATCACGATGTGCCCATGATTGGTACACTCACTTCTTCTCTGTTTGAGGAGCAAATGCACTGGTGTAAGAGCAGTGCTGCTCTGAACTACCATCTTTCAGATGCCAAGCTGTCACCGTGTGTGGCGATTTAAGAAGGTATGACAAATGTTTAACAAGATTTTTAATGTCTGTTAAATCCAGAGTCCTGGATATATTCCAGTTCAGGTAATTACGTTCATCCTGCTTAAAGACAGTTTAACGGGATAGATCATCCTTCACAGAGCCTCCAGTATGGAAAGAATGAAAGAAACACACAGTACTGCTGGCAGGAAGGAGAGGAAGGCAACTGGGGGTGTTCCCAAAACAGGAGAGCAAGAAGAGTCATCAGTTTATATGTCTTTGTGTGTGGTGGCTGAGAACAAGGAGGCTTTGGTGAGGAAAATAAACCTACCTTAGAAAAGCAGGAAAACTGTTTACTGTGCTGATTTTATAAAAACTGAATCAAATGGCAGACTCAAAGTCAAGGAGCTGTGCTAAACTCAGGAGTTAGTTGATGCCAAATTCTTTGTTTGTTCTTAAAATATAAAAACGTAGTATTTTGCAAGTTGCCATTTCAAACATCAAACTCCAGTCTAGGAAGATTTAGAATGTTTTCTGAAGTAAGAAATCAGACTTGACAAAAGCTATCTCCTGTTTTTGAACTCAAAAGACATTTCTGGATTTTGCTTTCATAACAGCAGATATCGTCTCACATTTTTGTTGGTGCCAGCCTTTTAAATTTGGTAAACATGATAGCCCTAAAGGGCCCTTTGCACAGCTATCAGCTAGCTCTTTTCTTACAGCTGCTCTATCTTCCTGACATGATTTCATTTTCTTTTCTTACTGAGGAAATTAAGATGCACTCACAGATCTACAGCCCCAAATTAATCTGCACATGCAGATTGATTTCAGTAAATTGGATAACATGAATTTGTTTGAAATAAGAAGACATTGCTGGCCCTTTAGGCAATGCTGTAGATAACATCTGTTTTGACAGAATTTTGAGGGGATGGAGGATATGAAACTTGGTGAGGGTTTTTAATGTTGCTGATTGTTTACCACTTGTATAAATGGTTAATATTTTTTCTTTACTAGTAGTAGGCAGAGCAATGGGAGACAGAGTGCATACCACCAGTCAATCATCCCTCCCTATTTCAGTGATTCCAGAGTAATTTTGTTTTTATCAGCTGTGATTACTGATGTTGATTGGCTTTGAGCAGAACCTACACCTGAATAAACCACATTTTTATTCCCATTTGCTTACTCTCTGTATTCTCCATTGTCCATCTACTTTACCCACTGTTTACAACCTGGCCTATATCATACAGTTATCTATTTATTTTACACTACAATCTACAGTCTTGATTTGATTGGGAATAGTAGATCTAATTGTCCTAGAAGTGATAAGGGATTTAGAGTAGCTAGGAGAAATGGAAGTTTAGCTCTCACACCAATGTTCTCAGGTCTATTTTACCTCGTGCACGCTGGATATTTTTGTTGTTCCAGGATCTGAGAGAAATGAAGAATCTCTTAGTGATTCTACTTCTAGCTCTGGGAAGCCTCTCTCAACTAAACAAGCRCTGGAGTTGCTGAAGTCTCCTAATGGCTCTTTTTCACGAACTGCCTCTCTGTCTGGTGGCAATCTTGGTGAGCTCCACACCTCACAACAGATATGATTTAGATAAAAAGGTGGGCAAAATGTGTTATATTGACTTCAGTGGAAGGTGCTGTCTTATTTAATTAAACAAAAGACACGTCAGGCAGGGCTGTCAGCCCTATAACCTGCTGAACACAAATTATTTCCAGATAAAACAAACCCTACTCACAGGCTTTCCTTTTAGAGTCTTCTTAGATGTATTTAATGCTGTTACTACCTGAAAAGCAATGCTCTCTCTGGTGACAGAGCTGAAAATATTGTTTAAAAGTGATTATAGTTTACCTTTATTTTTAATGTGGAAATGAATTTAGAAGCCAGGATTATAGTGCATGGTTCAAGCTTATTACATCATTCTCAGGCATGAGTGAAATCATGGCTTTATTCTCTCTGTTAATGCTCTGGGTACAAAGTCTGAACTCTGTGCTGGAATTTGGTTTTGTATTTCTTACTAGAGTACAGCATCTAAGGGCATCACTAGTGCCAAGTGTGTTAACTGTGTGTTTTTTCTGGGGCCTTGGTCCCTTGATCATGCTGGTAGGCTTGCTGGGTTATACATTTTCCTGATGGCTGACAGACTCTCCTCTGTAGAGAACGGGCTGGCTCTGCCTGAGGGGAAATACAGGTATGGGATAGCTCGTTCCAAGGATGACTCCTCTGAAGAAGTGTGCATGGTTTTCCTCGCTCTGCACTTGTGTTTCATCAAATGCTGAGACCTCCTGTGTCCTCTTTAGCTTGGTTCTTAGTCTGGAAGAACACGTTGTTCTTCCACTCCTCCACCCCTCCTTCAAGCATTGTCAGTCAGAACACACCAAAGGTGCATCCTTATCTCTGTTATCACCAGTATATAATATTGTTATTAAAAGATATGGAATGGGATGTGGGGAGAGCTGTAGATGGTTGTCTTTAGAAGTCTGAATAAAGAGTTTGAGGTGACCAAAATACTGCTTTAGAGGTGAGGCCCTACTGCAGGAGAGAAGGGAGTAAGAGTTCATTTCCTCATGTTGTTTATTCTACATCTACATCCTATAACCCAGGGTCCCATCCCAACCACTATCAACCTTTAAAACAAGATATAACACTCCAAACCCTCCTGAGAAGAAGGATGAAGCGTGAGCAGCAGCCACAGGAGTTCTGATACTATAATGGTAAATACCTCAATATTATTTTATCTGATGACTCATATTCACATAGGTCACAAAACAGTTTATGGTGGACCGAAATTAGCATTTCCTAGCAATTACTATAGGAAAGGATTGAATTGTAAAGATCCTTAAGAACAAGAGATGTTTTATGGGTATCTTCCCTGTAACCTCAAATTGAGTTTATGAAAAAAATAAACAACAAAAATCAAAAACCACAAAAAGGTTGAATCAATTGTTGGCAGATGGGATTAGTCATTTCCAGGTTGCAGAAGAAAACAGGAGAATGTAATATCTCATCAAATACATCCAAGACTGAAAAGATATTTCTGTCTAGTTTTTGTCCATGAGATGACGATGTTTCTTCTGCTCTATGAGTCAAACACTATTGCTTGGGAGAAATAATGATCTAGTGCCTAATTCTCTGCCACCAAAGGTGTGAGCCTAATTATTTCTACTACTAACAGAAAATAAGAACTTCAGGCTTCTGGCACTCTCTCTTTGGAATTTTCCTTTTGCTTTCTGTCCTAGAGTTTTGGGCTTCGCCTTATGACAACCTCTCCTATACTCTGCCATGGTGAGACAATGCCATCAGCTGCACACGACAGCTCTTCTCCCGCTGCCTCCTAGCTCAGGAATCACCTGAGGCAAGCAGTAATAGCTCATTATCCCACAGTCTGAGCATGAGCAATAATGAGCTGGCGGCTCAGTCGAAATCCTGTGTTCTGTAATATAAACACAGTGCACAGCTTAGAGAATTTAAGAATCTCAGGGCTCAATTAGTATCATAAGAAATTCTGGGAGCAGTGACTAATATGGAACAGCACATTGCAGCTTGGAATTAATATGTCTCATAAGTTAAGATCAGGGTCTGGAATATGATGAATGACTTGTGTAGCTGATAGGTTGAAGAACAGGATTATGCTCCTTTCTGCCAATTAATTTAGTGCTTTGGTTACAAGAGGCCTGCTACTCACTTCTGTGCTGACCAAGAGTGTCTTGTTATGTCTGCATTCCCAGCTGACATCTGCATCCATCCGATATCTCTCGTTTTGTTAGCTGATGCAGGAGGTGGAATTTGCTACTATTTCTAATGTGTGGTTTGGCCTTCTGGGTACTGGATGAAGGTGGATGATGAGATACTCCTCAAAAAGCAAGGTAGCCATTGAGAGGGTTTAGTGCCTAGAACAACAGCAAAATCGTTTGTGCTTTTTTAGAAGTTCTTCTCCCAAATGAAAAGGCCTTAGAGGATATGGAGATATCTGGGTGGTGCAGGAGGGCTCAGAGAAAGGTCCAATCACTCAAAGTTGACAAGAAGGACAGAGTTGTTATTGTGATGATTTATTATGATCCTTAGAGGTTAAACTGTCCTTGGGAGAGGAAGAGAGGAAGATGGGTTAATGTGCAAGTCTGCTGAAAAGATCAGACTGTACCAAGTGGGATGAATTGTTTCTAGCACAGACCAAACAAGGGAGCAAGCTGTCTGTTATGTGGTATATTAATATCTGGGTCAAAAAACCTGTGTGTCAGTTTCTGGTATTGCCTCTTGTCCTATTGCTTGATACCACAGAGCAGAGCCTGGCTCCATCCTCTTGACACCTCCCTTCAGATACTTACGAACATTGATGAGATTGAGATTAATATGCCACCATCTTCTGATGCTCCTTCTTGTCCCACCCTAGAAGTTGCAACCTCCTCACAGGTGTGCATGAACACCTCACCCCTCCTCAGCCACTCCTGCCCAAAGGAAATGGTGTAACAAACATATCTAAAAATAGGGGGTTGGTTTGGTTTGGTTTTGGCTTAGTTTTGGCTTAGTTTTTTGTTAAACTTGATGGTTTTGACAGAAAGGGGCAATGAAGTGGCCAAAGGTACTGTTATCCTTCACGGGGGGTCACCCACCTCCAGTGCAAGGCTGGAGGAAGTAAGGGACATGGTTTAGAGGGACCTGAGAGATTCAGAGTAATGGTTGGACTCAGTGATCTTAGATGTCTTTTCCAACCTAAATGATTCTTTGATTCTGTGATTCTGTGGGATGAGTATCTGGAAATGCTGATCCCAGCTCCAGACTGACAGCTGCCAGAGCATTGTGCCTGTACATGTCTGAGTTTCTATAAACAAATTGCTGGCTTTTCTGCTCAACAGCCTTTGTTTCATGCACTTCTACCCATTCAGGCTATTGTGTTTGGTCTGGGAGGTTTTGAGCCATCTCTCAGTTCTTCAAGGTAAAATAGCCAAAGTCCTTCTTTCACTGAAACAGCTTCATAGCAAAAATACCTCATTGGTGCAATTTGCAAGATGTTTTTTTCTTCTAGAGATTTTCCTAAACAGAGCAGTTGGGGTTTTTTTAAGTTTTATGAAAAAAAAAAATAGTGATTTCTGTTTGTTATTCTATTCTTAGGGGTTTTTTCCTCTTTTTTTTCCTTTTAAGCACTCATCTTTGCTTTTTAGATCCTCTGGGGGAAAAAAAAAAGAGTAGTTGGAGAAGAACATGCATCAAATTCTGGAGGACTGAAGGTTTGGGGGAAGGTGGCTCTGCCACTTCACTGGTCTCGCTGGAAGCAGGCTGCTCTGCTCTTTCCCTCCGTGAGAAATCTGTTCCTCCTCTAAGCGGGTCACTGGCACGAGGCTGGGGAAAACAGACTCCAATTCCCATCTGTATTACAGAAATGGAAGATGGGAATGAGTGAGTTCCTTCATGTGGCAAATTTGAAATGCTTTTCATCAGGTCTCCCAGGGACCGACAGAGCCTGTCTCTCCGTCTCTCTCCGGTTCTCAGGTGGAGCTGCAGGCACAAAGCCAGGTAAAGAGCTTCCCACCACCCCGACTCCAGCTGAGCATGCTGCAGTTTCGCTCCCATCCACTGAGCCAAAACAATTACTTCTGCAGACATGAAATAAATCTGATTACCAGCGTGGCCAACAGATCCCTGTAACTTGCAGCTGTTGCCTGAATATTTTGCCCCAGCAGCAGAGGAAGGTCTGCTCTCCTGTCAGTCACCAACAGAAACATCAGGACTGGCTCCTCAGCTCCAGATCACTCACAAAGCCCCCTCTTCTCCCTCCACTTTTTCACTCTGCAGAAACCATTACACACATAAATTTTATTTTTATAGGGAGTGTTGCAGTCCTCGAAAATGTAATGCATGTTCATATTTCTCCATCTTTAACTGAGGTAAATGGAAGCTATTAAATGCCCAAAGCAGTTACATAAAGCAGCTTCTAAATGCCTTCCTTTCCCTGGCACTGGTTGTTTGCAGATACACAGCATGTATCATCACAAGTGTTCAAGTTTTTTTGTTTGTGTTTTTTGCATACTCAACTCCTCTGCCTCTGAAATGGATTTTAACTGTCTTATTCTTCTTGGTAATGCATTTTTTAATTTGACAGCCTGTGTTCAAGAAACATGGCCCCCTATTTCCAGAAAGCCTTCCTGGAGCCTCTCTTTAAAGACACAATACTTGCTTGTCCTGGGTAGGGCCGGATACCATTTTAGGGAACATCTTCAGGGCAGGTCTCTGAAGACAGGACCAGCCTTGTCTTGAAGGTGAGCAATTGCTAACAGCACAGGCTGCTCTGAGCTAGAAATGACCTCCTTTGCAAAATAAGATTTATCATAGCAGAGCTAGCTGTAATAGTACCAAATCATTACATTAAGTGTAGGTAGTAAGGGCTCAGTGCTTGAAGTCTCTCCTCGTCCCCTTTTTTAACTGGCAGCACAGGCATTCCTGATCTGGCTAGTGCTGCAGAATATGAGCCTTAAGCAGCAAAGCAACAGGCTGCAAGTGGATCTTCCCAATCCTTTCTAAAGCACAGCCTTAGACAGTTCACATCTCTGCTGTTAACAGGCCACAAAGGTTTCACAGGCATTTACCTACTGGCACTGCAGCGTGGGGCTGTGCTTCACTGAACTCTCTTGCAGGTATTCTCATGCTGTGGTTCACGTGTTCCTTTTTCTGTGTCTGTGCCAGATCACGGTGATAATTGATTTTTTTTCGTATATTCTAAAGTTTGATTTTTTTTCGTATATTCTAAAGTTTCTTATCCCACTGTGGTTCTTTCTGTAAGGAACTGGCCTACATGTGATCAAATGTGCCACACCTTGTCTACTGTTAGGGAAAGGGTTGTTATAAATGTATGGCACATGGTGAAAATTGTTATGATGGGTAGCTGCAGTTCACACTTCTGCTCATCCAGTAACGCATTTTGACTGCTCAGTATCAGAGGCTGAAATATTTCATTTTCAATGAGGTCAGATATTTTTAATGTCAATTCTAGAGATATGTGTCGATTCACAAGATATGTGAACCATTTATACTGCTTGGAAGCAAGTAGGGCATAAGAGAGGGCAATTGCTCCATTGCTCTGCCTTCAGTAGTGGAGTTTCTGAACACAAGGGGTCCAATTTTGAGCCAGCTGCAGCTCAGCACAATTCAAGATCTGCAGAGTATGATTCTGAAAGGAGTATGGGTGAAGGTTTCCTGATGAAAGGAGGATGAGAAGACAAAAAGCCTTGCAATGAACTAATTAAAATCGATGCCAGGAGAGATCTCTCTGATGCCTGGGTGGTGAGCAACCAGCAGGTGTCTTCATTACTTGGACTGCTGGTGACAAGTTACATATAAAATTACGGGGTAGCTCGTTTAATTTCCACTGCAGTCTTAGCAGGTCTCTGGAGAAATGGAGTGGGAGGAAAGCCCATGGATGCTCAGTCTGTCAGCTTGGTATTGGGACAAGAAAGAGTGTTCCAGAACCTGGACTCTTGTGAGCTGGAAACCTTTTTCTTTAAGAGCAAAAGGAATTAATAAAATAGGGTGAACTTTGGTTTAACAGGAAAACAATCACCATGGCTGACTACTGCTGTCATGAAGGGTTTGACTTGTATCCCAGTGGACCGTGGCTGATTTCGCACTGTCGGGCTTATTTTCCACCCAGAAATGTGGGATCTCTTCTCTAGCAGCCCCAGTGTGCATGAAGCCATGGGACAGATGGAAGGCAAAGTTATTGGTGTTAATGGATGCTCCGCAATTTTCTTCTTTAAAGGAATTGCTTGCAAGGTGGAAAAAAAATGTTTCGGCATTAACTATGAGCTGTTATCAGACTTGTGCAGGTTGCAGCTTTTATAGTTAAGGATGCAAAGCAGCATTCATTCAAGTGCTGGCCTCGTATCAGAGTTGAACAAAACTTGTGGACCCATTTCAATGCAAAAATGTGTGACATTCTCATTGCTTTTTCATGTTGGTTCGTACAGGTGGCTTCTGTCAACGGGATTTTGATAGCCCCTGCCTGGGAGGCAAAAAAAAAAAGGCAAGTCTGACATTAGATCGCAAATCCCCATTCCAGGGGGGGACATAAAGAGGAGGGCTGTGTATTAGCAGAACTTCTCTTCATCCCATAATTTGGAGACAAGGTCTACAACTTTTTTCTCCCTCCCTGGTGCTCTGTTAAATGTTCACTCAGCTGCAAAAGTGAAGGAATTGTAGGGAAAAAAGGAGCAACAAAAAATGGCAGGAGTTGAGGAAATATCATTTCAGTTCTGCAGGGATGACCTTTWACAAAGGTCAAACTAGTAATTGTTGTCCAAATACTTTCATATGATATGGAAACATTTTTCTATACATAAAAAACTGTCCTTTTGTTACAAGTAAGACACCCAGTAAAGTGCATTTGAAAACCATGACAAAATATAATTTAAAAATACCAAGACACCTCCTTTTATTGACTTGCCAAGACTGGAATTTTAAATTTGGTTTATTTTAATATTCTCATCCCAGTTAGTAGGAGAGTTTGAAAGATGGCTCTAATGCAATGTGATGTGTCTCGCCACAAGGAAGTGGGAAGCCTTTGATTCATTTYGAAATTCTGTTTGCTGACTCAGAGTAAAGGTAGAGTGAGATGGGAGATATAAAGCACTGGTTTGTGTTTGCAATTACTTTCCTGTTGGCATCTTAATGGATAGAAAAGATATGAGTATTGTGGGATAGATACRTAGCAATGACTTTAATTAATTTTGAAGGAAAAATAAACGTGTGGAATTGAGCTTAGCTAGATTTTCACCAACTAGAAACATAGCTTGTGATAAGATCTTTAAAATATGCATATTTTCTGCATCAGAAATCAACATTAAATAATTCACATTCCATCTTTATCTTTTTAGAGATATATAAAATCTAGGTTCATTTTCTGAATAAAGTGGTGGTAGAACTGAAAGACAAAGTGTAATAGACAATAATAATTAACAAATTAAGCCCTCTCACTTTTACTTGGAGTAATAAAGTATCTCTCACCTAAGATCAAGGTAAAGCTGGACTTTTGTTGGCTAGAGGGACGGAAAAAGTTTTGGAATCTGGAGCAACAGAGATAGTTCTGCATCCTTATTTCACCTCTGCGAGCTGCAGGAGAAGATGATAGTTTTGCAAGTCTGAGATTGCTGCTGAGGCTCTCTGCATGGCAATCGGGGGAGCAATTACAGTCAGACTAAAGCTGGTGCCTGACACATGGTGAGGGAGTCTGGTTATTTGTATTTTCACCTAGCTCATGCAGATAGCAAGAAATGGCCAACTGCTCCTGTGTGCATTTTCTCTCTACTTAACACAACATGTTTGTATAGTGCCTAATAAAATAAAATAATAATAAAAAAAATCATAGCAGCCCTTGCAGTTATCTTAATGATTGCAAAGGATTGCAAAAACAACAGAGAATAAAGAATCCTGAAGCACTGTAGTTGTTTGCCATGCTGTTGTCTCTAGCAAGAGACAGAGATTTTATTCCTAGATTTTCCTAGCTGAAATTGCTGGGCTTCTGTATCGAGAGGGAAATATTGGGCAAATTATACTTGCAGTGGAAGAAGCAGCTTTCCCTCTCACAATCTACTAAGCATAAACACGGCTCTATTAAGCTGAAGCTTTTAAATACACATCAGAGCATGTCATTACAGGTAAAGAGTCCTGAATAAAGAGAGTAAGACATCTTCAGGAGAGGGAGGATGTGTGCCAAGCTTTGGTAAATTACAATGAGGGCAACTTATTAGCACCTCAGAAATGCAGAYGTCTATGTGAAAATTAACTCTAGGCAGGTATTTCCAGAAATAAATCCCCTCAGTTACTTTTATAAAGACCTGACATGGAAACAGGACTGTCTTTCCCATTTGCAGACCGAGCAGGTTTCATTGTTTTTGACTTTACACATCCAAAGAGCCAAGTGTGCAGTCAGCAGAGGGAGGGGAAGATAAATGGACATGTGCAACACAGGCACTTAAAGCACTGTCCTGTGGCGGAGCCTGTGTCCCTTCTGAGTATGGAGGGAGCACCAGTAGCAACCCTGGGCTGGCTTCTGAGGCTGGAGATGGTCTGGCTACTTGTGACTTGCATCCAGCATGGCATCTTGGTCTTTAGCACTGGAGAAGACCCAGTGAACAGAGTTGCTGGCAGTTGATTTATGCTTGGGTACATCCAGTCTCATGACTAGGAGCAGTCTGAGCTCCACCAGCTCTACTGACTGGTTCCCTTTGACAGCAGTAAGATTCTAGACTGTTAGTTCAGGTGTCTGCAATGTAAACTGCTGCTGAATTTAGGTGTGATTATAACAACTCTGATTTTAAGCACGCAAAGTTGGTGGCATGCATCTGAGGCTAGCAGAGATGAGTTGATTTAATTGTCTTTAGTAGGTGCACAGCTCCCAGGATGTAGTACACGAGACTGCTCCAAGCTCTGTTGATCAAATCCTCGCTACATCCATCTGGGGTAGAGCAGAGAGTTCAGAACKTTAGTGCTTGCATGTGGTCAGGGTTCAGTGCTGGAAACAAGAGCAATTAGCATTTTCATCATTGGCCTGGATGGCAGACAGAATATRCCCTTCACATGTGTGTAGCTGAAACCAAGTGAGGGAGAATGGYCGACGTGGTGGAGGGTGGGACTGCCACTCATGTGGGTCTTGGCAAGCTGAAGAAATGGCCTGGCAGGGACCTCAAGAAGCTCAGTGAAGGTGAAGGCAAAGTCCTGCATGTCGGGACCCTGAGATTAAATAATCATAACCTTTCGGTATTAACAGGGTTAATTTCAACASCTGCACAGAGCCTGTGAACCAGTACAGGCAGAGGGACAACTGACCAAGCAAGAGAAAAGGTTCTCAGGGTCCCAGTGGGTGACAAGTTGAACATAAATGAATGATGTATCCTTGAGTCCTGGAGGGCCAACCACATACTGGGCTATGTTAGCAAGAGGAGAGAGCTCCAGGGAAGCAATTGTTGCCTTTCCAGAGCACTCCTGAAAGCTCAGCCCACCAGAGTCATGTTTCCTAAGGACAGYATGGGCACTCTCATTTCAGTACTCACTTGAATAGTACAGATAGTATACATGGAGAAAAAAAACCCCAACATCCTGTGGTCTGAGCATGTTTTCTGGAGGCTTAGGGCWCAGACCCTCATTTAACTACAGTCCATCAGTTCATGACTTGACATGGCAATTATTTGTGCAATTTAAACATTTGAGCAGCTTTATTAAATCTACTGGTTAAGACTAAGGATGCTTTTAAGAACTCTGCTAAGCTAGAGTTTAATAGCTCATGCCTATGCAGCAGTTATCACGGGATCCAGGAGTGTCTCATGCAATGAGTGCTATTGGAATACCATTACCACAGCTATCTATTAAGCCCTGGAGTGTCCAGGTGGCTGGTTATCACTGTGTGGGCTTGCTCAGAAGCTATTAAAATTGTTAAAGGGTGGTTTTCTCCCTGCCACTGGCTCAATTATATCTCTGTTTTATAGTCTTCATTAAAAGAGAGAGATGAAGATGCATAAACAGAGTAGACAAGTTTAGTGGTGGTAAAAACAGATACCTGAACATATATCCCTTGAAAAATTTGATATCTATACTTGATTTATTTTCCGCTAAAACTATCTCCAAGTAATAGCTATTAATTAGCACTGTGATGTAGTATACTAGCAAGGTCATGTGTGGTTATCTTAGATGTTTCTYGAAAATTAAGTTTGTGGCTACATCACAAAAGAAATTCCATTTCCCCTTGAAACTTCAGCTGGCAAGAAGTAATGGTTGGTGTATATAAAATGTTATTACTTTTGCAGGTTGTTGAGCTGAGTTTTCAGTTACCTGATGACACTTCAGTGTTGCTGAAATTGTCAGTTTGCAAGATTTTTTGAGGAGACTATGTGATTTGTTTACATTAGGAATTTGTTTATTTTTAGTGAAGGAAGAATACTTTTCCCTAAAAAAAACCCCATGCTGACGTTCATGAACCTGATTTCTGTGCCATGCAGYACTGTACATTCTTGTTTAGTTTTGTTTCCACTCTGCACAAGCCTGGAAGCAGGAGTGCTGAAGGGAAGGTTTATGAATGTGAATGAGAGAAGTTTAGTAGGAGAGGGAGCAGTTTTCATTAGACCAATATACACGCCTCCAAACAGGTCTGGTTTTGGCATTTGACTTTTGTTTGTTTGTGTGTTCCATCTGTATTAGCTGGCTTAGTGACAGGCATTATTAACTTGCTTGAGAATGGGAAGGAAAAATCAGAGAATTGTCAGTAGCATGAAACTTGTGCAATGATCATTTTTACGGGAAACTGAAAGATATTGCTCCCCTCCCTCCTTTACCAACTTCTTGGCTTTGGTCCACAGGGTGCTCTGGGCAGCTGGGCAGCTGGACATTGAAATGGCTGGTGAGAGGACTCTGGGATTCCCTGTCAGCCAGCTGGCAGGAAAATGGAAAATCCTCCATGAAGAGTCCCCTCAATGCCAGAGGATCCAGTGGGGCTTTCAAATTGGACTGTTCCCAGTGTAAACCCAAACCATCAGAAATTTCTGCAACTATCTTGAGTCATACAAGTAGCTCCTTCTTAAGTCTCCTCGGGTCTTCGTAAGATTTTTCACTCAGAAAGAATAATATTTGGTTAAATTTATGTGAAGCCTGTGGCATAGGCAAAACAGCAATGTCTGGATATCCAGGTCTATTTCTTCAATACTGTTCTTCTTTCACTGTAGCCTGTGATACATCACCATATAGTAAAAATTGAAAAGCTGAAATATTTGTCTGACGTCCTTGAAAGCTGCTCGGGTTCTGACTGGAGCCCAAAGTACATAAATTTATCTCTAAAAYAGATTTTTAAAAACTTTGTACCTGCACATAAGAGAGAAGGTTCAGAAATTGCCAGGAAATGGCACTAACCATCTACCTCCATCACAACTCCCCTAGAAAGGGGACTCCTGCACCCCTCCACTACATCTTCCTCCACTACTCTGTGAGCAGCAGGCTTTGAACAGAAGAGTCTAAGGACCAGGTGTGTCCTAGGCAGGTCCAGAGCTGTGTCATCACTGGAAAATGTTGCCATCAATCCTGAACCTAGCATAAAATTCAAAGGAAGAAGGAAGAACTTTCTTGCTTCTTCTGCCTTTTACAAGACAAAGACTGAACGGCATTGCCATTTCTGTGTTCTGAAATACATCCAGAAGGAATGACCATAACAACCACTGCAATAATGCAGGGGAGTTTGGTTGATATTTTGCTGCAAAGCAAAACAAAACAAAATTCAAAGAATATCTGACCTGTAGTAAAAAAGTCCAAACTATTTTTTTGAAATTGAGCATATAGTTCACAGTTAACAAGGACATTAGATTCAAAAATAAGTAGTTTGTCATGTACTTTTTTCTTTGCAGCATAGAAAATCTGGGGGTTTTTTGCTGTCATTTTTTTAAATTTCAGTTTAAAATAAATTCATTTCAAAATGCTTCATTTTACCTTGCAAAGAATGTTCAGGTTTCCTCTGTCTCAAGAAGCTATCCCTAAAATGTATTTTACCAGATGTATAGGAATATTATGGCAAAAAAATGAGTGTAAACAGTGCATGGAATTGACACATCAATACGAATTTAAGTAGCAGGGTGACTTGTATTGAATTTTTTCTCAGTACAAGGATCAATAATTTTTCAGTTGTCAAATTTAAAATTACTGTAAGTGGAAAACAATCCCATTTTCAGTTATCTGAAAGATGATTCTTTCAGTAGACCCACGACTCCAGGTCGGGAGTGTGTCCATGTTGCATGASCCCTTCAGTCTCCGCTCTGCAGGAGATTGGTGTATTTGGGGTGGCTTTACATTCCCACTGCATTTGTAAAGCGTGTGGTGCATGTTGTAGTGCTGGAAGCCTGTCATTCAATTTTGCATCGGGAGTTATCATCATGAAAATATATTGGGGCTGCACATAAACTCATTTATTCCTTCAAATCCTGAGTTAATCTCTAACGAGACCTGAGGTGGTGGTAGTAGCTGTGATACAGTTAGCATGACATTTCTCATAAGCAGTGTGCTGTGTCAACGCTGGTCAGACTAAAAAGGCCTTTATTTTCTCTAGAACATGCTAAGGAAAAGTACACAGTAATTTATTTTCCACTGTTCCTGGGTTTGTCTTGATGTCAGCCTTAACTTTACCAAATGCAGCACCTGCTGAGAGTGATTTTAATTCTAAGATTGTCCTCAATCTGCTAAGTACAGATGACAATACACAAGTGGTTACTGTCTTAATATCCAAGCAGCCTGAATTAGATACAGAGCACGGTAGCAGCACGTTATGTATTGCTGGAATGGAATTTAAACTGTTCAAGCGTACAAATTGAAAACTCATTCTGAAGAATTGCTTTGCTTTCCTAAACTGAGTATATGGTAAAAACAACCAAGACATTCAAGAGACTTATTGCTGGAAATGAATGTAATAATTCATGCTGTGTAAGGCAGACTTTAGTCTTGATGGATGGTGTTTGGTTGGTATAAAACTCTGATTTGCAGAATAGGAAATTCCTTAAGGAAGCAAAATCTCTTGCCAAAGCTGCCAATGAGAGTGCACAGTGATTAACAGTGTGCCAAATCATTCACTAATAACTTAGATTGTCAGCCAACACAGCCACCAGCTGCTTTGAAAGCACCATGAAAGCAATTTACAGACCCTTTCTAAATTTAAAGTGGGACTATATACTTGCCAGTATAATAACACCATCTTTAACTCAAGCTGATTTTTAAAAGAAAAACAAGAAAACTCTTACCTGAGCTGAGAAGAGCTAGTCTCTGTTCTCTGCTTACCAGAGAAATAGTCATCTCCATTTTCTCTTTATGTAGAACACTACTCAGAGACCAATTGTGCAATACTTAGCTAACCTTTCATACAATACCTGACTAACCTTTCATACAATACCTCCTTAAGTAATTCACTGGAGTTGTTCTTGGGTGAAGATGATGAGATTTTGCTGACAAGATGGAAAATGTAGTGAATATTCTGTCCAAGAGACACCCTGTATTTCTGCAAACCCATCTCAGCCTGCCAGTATCTTGGGGCAGAGATGTCTCAGATCTGTTTATCGTCCCATCCACAGCAATGCCCTCTGTAGAGCTGGAGATGTGATTGTGGCTTGTGTAGCCCATGGGGTTATTTACTGTGTGCTGGGGATTGCTCCATTCTTGCCAAAAACAAGGGTGCACAAGGACTGGGTGGTTCCTGGTCACCAATATCTCAGGACTGGAAGGCTGTAGGCAGCTGCAATTTGTAGAAGGGTTTAGGAGGTCCTGTGTCCTGACTGGTCATGTTCAGCACATGGTGTTGACAGAGGAGAATAACACATCTGCAGCTCCTCCATACCCAAAGGTACCCCCACAGAAGGACTCAGCTGGGTTTATGCACTTTTTGTTCAAAACTGTTTAAGGATGGTGCAAGGTGGAAAGGGAATGAGGTTGAGGAAGAGCTGAGTCATCCAGCAGGGTAAGCTATGGGCTTTGAAGACAAATTCTTGTCCTCTCTTTTGTTTTCTGAATGACTGCTGACCAGATTTCTCCCAGACCTCTTCAGGCTCATGGGCTGTGTTTTTCAAGGTGCACTAATGATTTGATCACTACTGATGTGTAATCCTTCCTCCTTTATTTTCTCCCTTTCCTAATCCCAGAAAATGAAGAAAATCCAAGCATTGAGAGAAAGGTTGGGATGCAGTGGGTTAGAGTTGGGAAAGACAAGGATTACCTAAATATTCATACCAGGTTTTGCTTCTACCAAGGCAAAAGCCATTGCCTGAGCTGGAAGAAGCAAAAATGGAAGCAATAGGAAAGTATGTGTACCTCTGGAAATCAGTGTGGAATTCTCTGATAGTAACAACCACAAAGTAAAGTGGAGAAAGCAAATATGTTGAATGGATGAGCCTCAGGCATAGCCCCTTTTGTGTCTCTTTCCAGGACTTTACATAAGGAAGCCTTTCTGTCCGGGAGCTAACGTGTCCTAATTTTAAAGCCTGTAAAGGAATTGGGACGTCCAMTGATTCCTATGACATGAAAACCAAACAATGTGTCTTTCTACCTGAAATGTAAGTTCAGTTGTTGGGTTTTTTTGTTTTATGGTTTTTCCCTTTCCCATAATTATGGAATACTTCAGTGCAGCTATCCAGTGTTTCTTTCTGGTCTTAAACCAAATATATTTAGCAAAATTTGACAAGTTTAATTTCAGAAGTTTTGAAATGTCATGATTAAAATATGGCAATCAAAAATGTTAAAACAGACCTTTTCTAAATGCTTCACTCTTTAATTTCTAAAATCTAGTTAGGCTTGACACTCTTCAAAATATTTATGGGAAAATATTTGACTTAAAAGGGAAGATACATGATTGTGCCAACATCAATCTTCTGAATTCACAAGCTTTCAGTCAGAGACAATATTGGGCACTGAGCCTTTCAAAGCCTTAGTGAGATAATGATAAATTATCCTCATTTTTTATATAGGGAAAGTACAGTGAGGCGTTTTCTCACAAAAAGAACAGAGCTGCTTGAGACAGTTCTGAGCCAGAAGGCAAAACAAAGGCAACCTTCAAGCTGAGCGTGGACTACAGTCCCTTATGAGGCAGCAGGACTCTTCCAGGACCAAGCTGAAGCCTATAGGTTATTCTTTGCTGTTTCAGTTGATTTCAATATATTTGCTGTAGGGTTTTAGCTGCTTGATTTGCTGTTGTCATGGGGCAGACAGCAACGGTCTGAAATTAAAGCACTGTAAGGATTACTTTTTTCACTCTCTCTTAAATTGTGACTTTAAAAAAGAGTTCCTCAACAAGAGTATGGCCTTCACTTGGGTTAAATGTAACTGTCCACTTTAATACAGAAATCACCTATTCTACATCCCAAGTTACAGACTATAGAATCATAGAATCATAGAATCATAGAATCATAGAATCATAGAATCATAGAATCGTGGAATCGTGGAATCGTGGAATCGTAGAATCGTAGAATCACAGAATCATAGAATCATAGAATCATAGAATCATAGAATCATAGAATCATAGAATCATAGAATGGCTTGGGTTGGAAGAGACCTTAAAGACCATCTAGTTCCAACTCCCTGCCACGGACAGGAACATCTTCCACCAGATTTCTCAAAGCCCCATCCAGCCTGGACTTGAACACTTCCAGGAATGGGACAGCCACAGCTTCTCTGGGCAACCTGTGCCAGGGACTCACTGCTCCCCCAGGAAAGAATTTCTTCCTAATATCTATTTTAAAACTCCCCTCTTTCAGTTTGAAGCCATTGCCCCTTGTCCTGTCACTTCATGCTTATGCAAAAAGTTCCTCTCCATCTTTCTTGTAGGCTCCCTTCAGATACTGAAAGGCCACAATTGGGTCATCCCTAAGCCTTCTGTTTTCCAGGCTGAACAATCCCAAAGCTCTCAGCCATTCGTCATAGAAGAGGTGYTCCATCCCTCTAATCATGTTGGTGGCTCAAGTCATGGGATCTTGAGCTGAAATAACTTTTGGTTTTGCTTTCTTAGAATGGTAAAAGGGATGTAATGTGCTGCTCTCCTGCCTTAGGCTTAAATATCACAATGATTTTGACCAGTGTGCCTCAACAAACTAAGGAAAACTATTGCTTAAGATGAACTTCACTTCCATGCAAGAGATGAACATGACTAGGAAACATGTATCAGAGTTGAGATAGACTCCAGAAATGGGGCTTTATTTGGGAGCTCAGTAATAGATGAACAGGTCTGGCTGTCAGGAAGATTCCCCTGAAACCAGCATAAACTTTTCTGATTGATTCACATTGATGCCATATAGGCTCTTTTTTGCCTCACTGTGTATAATTCCTCTTTCTTCACTACATGTACTTATTGCTAGTCATGTTCCTCATTTTTCATTCCCACCAGGACCATACAAAAAATTGAGCTCCTAATTCCTTCTAAATTTATTTTCCCACCTGTTTTTGGTTTTCAATGATTTTTTTCTCCCTAAAGGAATTTCAATGTCTTTGCTTCAGATTATGGACAAAAAATATTATGGTAATACTCCTGTTKGCACACTGTTTTGGTTGTTTGGGACAGTTTGTGTAGTGCAATGTAACCTTGTACAGATTTTCTCAGCAAAGAGCAGAACAGGTATGTCAATTCACATAATTTACCTTTAGTTTCTGACCAACCTTTGCATTTCTTTTGCTTCTTTAAGTGTTGCTCTTCACTTAAATAGAGCATTTGATGTTTTTGATTTTTTTTTTAAATTTACATTAAAAAACTTTACAAAACTTGATGATTTGTGTGCAAGGAAAATATCTGTGTTCTGTAGAATATTCACTTTTGGGCAAGCACAAAAATTCTGAAGTTTTTTGGCTATATAAGTAAAGTTTTTGATTATTTTTAAGACAGGGATTAACAGACATGATGGGAAAAGAACATCCTCCAATCAGTTCTAAGCCTCACTTTTATCTGTTTCTAATCTTTGTGAATTATCTCTCCATTGCGTCTGATATACCCAAGAAGGATTTAGAGTTCTGTGATTATATCCCTACTTACATGATTTCCTTGATCATTAATGACAACGTCACCGTCTTACAAAATTATTCAACAAGCCAAATGAAGAAACAAACTTCTAAGGGGACATCTTCAAGACCCATATTCAGATTCTACCACCTTGGAACAGGAGGTAACAGCTGGGATGTAAGAGTTTCTCTCTGTACCAATACCAGTGCTTCATACCCTGCAGGACACATGGATCTGCTATACTCTCAAGCTCTCATTTTTTCTCTTGCTTCCCTCTTCAATTTGTCACTATAGTAACTCTTGCTCCTCTCTGTAGGCAGATCTCAAGTTAATCTTCTATCTGCAAAAGATCCCACAATGAAGAGAGGTGATTTGTGTTGTTGGCAACTTGACAAAAGTAAAATAACCTCGTGTGTCCTTATGTACCAATCTGTAGAAAACATATTTAATGTTTCCTTTGTCCCCAGAGAAAGYTGGCTTCTCAGATCTCCAGTTTCCCCAAATAAAGTCTGTTTTGCCCATGATGGTAATTGGTGAGTGACCTTTCTTTTCTTGTCTCAACCCATGAGCCTTTTGTTATATTTTCTCTCCCCTGCCCACTCGAGGAGGGGGAGTGATAGAGAGGTTTGGTGGGCACCTGTTATTCGGTCAAGGTGAATCCACCACAGAGACAAGAATAAAAAAGTGGAGCAGAAGTTTAATAGGCAGTGGTTTTCGTCTGGTTTCACGTGGGTTCATGCAGTTTTCATTTTCCTTCCTTGTATTTCTAGATAGATGTTATGATGAGAAATGTAGACCTAGATACAACCTGCCAAGGAGTTTGCATTGATTTAAGACTCAAACTCAGCTTGTGTTATTCATATGGATAAAGAACTAGACTCTCCTCTCCAGGGCAGGCCAAAAAGAAAGCTTATCTGCATGTATGCCAGACTGAGAGTTTGATTTAAGCAGGTTGTCAAATTTGAATCCTGAGGATTGGATCTGCTCTCTAAGGAGCCTTGAAACCTCAAAATTAGTTAATGTATGATGAAACTGTGAGATTTTTAGTAGCGCTGCTGTGTTGCCTCAGTGTAAGTAAAAACTCATTAGTTTCATAATACAAGTAAATCCTACTCATGCCAGTGCAGTTGATCAAAGACTCTGACACCTACAGAGCAATAAGGGAAAGCAGAACAAGCCATACGTTTTTAATATCATTTATAAAGGAGCTTGGGAACAAAGTGGATGCTAATCTTAGAGCTTCAGGCACTGTGACTTGCCTGGGTCAGGGTTTGGGTAATACCCAGGTAAACGTTGTTGAACCTGGAAAAATCTGTGACTCAAAAGATATTTTTGTCAAAGCTGGCAGTGTGGCAGTGGACTATTCCATGTATTCCCTGCTTATTTCAGTCCAGGGTGGTTTGACACCTACATCATGCATAAACTTTATTTAAAAACAGTGAATAGAGATGCTAAGTATCAAGGATTTCAGGAATGGGTTTTCTTGAAATTTACATTTTAATGTGGGTTTTTTTTTCTACAAATTTTTCCTTCTACGATTTTCATACTAAAATGTAATTTTAATACTAAGTAGAAGTTTATGTTTTTATATACATCCTTAAAAACCCAAAAAGAACAGATTTCTCTAGCAAGTAATATACCCATTATTGCTCCTGCCTGCCAGTGTTATCAGCCTACCATATATGAACACAGTCTGCTTCTAAATTGTAGCCAAGTCCTGCACAGTCTTCCAGCTCTTTAATTAGCACCATGAGCAATGGATGACATTTAATAAAGGCTTGTCTCTCCTTGTTGTAGCCCTGGTATTATTCAGCTGTAAAATCTGTGGGAGGGCATGGTAAATTGGATGTCGAAAATCTTGAGTCGCGTTCTCACATGGCTTGCACATGGTTTGAGAGAGCCACATCACCACCTTAAGCTCCATTTTTCCTACTTGTAGGATAGGCTTTAGTCACAATGATGTTAAGCTCCTTTGTAAAATGCTTTGGACAAGATTCATCTCAACATTATGTACTTAGAACACATTTGTCCCCATCAAACCTCACAGAACAGTCAGGCAGCACTCTAGTCACTGCAGTCAGTGAAGTTCAGAACGACTCTCCAGGGAAAATAAGGTTTCCACCACAGAATGAGAAGAGTCCCCACTAAACTCTTTTAGCTTCATCAATCAGCTCTTCTCACACTGTAAAGCGTAAGGTTACTTGTACAGATGAAGATCTTCAAATGGTGTATCCCCACATTCAATTAAAGATCACTCTTTAAGTGATTATATAAGTTTGAGTGAGTGAAAACCTGTGACTTTGGAACACAGACTATCCTTGATATGTCTGGACAGTTCCTAGCACACTGGAGGTGTAAACAGAGCTCTCAGACTCCTATATTTAGTGCTTTGCTTTATGGAGAATTGTCATATTAACTTTTTATAAAGTTTGTTCTAATCACAGCTTGAAATTAGTGTATTTTTGGATTTTTGGATCCAAAACCATAGAAAAAATTTGTTGGAAGTGATTTCAGGAACTCATCGGATCTAATACCCTATGCAGACTGGTGCCAGCTCCAAAATTACATTAGGTTTCCCTGGACCTTCTCCAATCAAGTTTTTAATATCACCAAAGAGACATATGCCACAACTAGTGATTCTCAGGATAATTATTATATCAATGTTTGACCATGTTAATTTAGACTTTTTTTTTTCCTTATTGCACTCAGAATTCCTCTTGGTGCAATCTGTGAACACTGTCTCATCTTTCACTGAGTACCTCTGAGAAAGAGTCTGGCTCCATCTTCTCTGCACCTAGTCACTGGGCACTTGGTCTTTCCAAATCAGTTGTACATAGTTACACTGTAAGATAGGCTTTAATTTCATTTATATAACAGGCATGTTAATACTGTTCATATTTGCAAGGTAATAAAGCAATATGGTGATTGAAAAAAACCCAGACATTTTTCACCGAAAATGTGATCTGAATACTTACCAGTGAGTTTCATGTTTCTATTGAACAGAATTCTTCCATCAAAACACTTAAAAGACTCTCTGTGTCAGCTTCTACAGGAGGAGTTGCTGATGATAATCATCATCTCTGCATTTTCAGCATGGATACTTCGGAAATTACCGAGCACTCCTTAATAATTTTGTTCTTTCTGGTATTTATGAAAATTAGTAAACTGTGAAATTAAGAAAGGACTGGTAAAAAGGGTCACAGTGTCTTTCCTGTGATCTGCAGAGCTGGGCTCAGATGAATCACAGAACAAAGGAAAAGAACTTATGTAATTCTTTTTCATTATGAATCCTGAGCAGTTGTAAACGAATAAAGCAATCTAAATCACCAATTCAAACTGCCCTGAAAGTATCATCATTATGAAATGGAAGACAGATAAAATAATAAGGCAGAAAGCATGCTTTCTCCACTATATATAGATGTGTTGTCATGTTGAAGAATATTTTCAAGGCAGTCCCAGTCCTTGCCCAATGTCTTGGTTGTTGAGGCACTTAAACTAGCAAATAAAACAAGCTACAACCCTCTTTTGTGGCAACACTTTCCCCATGAATGGAGGTGGCTATAACCAGTGTGTCTTCTGGGAATGGTCCTTGGCACATCCTGTTTTTCACATTATTCCAGGCATTTCTGGTGGACCCATAGGAAACGCAGCCTAGAGAACATGCTAACAACTAAACAGGACAAGCAATCACAGCCCAGTTCTTGAACCTGAGACCTGGTCCTGTTTATTTGCTATTGTACACACGTCTTTGAGTATTCGGAGAGCTGTCCTAATCTTCTGACATGTCAGGAGACAATTTTTTCATTTCCAAGGCTTTCAGGACTGCTCATTCTGATAGAAAATCATAACGCAATGAATCATTTGCTTTCTGTGGCTTTCTTTTTCATCACATAAGTTGCAAAGCCGTGGTTTAATACACATTCCCCCATTTTGCTGAGGCAGCAGACAGGAGGATTTAGAACATGTCAGACCTTCATCACAGCATTACCTGTCAGATGAGTCTTCCTGCCAAGACACACAAGTAACTTTAAGCTTAAAACCAAAATAAAACAGTATTTTTCTTCCTACACAAAGCGCCATGTGTTGCCTTATTTGGGTGAAATTAAACTGAAGTTTTTACTCACCCACTTCCACACGTATTCTGAACTCTTCAAACAAATCTGTTTCAACATTGGTAGAATGGCAGAAGTGGATGACAAGCAGGTTCTCACCTACATTGAAATGTGCATGCAGATACTGAAGCTTTAAATGTGCACTGCCAGTAATTCTGCACATATAAAAAATGTGAAGCCATTGAAAACATATGTGTGATGGGTGGGAGCAAGAGGTACAGTGCTCTGTTGATGGAATTTATTATGTAGATCTTTCCCCCCAAAATTGGCAACTTCCTCTTGATTTCTACTTCACTATTTGAAAGAGTTGTTTTCCTCTGAGCTTTACATGTTTCATGTAACTATTTCTAGAATTAATTCAATGTGTTAGGAGTTTTACACTTGGAAAAAGCTAAAATGAAGGTAATTGCTCTGAGAATTTGGGGTTTTGGCTTGGGTTTATTTTCAGATTGCAAAGCAGTCTCCAGAGATATTTAGTGCTAACACTGACCTGCGTGTGACTGCAGTTTACTTAAAATACTGCTCTAACTGCAACCTTTTCCATACAGTCACAGCATTGTTTTAAATTCCAAATGCTTGCCAGTAGCTTTATTATCAATTCTAATAGTTTTTCTAGAAATTCAAGCTGGCCTGCATGGTCTTTAATTCTCTGGCTTAATTGTTTCAGCCTTTTCAAGAGACTTTCTGTCTGAACTAGGTCACTAGGTTCAAATTCACTGATACTGAGGCATGATCATATCTGCACTGGCTGCTCTTCTGGGAGGTGGGAGGTGGAATTGCAAATGGCAAGGAGGTACCTGCAAGAAGAGAAACCAAGCCTGGAAGGCATTGCAGAACTCCTATCTCTGCAAACAAGCCTGGTTATTCATGAAGTTATCCGAGGCAGAGATCTACACTGGGACTTGCTGCTGACATCTTCCTGCAAAAGAAATTTTCCTGAAGAAACTAGCCCAGGATCATATTTGTTCAAGTTAACTTGTGTAAATAAAGGTAATGTGTGATAAAACATTCAAGTCAATGTCCAGTTGTCAGCACAGGAGTGGGACTAAAGGTCCTGCTTTGAGGATGGGCTGGCTCAGCTGCAGAAGAGTGAGCCAGTCATCAAAACAGGATTTGTAACTTATGGGCAAGAGAGTAAGGAAGGCAAAAATTCCCAAATCCTTCAGCGAGGACAAGAGGATTCTTTCAATCCACAAAAGCTCAAAGATGATCCCTACTGTCTTTAAAATTGCCAATGCCAGAGTCAGTTGTTAAGATCTATGACAGGGATTTTGTGAGATCCTGTTCATCTGGAAAAGCTTCTGCCTTGTAGGAAGCAGTAAAGCTGCATTTACCTTCATCTAACCTGTGTGCTCTGTCTTTGTTGATGCTATTAATATAGCAATCATCTTGTCGCAGCCTTCAGGACAGAGGCAGAGGTCTTCCATCACACACTGGTAATCCGCAAATAGGAATGATCAAAATACAAGAAAACCTCACTGATGTCACATGGTTAATCTTTTATAAACCTAAATATATTTATTTCTCAACTATAAGACTTCTGAATGTAAGAAACTGTGCTGAAGCACACAAAATCTTTTATTCTGGGCTAATTTCCTGCTTCCTTATTATTCAGTTTCTCTACCTAATGAAACAGAGGGTGGATGCTTTCTGCATGTCAGCTGGTGCCCAAATAAAGGCATATTTTAAAACATCCCAGTGTCCAAAGCCAAAGGAGCTCCTTCAGATTGCTACCAGGATGTACATTGATGTACACCTATTATGGGCTGAATGGAAAACTGGGATCCAAAGCAGTCCCAAAGCTCTACTATTACTGTTCAGATTTTGTTGAACAAAGTGTTTAACACAGCTCAGTTTTCAGAGAAACTCCTAATTAAGAGCACAAGGTTCACTACATCATTTTACACAGGTGATCAGAGCTAATTAGGGATCTTGCCCAAAATCTGGATAAGCAGAATGGAACACCGCTCTCTGTCACTTTTTTACAAGGCCATCCATTGTTCCCCAGSCTTCAGTGGCTGTTGCTGCTCTCTGGCACACACAGCAGTACTGCTGGTTGGGAGGAGGCACCGCGGGTGAGCACAGACAGCAGGACTGGGACAGGAATTCACAGAAACAAATGGGACGTGCCCAGCTTGGATGGAGGCACAGAGAAAGCTGAGGAAGGTTTAAGGCCTCTAAGTGTCCTCACCCCTGTACGAATTTAGCACCTCCTTCACAACACATTGGACCCAGCATCTCCAAAGAGCCTGTGTCCCAGGTGTCTGTGACCTCCTGCAAAGGAATAGGTTATAGATCATACCCACAGAACATGGGTCTGAGGCATGGGAGCCAAGTTAATCATAACTTAGCAGCCCAAGTAAGGTTCAGAAGCATAGAAATCCTTGCATTTGCTTTTCTCTGTGCAATTCCTCATCTTTAAGCCTGGGATAATGCTGACCTTCCTCACACAGGGGTTAAGAGAAACCCATTAATGTTTGTGACGAGAAATGACAGCTAGAAGGTTAAGTGGTTGCTGTCCATGCCAATAATTCATCACATTGGGCATAAAATTAGAGTTCATAGTGACCTTTCCTTTCCTAAAATATTCTTTTGGGCCAGACTCTGATGTCTCTTCTAAATCCAGAATATACACATCTATAACAGCAGAACTGTTGTGGGTTTGCACTGGTAAGAACTAATCGGAACATTTTATTCTCATTTTAATTTAAACAACTCTTACTATTAATCAGATATCAAAGTTCATGCAAATCCTTCCAGGCAGATAAATATTTTTTTATTACTAGCATAACACTGATGATAAATTAATTGTCCCTCATTTCCATAAATGTATCCAACAGTACAATGTCTTTCCTAGGTAATGTAATTACCTATTAATTATTTTCTTGTCTTTCTGAAGATGAATGTGAGAGACAGAGAAACAGAGAAATTTATGTATACACTAGAATGTAGAAAAAACTTCCCTTGCTTGGGTGTAGGCTTTTACATAGGGCTTCGCTAATGATTTCTGCATCAGCTACAAATTTTCAGGTTCATCAGAGTAATTATGACTCCTGGCTCCAACTCCTGTCATAAAGGAACCCTGATTTTTATGTATGCTTTTGCAGAGAAAATTACAGCTACTTTCAAAATGGTTGGATTCCCGAGTTGGAAACACTTGTTACATACATATGTATGCATACACAGCTTTGCCAAATACTGTCCTTTTATTTTTTTTTTTCAGGGACCAGGGCAGGGGAAGATCATTGAAACTTCTGCAAAAAGGCTGTGATACCTGACTGTGTTCTTTAGTCATTGTCAGCATTCTCCCTCCGCTTTTAGAAGGAAGGAAGCAATTGCCTGTAGCTGTAAAAGTCATTGAACAGGCTGAGCTCTTCTGGCCCTTCTGAAAAATATCCAGAGACAGCCAAAAGTTCAAGACAACAATAAAGACAGGGTGCAGCATGTCGACAGAGACAGGAGACAGTATTGGGAGCAAAGCAGATGGTGACATTTCGTCTCTCTTTCTTTTGCTAAAACCAGCCCTGGGGAACTGAGATGGAAGTGCCATCTTCTACTGTCTCTCTCCCTGCAGCCAGTTTTAACATGAAGATGTGCTTTGATGCAGCTTTATTCAGGGAAGGTGACAAAACACTGAAAATTATAGAAGATCATAGGTCCTGAAGAGAGAAAAATTCCCAGTTGTGCTTGTGTCTCCACAGGCCTCTGATATGCAGGGATGTGCTCTGTCCCTGGCAGCTTTACAAGGGCTGCAGTGTGCCTGCGTATGAGGAAACCCTACAAGGTTTCCAGCCCGGAGGCTCTGGAAATGCACGTGTACTGGAGGAAAGATGTTCATACACACCAGAGTGGGTACCACTGTGGGATCATTTCTGTTTCTGCATGTGAATATATGACTAACAATGCCAAAAAATGTGTTGAAACCTATACTGAGTCCCAGAAACTTCTCACTGGTAACCATAAAAATATTTCCTAAGCAGTAGAATCTCTCTGAAATCTTTGTATACTCTCTCTTCAATGAAAGTAGGCAAATGAAATGTTAATTGAATTGCACAAGTGACTACACTGGGGACCAGGGCTGCAGGTGGTTAACAGCACCAATAGCTACCTGCTACCAATAGAGCCTCTACCTATGGAGAACATCCATAACCACCAGAATGTCTCTTTTCTTCTTGCCTTTGTTTCAAACTTGAGGCTATGTCTCTACTATTACAATCAGCTGTGACGGGGAGCGTTTGTAGCTAATGGAAGTCCTTGTCTCCACTGCTAAATTGCCAGGATGGACCCCGTTGTGGCTGCACTCAGGGTTGGAGACACAGACCAGAAGGTAGATCAGGCCCATTCCCAACAGGAACCTAGGATGTCACTACCCTGATTTGAATGTTAATCGAATTTTATAACATGAACCTAAATCTATCCCATGAACACCAATTTGATGCCAGCAAGAGATTCCCAGAGCCAGGAGAGGGATCATAGGCCAGCAGAAGAACCCCTGAAGGGCAGCACAAAGGAACTCTGGCTACTCCAATCAGTAATCTGGCTTCATCGAGAGCCCAGCTTGAAAGCCTCTATCACACACGTGCAGCAGGGGGAATAAACAAGAGGGGTCAGAGGTGGGCAGCTGCCTGCAGGGCTGTGATCTTGTGGGCATCACGGAGATGTGGTGGGATGGCTCCCATAACTGGAGTTTCGGAGTGGAAGGATCCAAGCTCTGTGGGAAGGACAGTCAGGGGACGCAAGGAGGAGATGGCACCCTCTGTGTCAGTGACCTGTTGGAGCGCACAGAGCTCCACCTGGGGATGGGTGAGGAGCTGACTGAGAGCTCATGGGTCAGGACTGAGGGGAGGGCAGGGACAGGTGACATAGTGCGAGTCTGCTACAGGTCTCCCAACTAGGAAGACTGAGGGGATGAGGCCCTGTGTAGGCAGATGGGAGTGGCCACACATTCCCAAGCCCTGGTCCTCGTGCGGCGACTTCAACCACACTGATTGGAGGGACAGCACAGCAGGCCATAAGCAATCCAGGAGGTTCCTGGGAAGTGTTGATGACAACTTCCTTCTCCAAGTGATAGAGGAGCCATGAGGAGAGGTGCTGTGCTGGACCTTGTTCTCACTAAAAAGGAGGGGTTGATGGGGAATGTGAAGCTCACGGTCAGCCTTGGCTGCAGTGGCCACGAAATGGTGAAGTTTGGGATCCTTAGGGCAGTGAGGAGGGTGCACAACAAGCTCAGTGCCCTGGACCTCGAGGGAGCAGACTTTGGCCTCTACAGGGATCTCCTTGGTAGAGTACCATGGGATAAAGCACTGGAGGGAAAAGGAGGGCCAAGAAAAGCTGGTTAATATTCAAGGATTATTTGCTTAAGTATCTAAAGGGGCTCACAAGAAGGCTGGAGAACAACTTTTGACAAGGGCATGTAGAGATAGGACGGGAGGGGATGAATTTAAACTGAAAGTGAGCAGGTTTATATTASATATTAGGAAGAAATCCTTCCATGTGAGAGTAGTGAGACACTAAAACAAGTTGCTCAGAGATGTTGTGGATGCCTCATCCCTGAAGGTGTTCCAGGCCAGGCTGGATGGAGCTCAGAGCAACCTGGTCTAGTGGAAGGTGTCGCTGTTCATGGCAGGGGGATTGAAATGAGATGAGATTTAAGATCCCTTCCAACACAAACCGTTCTGTGATTCTAATAAAGTGGTTTTTTCCATGCTCCAATGCCAGAGAACAATCCAGATGTATTTAACTTCTTAGAATAGCTGTAGCTTGAACTTTTGGGGGATGAAATGATAATTACAAAAGAGATCAAGAATTTGTTTTACATAATATGTCAGCAGAGTATGTTGTGCATGATCTTATAATGTGCACTTCAGTACTGGCAATTATATATCTCACTGTAGAAATCTCACTTTTGTAATTAATGTTGCTTCATTTACTACTGGGATATATAATTCGTGAATGGAATGGAAAAACCTTAATGAATCAATGTCAGTGTTCAAATGCCTAAAAAGCCTTTGGCAGAAATTAGAGTTATATAAATGATACAAGCAGGTAATCCTATCACAACCTGACAAGACCATGTTTATCTTCAAGGCTGAGGTAACTGATACTCAGTCTTTCAATATAAACCACATTTGTTTAAAATCTGTTTTCACATACTGATTTGATGAAACTAATTCTACCTCTGCAGTGATTAATTTCCTAATGTAAAAGTAGCAACCAGCAGGAAAAAAAAGTCTTAGCTCTTCAAAGAGGGTTAAGTCAAAATGTTTATTCTCTTGACCAGTATGCTAAAAGATGCTAGGTATGGTTCATATTCTGCTAAGAAGTGGGAGATCATTAAACTAATCCTGCTCTTTATGCTTGTCTGTCCATCAGGGGTGACAGTCATTCTGTGCTTCACTCCCTGCTTGTGTTCAGCTGTTTAAATATTAAGGAGTCATAGCAAAAGTTTATCACCAGCAGAATATATGGGTACTCAGAGAAGCTACCTGGAGGCAGTCTGACAGTGTTCAAGCTACCCCCTTGTAGCTACTGGCAATGGTCTTTCTTGTGAAATGTGAGATTGCTTAGCTGTGTCCGAGGGGTGACACGGGACAGCATCTTGCATGTGACACAGAAGTCATTAATCCATGGAGGATGGAAGCACAAGAGGAGAAACTAAAACCTGGCTAAGTCACCTCACTGATAAGTTGTTTGTTTCAAAATTGGTGCAAGATAAATTGTCTTCCACTGGGTTATACACACTGCTGAAGAAAAGTGAGACAAGCTGGAAAATGAAGGAAGTGTTTTGGCAGGTAGCATTTGGATTGCAAGGCGCACCCAGATCACTGAAGACGTTGGCACCTGGGTGTTTGCTTTGGGATAATGGAAAACGTGTCAGCCTGAGTGCAAAACAGAAGCTTAGGGGTTTACTAAACATCCAGATAYCACCAGTTTGTGTTTTGTCTGTTAAATAAAATTTCAGGAGCTTTGTGGCTTAAGAAAACCTCAGTCAATTTAGACATTTGTTAAAGGAATACTAGTTCATTCTCACTTGCTGAGTTACTGTTTTCCCCCTTTTCTTAATGTCACCCCTGATTTGCCATGATGTGGTTTGACTTTTGAAATGCTCTTATAGGGACTTGAGGTACCTGATCTTCTACCAAGTCAAAGGCAAGCCCTTCAATTACTTTAGTGAAGCTGACCCTCAGTTGTCATCTGAAGGTGAAAGTCCCTCTCCAGTGCAAGCCTGGGAAGAAATGAGAATGCAGACATGACTGAATTTCTCTGTTTCTGTCATGAAAGTCACATCTGAGTGTTCAGCACTGCATTTTATGTGGCATTAAGAAAGAGACGTTAGCATTGTTGAAGTCCGGCCCTGAAGGATTACTTGTTATCAAAACGCCATTCCATGTGTAAAGTTTGGAAGTGACTAGAGATCTCCTGGATTTCCAGTCTTTTCTCTTAAGAAACAGCTTCCTTGCTTTCTGAAACACAAGGGGAAAAAAATGGTTTTTTCATCCCAAATTAGGAAATTTGAAGAAAAAGGTGAATTTTCAAAAAAAATGTTGGACTCAGTGCTTTTTATCTCCATCAAATCTTCCTTTAAAATGACTGCCCTCCATTTTGCCATAAAACTGTGTGTCTCACAGGCAAAACATAAGATTAATCTCACTATGAGTTAATTTTGCATCCCTGAAGAGCCAGCGCTGCTTCCTGTGGGGATGGGGTTTCCTTTGGTCCAGAAGGAAGAGGTCAAGGTGTCTTAGCACAGGTCATAAAGGCACTTTCTTCCCGGAGTATGTGCTAATGAGGCAGCTGCTCCAGCTTGATTAGAATTACCATCATTACCTCACTCATGCGCCTTTGCAGAAGTGTTATTTTTAATTGGAAGCGGCGCTTGCAAATCCCCTCATCCAGTTCATCATGAAGGAGCGTTGTCACAGAGGAGGTGGCAGCACGATGCATTGCCAGGGCATCGTGTGTGCTCCCACCTCCTGCCAGCTCCGTGCGTTCCCTCCCGGCGGAGCAGACAGTTTGTTGAACCCCCTGGCTGCTCTGCCAGAAGCACAAGGTGTGTAAGAGATGAGCACGAGGACCCTTATGTGTCACATCGGCGCCGACCCTTTGCAGGAAAGCTGATTATTGCTCTTGAAACGCTCTTGAGGACGGTACCTGCCTCTGGCTGCTGATTCTGTGTTGAAGAGCACAGAGGAAGCTAACGGGAGGGATCAGAGGAAAGGTGATGAATAGCTGCTGAAATGGGACCCAGTCTGCACTCCTCCCACTACAGATACAGGAACGGATTGTGCTTGTGCTCTCACAAAGGAGAGTTTTGTCCTGTCTGAGATTCTCAGTCCCATGTGGTGAAGACACACAGTGCTTTCTGTTGTGCAAGGAATGCATCAGGCTGTCTCTGTGGTGCACATTTCGTGGGTAGCAGGCAGGACAGCCAGGTGAAATCAATGCAGACAGTGTCCCAAAGATAGGAACCCTGCTTTTGCAACTCAGTCTTGAAAGAAATTCTTTGAGCTCTGAAGAAATCCTTTGGTGACAGTCAGTGCTCCAGCACCCGGGAGCTCAGTTTTGCATTTTGCAGTCATGTATTCATATTTTCTAGGTCTGCCTCCTATTACCCAGCAGAGTCAGCCTTTCTGGGCCATCAATTAAATATGCAGAGTTGTCGTTCACTTTACTGATTTCAAGTTTGAGTGTTCAACCCCTGAAAAGGAGATATGTCAGCCTCAAAGGCTTCTCCAGAAAAGGCCATACTGCAAAGCACTGAATCCCACAGTCATACTGAATCCCACTTAAATTGCTTTCCTTATGTCTCCAGCAAGTCTTCTCACAAAATTAGAGTATCTCAAATATCACTTACCTCCTGCTCTGCCTGAGGGATCTACTTTGTATGTTGGTACACCTAAATACCTAAATATATGTGTAGAAAGTAAACTTACAACTTCATATCCTTGTTTTTGTAACCAGCCAATTTCTAACACCATTCTTTGCTGTAACTTTGAAAATTGCTTGCCTTGTTCCAAATTAATTTTYATGCCTTTTTTATTATTATTTTTATTTTTCTGCTTATTTTTATTCATCCTTTTTTAATTTATCTTTTTTTTTTCCTGACTTTTGAAATGCTGCTATTCTTAGTTCTCCATTTAAGGTAAGATCCAGAACCCACTAAGCCAGTGGAAAGTTCAGCAAATATTGAATTAAAACCTTAGAATCTTCTTGAAAGCTTGTCTGTCTAGAGACACCCCTAGCAAAGAGATAAAGAAAAGGATATCTTGCATTTTTTCTGAGACTTTTATAAAACCTACAGGCAGATACAATGGCATGTGTTGTATCGATGTGATATGTATGTATTTTATCAACTATCACAAAATACGTTCAGCAGCAGCTCTTCTTGCTCTTCTTTTTCACACAACTATGACACCTTTGGAGCATAAATACCTTCTTGATTTTAGGTTACGACAAATTGTCTATTATACTGGATGCCAAAAAAAAAATTTTAAATAGATAACCTTAGAAATAATGGTAACTTCAGAGGATTTCTTTCTCTAAAATTATGATCTGGGATGAATCTTCTCTTTGAAGAATTTGATCTTTTCCTCTGAGTTGGAAGAGATGAATTTTTTTTTTTTTACAGACTTCTGATTAGACTGGAGTCAGTGTCTGTCTGAGATGATAGAATTTCTATATATAGCTGTTCACACACAAATAACTACTTGAGGGGCAGGTTTTAAAGTTTGTTTTATAGCTAATGGAAGTCTCACCTAGATTCCACTGTGAGATGCAGGCATCTCATTCCACCACAGATGTCCTACCTGGCTTCCTCCTACCAATTGATGCACATCCCATGCACTGTCAGTCACACAAGGATGCCTCAGAGATCTCACAGCATTTGGAATGACTAGGTGCAGGTTGGGTGGAATACCCCAGGGATCCAAAAATAGCCCCAGACCTTTACCTTTAAGAAAAGTACAGCATTGAATGGAAGAGGAGCTGTGTCTGCATCACAAGTGATAGGACTCAGGTGGCAAATTATTACTTTCTTGTCATATCTTTGGTGACTGGAATGCCTTTTCCATCTATCTGTTGCTACAGAAAGGCACAGTTCTCCCATGGGTCCTCATGAGGCTATATCTAGAGACCTTCGTTTGGTCTCCAGAGAAGGTCTGAGTGGGTTCCACATGTTCCTAACATGGTACTGGATGGGTACATTTAAGCAAATTAGTCTGCCTTTGGGTTTAAATATCTCAGTTCGGAGCTGAGTCCCACCACTTGGTGCTCTCTAACTTTCAGAAAGTTAAAACAGAAGGAAATTAATTCCCGCTGTTGTGATAGATTCCTGTTTTGGAAATATTACAGAAAAGGTATCAAAATAGAAATAATTACCTTTGTGCTGGCTTCAAGGTGACTGAAGATGGAATCCTTACCTGCATGCTAATTTCTGTCAGATCACTCCTAACAGAGGAGCCTACACCACTACAGAGACCTTTCATGTACCAAAATTAGATGAGATGAAGCCGGTCTCACAGGTCTATTAAAAACTCATGCCTACTTGAGGAGTATCCTAATTACYACTTGGAAACATTGTGCGTGCATTGTGTCTAATAAATACACATCAGTAGGACAGGGCACAAATACTCCTTGCAGTGTAGATTTGCTAAACTATTTTAATTACATTTCCACACATATATTGGGAAGTGAATGCCTGTCAATTKATAGTTCAGCGGTGCTTCTAAGATTTTCATGCTGTCCTGGTCTGTCCCTAGTCAGTATTCCTYACCCAACACCTTTGCTTGATGACCTAAAAATATTTAAAAGCTTTTTTTTCATAACTAATGATCTTGTTTAGGTGTGGTTTAAGAGTCATTCTTCACCCAGGAGCTAATCTCTTCCAAGCACCGAGCTATTTTGTGATGGTAATGAGGGGAGAATAATCTGTCATCTCTGTGGTACTAGTATGTGAGTCTTAGCTTATTCTGTGAGTAATTTCTTTATTACTGGGTGAAAACAAATTTTGGAAGAGGCTTGAGAAATGTAATGATCCTTCTATGATCCCACAAATACAGAAAATGTAGAGCATGTCCGTTCCTGAAAGTTTTAACCCTTTTGATTCATTATCATCAAATAACTGACACACTTCTCCGGGAAATGGAGTAACAATTTGTGGTCAAGAATGAACAAAGAAATCTAAGATCAATATTTATTTGTACTTACCCAGAGCACATCCTATGTACTGAGGTCCTTCATTTTCAAAGGAAATGGCAAATCCRTTTGAATATCATGTATCATATTTGCCAACCTGAAGAATGCAATTAGGYTTATCAGTGAATAAAGCCATGGGCAGTAACTCTAGAACCTGTTTTATCCTACACTAGGGAAGCCCACACCGAAGGGTTGTCCCAGAGCCCCAGAGCCTCCTGACAAGATCTGTTGATAATTAAAACTAAACGAGTTGTTCGTTTTCACCCAGCTTGTGGTGGGGTTCTTGGGAAAGTCTGTTTCTTATCCATGTGTGCAAGAAAGAGATTCCTGAAATGCATTTTTCTTTGTTTAAATTGTGTTTTCTTAAAGCTGATGCAAAAGCATTGGAAAACACTGAAAGACCCTGTAAATCAGGACTTGATCTTCCTCCAGACTCAGTTCATTTCAACAGAATAAAGGTTTAGTCTCTCTCATAGGTTGTTGACTCACAACATGAAGGTGCCGATTGATACTCATTGACTAGGAAGGTAATTTAGAGAACTAATTTTGACCTGACATCTAATCCTGGTGATTGATGCTTGGAGAACCCAGTTAATCTATGGATTTAAAAAATATTGTCTAAGAAGTTTCACAACTCTCTCACCCACCAGCAAAGACAGATTACCTAGGGGTTAGCAAACAAGCACAAATTTCAGTGGARCAAATCCTTAGTGAATTTTTTGCTGGAGGAAAATTTATTATCTTCACAGCTGCCATAGGAATTAATGTACTTTTTATGAAAGAAAAAATCTATTTCAAAATATCACTARAGCCAGGCATAGTTGAGCACTTCTTTAACTTTGTTCTAGTGAATAACAGCTTCACCTGCTTCTTCACCAAAGAAGACACCTTGCAATAAACACAGGTGCTTCTTTTCAGTAAGAATTCTATGCAAAAAGGGTAAAATGCTTATTGAGAGAGGGAACATCTGGGTGTGGTTGGTAACATACATTTTGTCTCAGTYGTACTAAGCAGGAATTCCTCAGACTTCAATAATTTCCTTGACCCACTCATTTATTTCARTCAAAATGTAACTTCAAGTGCTAAAATAATTTTTTTATACTACAAAATMTTTACTGACTAGGTGATCCTTCCTTATGCCCCTTCATGGTGTACCTCAGGGTTGTCTTTAGTGGGTTAAACAAAGTTGTTTCCTTGCTTTAGCATCACTCAATGCAACCAACTCTACCATTTAAATAAGAATGGCCATGAAGCTGCAGAGATCTTTCCTCAATCAYTTAGTGATAATTAATCTCAGAGGCATGTATTGCACCTCTGGAACATTTGGGAACAGACTGGTTATAGTTATTTAACATTGCAGCCAGACAACCAAAACATATATCCTTCGTCCTTTTTGCAATATTTTCCTCTAATCATTAGTTTAATGTTGTGTTATTAATAATTTATRATATTCCCAAGCTCAAACCTAACTCCCCATTGATGTTATGTCTCATCATCACTGCATCCAACCCTGTATCTATGGGGATTTCAGGGTGGAAAATCAGAGATACTGACAAAGAGAAAGAGAGAGATTTCATGGACTTGTAGATAGATAGCTAGACATAAAAATATGTGTGTTTGTTTGCATGTAGAAGTAAATACACATGTATCTACATATACAAGTATTAATTTAAACAATTGTAAATTTCAAAAAGCACTGCCTTCTTTAAATGCTTAAATAAATAATGTTATCTGTGAACAATGGAACAATGGTAGCACTTTTTAACKATTCTCTTAACTAATATTAAAAATAACTGAAGGCCTGTGAGCGCACAGTGGCCATTATTACTGCATCTGAACATCTGTTGTTGCACCAGCTTTTGGGTATCATTAATTTCCGACTTAGAGATTGCAAAACATTACATTACCTTTAATGGCTCATCGACATTATAGGCAATTGTTGTGGCCATATCTGCACTCCCAGGAGTCTAAGCACATCATGGTTTACACAGTCATCAAGGTAACAGAGTACTGCAAAAGTTTTGAAGGAGAATCAGGTTGATGTCCATATACCTGAAGAGTTTTTTCCACATAGGGAGGAAGAGCATGGAAGAAAGATGTTTTAAGTCTGTCTCCTTTGACCAGATTATTTAATTCATCACCSTTTTAGGCTCTGTTTTAAATTAGGTGTATTTAACAACGACAAAATTATCTTCATTAATTTGATTTTCCCAGGTTCAACTTGGCCTCTGAACTSTTAATGAAATCTAAGAAAGCCATAAAATTTGCACAAAGCTACCTAAGGTGAAGTTCATCTTATACACACATAATGGTGCTGGCCTTGTGAACCTAAGACACAACTTCTAAAGCTTACAGTGCTCACAGAAGGCTTGAACAAAACATCCTCAGTACTCATGAATCTACTGGCATATCACATTCACAGCCATAACTCATGAATTCCAACAAGGCCAAGTGCAAGGCTGAAGAAGAGACAACCCCAAGTACAAGTACAGACTAGACAGAGAACGGATTGAGAGCAGCCCGGAGAAGAACCTGTGGGTGTTGGTGGTTGRTCATGTTGAACGTGAGCCAGCAGGTGCCCAGGTGGTCAAGAAGGCCAATGGCATCCTGGCTTGTGTCAGAAATAGTGTAATCAGCAGGATCAGGGCAGTGATTCTTCCCCTGTGCTGGACACTGGTGAGCCCACACCTCGAGTACTGTGTCCAGGTTTTGACCACTCACTGCAAGAAAGTCACTGAGGTGCTGGAGCATGTCCAGAGGAGGGCAACAGAGCTCAGGGGAAGGGTCTGTAGCACAAGTCTGATGAGGAGCAGCTGAGAAAGCTGGGGGTGTTTAGCCTGGGCAAAAAGAGGCTTGGGGATGACTTTATCACTCTGTACAACTGCCTGAAAGGAGGGTGTAGCCAGGTAAGGGTCGGACCCTTTTCTCAAGTAACAAGTGATAGGACCAGGGGAAATGGCCTCAGGTTGCACTAGGGGAAGTTTAGATTGGATATTAGGAAAAGTCTATTCACTGAAAGTATTTTCAGTCATTGGAACAGSCTGCCCAGGGAAGTGGTGGAATCACCATCCCTGGAAGTGTTCAAAAAAACTTAGGGACATGGTTTGGTTAATGGTTGGACTCAATTATCTTAGAGGTCTTTTCTAAACCTAACAATTCTATGTTTCTATGATCCTGGGTGAGCTCCAAGCAATAGGAATATGTTTTGCGTTATTGGGTCTAAAATGCAGCCTCAGTGTCAGGCTGTGAAATCATGTAAGGCATCCATCCATTACTTCTTGGATTTCAAAGTGGAAAAAAAGCACAGAGATGAATCATAACCATGCCTCAAGGCAAAAGCAGCCACATGGGATGCAGAGAGGATGTCGACAGAGTGCTAAGCAGCTGTGCATGAGCTGGTCTGCACCATGCAGGACTGGGGCTCTCACTCAGGGGTTACCCACAAAACCAAAATATGCATATGTCATCTTCTCTACTCTTGAATAATTTCTGTGGCTTTTCTTTCCATTGCCCTTATGTTTGCTAATTTTCTCTCCCCCTATCCTCAGCGCAGGCAGAATGGCAGCATCTCTCCCTGCCATTGTGTACCATGCAGGCTCCTCACCTGGCTCAATCCGTTATAAATCCACGGCATTTCTGAGTGAGGAAATTGTGTTATGTTTGTGTCTATTATTTTCAGAGAAACAAGACTTAAAAAATTTTTCTATGAGCAATTACATTACACTGACAACAAGATGAATTTCTGAGTTTTACTTGTTTTTCTCAAAAGGAAAAAAAAAAGACTCCTGAAAATGGCAAACAGTTCAGGTGAAACAGGGCAACCTAAGCCCAGCACTACAACTATCTGTAGAAAAACCCCAAGATACTCTAAGTCTTGTGAGGTAAGGCCACCTGAACACCAAATAGAAAGAAAACTGGCTAATGGGTTTATATCCTAATTTAGTCTGGAGTTTTTTGACAATTCTCCCTCTTCCTCTCTGTAGGGTCTAAAAGAGAATCACTTTATCATAGAATCATAGAATGTAGAATGGTTTGGGTTGGAAGGGACGTTAAAGATMATTTAGTTCCAACCTCCATGCCAYGAACAGGGACACCTTCCACTAGACTGAATTACTCAGAGCTCCATCAACCTGGCCCTAAACACTTCCAGGGATTTTTGTCACCACATGCTCTTGTAAAATCGTGACTTTTCTGAATTCTTGCAGCTGCATTTTGCTTTGGCTGCTTGTTCAACTGCTGTACTTGACAATCTCCTCTGCCTGCAATGTGTCCTGGCTGGGGCTTGCTTGCCTTACTGTAAATCAGAGTTGAAGGGACTGTGGCTGTGGTGTGGAGTGTGCCGGGATAGTTAATTTTCTTCATAGTAGCTAATACAGGGTTATGTTCTGGATTTGTGCTGGAAACAAAGTTGATAATACRCTGTTTTAGAGACTGCTGAGCCGAGCTTGCACAGAGCCAAGGGCTTTTCTGCCCCTCACCCAACCYCACCAGCAAGGAGGCTGAGGGGGAACAAGAAATTGTGGAGAGACACAGCCAGGACAGCTGACCACAACTGACCCRAAGGACATCCCACTCCATATGCAACATGCTCAGCATATAAGCTGGGGAAGAAGGAAGAGGGGGACATTTGGAGAGATGGTGTTTGTCTTCCCAAGTCACCACTATGTGTGATGGAGCCCTGCTGTCCTGTTGATGGCTGAACACTTGCCTGCCCAWGGGAAGCAGTGAATGAATTCCTGGTTTGTTTTGCTTCTGTGCACAGCTTTTGCTTTACGTATTAAGCTGCCTTTGTATCAACCTGTAAGCTTTTTCACTTTTTCTTTTCTGATTGTCTCCCCTATCCCACCATGGGGGTAGTGAGTAAGTGGCTGTGTGAGGCTGAGTTGTCACCTGGGGTTAAACCATGACACTGAATTATCAGGCACTTATACACTACTAGGGGAAAGCAATCTTTGAAGAAATTCTTTTTTTTTTTACCTATCAGGTGCTGTGCTGCCTGTTAGAAAATCAGCACAYGTTGAACGAGAGTAAGGTTTGCCATTGCTAAGCCTCAGCAACTAAAGAGGACTTTGGTGTTTCTCACAACAGGAATTGGATTAAATGAAAGTGTGCCACTCTTACGGCAGCTGACCTTCTTGTAAGGCAAGTAGTTCAAGAACAAGTGCCTTCTTGGGAATATGGTGAAGGTTGGAACACACTGAATTTTTTAAGTAGGACTCAATGGAGAAATTTAATGAAAACCAGGGGCTGCCCATCAGAATTTCTCATCACTCAGCTGGATCACTTGGACCAGAGAGAACCCGGTTCTGGTCCCCTGTAGCCCTGCTCATCATCTTCATTACTCATTTCTTGTAAATATGAATCAGAAGTTCTTTTATTAAGACTGAAATTAACACAACCCTTCTACTATGTCTGGGGAACTGCCCACTTGAAACTGGAGCAGCAATTTTCCTGAAAACCCTCKGTGATTTTTTTCCTTGTGATTCACATACCCATCCCTCTAGGACTGAGGAACACTTTCCATCCCACTTCAGGATTTTGCACCTGCTCAGGGGTGAAGTTCTAAAGCACTGGATGTGCCCAGGAACTTGCCCATACTATTCCACATGTACCTATCCAGCCAGAACTGAGACACAGCAATATGAACATGTTGGTTTGAACACACCAAGAATATTCAAAATGCTCAAAAGCTCTTGTAACTGGCCTGGAGGAGAAGGAGAAGGTGAAAGAGCAGAGGAAAGTGTTCCCCCATGGATTGGCTCTCCACAGAGTGAAGGTGAAGCATGTAATTATTTATAGTTCCTGAGAGATTGTTYCCACAGCAAGGGGATGATAGCAATGCTAAGTACAAATAACAAATTAGTGTCCTGACCAGTAATTTTATTGTATCACAAGCCAGTGTTACACAGTGTGGGAAAATGATAACTTTAATCCAGCCCCCAGAGATGATAAACAGCACAACAGGGAACACATACAACAAGTGAGGTGTTAGATAACACAACTCTGAAAACAAGCACAAAACCCCTGACAGCAAATAAATCAACACTGTGACCTGCAACTATTAAGCTAATACAATAAAAGCTTACAACGAATTTGTTTCAACATGGTATGATGAGATCTGTCTTTACCTCAACCCTTCGTGCTCCCCATTGGGTGCTGAAAAGGACTGTCGTGGTTTACCCCAGCAGATGGTTAAACCCCACACGGCTCTCGCTCACTTCCCCTTAGAGGGATGGGGGAGAGAATCAGAAAAAAACGTATCTCACGGTTTGGGATAAAGACAGTTTAATAGGACAGAAAAGGAAGGGAAAATAATTTAATAAATGATAAAAGAATTTACAAAACAAGTGATGCACAGTGCAATTGCTCACCTGATGACGAATGCCCAGCCAGTCCCCGGGCAGTGATTGGCCCCTTCCAGCCAACTTCACCCTGTGTTATTGTTCAGCATGATGCCATGTGGTATGGGATATCCCTTTGGCAATTTGGGATTAGCTGTCCTGACTGTGTTCCCTCCCAGCTTCTTGTACAATCCCAACCTCGCTGACAGGGCAGTATGAGAAGCTGAAAAGTCCTTGGCTTAGTGTAAGCACTGCTCACCAACAACTAAAACATCGATGTGTTACCAATATTATTCTCATCCTAAATCCAAAACACAGCACTGTACTAGCTACCAGGAAGAAAATTAACTATCTCAGATGAAACCAGTTCAGGAGGGATGCTGGCTTTTGATTTTAATTCATCAAAATGGATCAAATTCTTATAAATCAAGGTCTTATATTCATTTACTTATTTCTGGCTGCCTAGGGAGTGAGGCTGAATGGGTGTGCCAGAAGGAATGAAAGAATTTAAAGCTGAATGGAATCTCTTTTGACAAAATTTATCTTTAAAGACAAGCTACCATTGTGTGTTTTGGTATTGTGTTTACTGACCTAGACATAAAAGTCCATAAGAAACTTTTCCCTTCTTCTATTATGTCTGTTACAGTCACAAACATGTTCAGGCACACACACAAACAGGAAAAGTACTTATCAAAGGTGCTTGGACACAACCTGAGTATCTTACAGTCCAGGATGCATTTATCTGCACAACTCTCTGTGAAGCCACAGAGTACTATTATCTCTCCTTTCTCTCTCAACAGAAAGAAAGTGTCCGCCCCACCAAAATATGTTGCAGGAACCAGCTTTGGACTCTTTGTCTCTCTGTTGACTCATGAGGGCATCTAAAAAGCCACATTAAATTAGCTACCTAATTTCTGAAGGGCTAAAATTACATGAGACAACTCCCACTCACTGTCACTTGTATAAATTCATATAGGAAGACTCCAGTGAACTCTGATTTCCTATGTTGTAGGTTAATGATTTAGCCACTAAATTACCTTCATTCTTTTTTTAGCCTCTGACCTTGGCTAACATCTCTGTCTATTAGCACATTATAAATATTAAGCATTAGCAATACCCCTTTTTTTGTATTGAAAAAATCTATAGGCCTTTCAAAAGGTAGTTGACCGATAATAAAATCTGGGCTAAGTGTACCTGTCCCCACCGTGCTTTTGGTAACACAGTAAGGCAAACCTACCTCCACAGGCTCATAAGGTCACAGGATGATTCAGGTTGCAAGGGCTCTAGCCCAACCTGCTGCTCAAAGCGGGGTCAGCTGGGGGTTAGACAAGATTCTTCATGGATTTATGGAGTTTGGCCTTGAAAACCTCCAAGAATGGAGACTTCATGGTTCTGCTCAGAAATTCAGACCGGTAATAATGGCTGTCTCTTTACAGACAAAATAGACAAAGCTGTGTCACAAACRCCACAACTAACTCCACCTGCATAATGGCTTCGGTCCCCTAAATCCTCCCTGGTCCAAGAGTTCCACCTCTCCTCCCATTTCCAGGGCAGAGCAGGTGGGCTGGGCTGGGCTGTGGCTGATGCAGAGGTACAGGTTGGGTCTCTGTGCTCCTGGCATATCCGGCTGCTGCCAGGCACTACCTGTAACGCCTCCGTCTCACTGAGCTCTAATTTAAATCTTTCTATTCTACTCAGCTCCCAATTTCTGCACAACCTTAGGAATATAATATCTTTCAAAACTCTGGCATGCTCCAAATTTGGTTGAAATTGGCTAGTAGTTTCAAAATTTAGGGAGAAGCTGAGAGACTGATAGATAGACTGCAGGAATACATCAAGGTTCATTTCCTTAGGAAACAAGTCTGAGAATCCAATTATTGTATGATTTCTGTACAAGACTCCAAAACCTTGAAGCTGAGAAAATTGTAGCAAGCAGAATATTTCCTCAAACCAAGACGACATTCAAACTTTTTGGAATTAAAATGGCATTATTTCCATAGCAAATTTTCTTCCCAGTGGCATGGAAGTTACATCAGTTTTCGCTGTTACATGAGGACATTTAAATGTCTGTAGGCTTTTTAATCCAGCATCCTCAGTGTGATTACAATAATTTAGTTTGCCATGTAACACTCTAATAAGCAAAGTATGATTTGTGGGGAAAGGTAATATATTTTATGAGACTAACCAGTACTGTTGATTATCAAACAAGCTTTCAGGGACACAAGTTTCTGGTTTTTTCTTTCCAGGTTATTCACCTAGTTTAACAGTGGCTGTGTGCCTCACACCTTTCTGAAATAACTGCCTTAGACCGAGTCATGTGTAACTATTCCAATGAAAACAGGGAGTATTCCATAGAGAACAGGGGTCAGCCACCATTTCCAGGTGCCAGGGCAGTTTCCATGAAATAATACATGGAATTTCAGATTTTTCCCACCCAAATAGTATTACACAATTAAGGACCCTAATTAATACCCATGCCCTTCCTAGTTGTTCATAACCATTAATGCTTAAAGATAGGAAAGGCATTTTGAAAGCAATGCAACTTTAAATGGTAAAAATACTGGAAGGAAAAGCATAAAATATGTACAGCCAGTTCTCCAGGCTTCCCATTGATCTAATGATGCAAAGATCACTGCTGAGGATGTTATGAAATTACAGGCAATATAAAATAAAGTTGAGTTGAAAATTACAGATATATTGAAGATATCTGTTTAAAAAGAAGTCACACACTTTCCAGATGCAGTGTGCAGAAGAACTAGTTTGTCTGTTCTGCAAAGGAAAAAGGAGACGGAAAAGTTTATAAAGAACTTAAAAGAGAACTTAAAGAGAAAATGAAAAATTATGAGAATGATGATCATCAAAGTTATCTAAACAATGGAAAATACTTTGACTATTTTCAAATATTGTGTTTCAACTCTGATTCTTGTGTTTTGCATCTCTAAGGAAACAAAAACTCTCTTAACTAGCTTGAATTTTCAATACAAGTCCTGAACCAAAAAGTGAGATTAAAAAATAAATTTAAAAAAGAGCTTAAAAGAAAACATGTCAATATATATTTTTAATAAAAATTTAGAATTAAGAATTAGAACAACAACAAATCTTTTTCACATTTTCAAGTAAAATACATGTTATTTTTTAGATATTTGTAGTCAGCCCTAGGGTTTTATTAGGAGAAAGTCACTGTTTCTGGAGGATGTAATGGGCGCAGCTAGTCCATCATCAGGGGCTCTATTTCAGGTGGGCAAGTCAGGGTGCCTTCCAGAGAGGCAAAACAGCTGCCCTTGGTAAGGGTGGGAATTCATTTGGGGTCTGTTCCTAAGAAGCTTTGGGTGGGAAGGAAGTAACATGCTATAACCAGCTGGATGCTGCTAGTTCTTCCAGTGATTATTCTCTGGCCAGATTACTGGATGTGTCTGGGTAGAAATTCAGGCTACAGCTGGCAGATCATGCCCCCCTTCATTGGAAAACAGGGCGGCAGAAGGGAATGGTACAATCCCAGGTTTTAGCTTGAATTGATGTTATGACATGTAACAAATGGTCCATAACTGCTCACCCCCAGGGTTTCAGCAGCTGAGGAGGGGGTCAAGCCACTGTTACACTCGTGAAAGTGTCTTGTCTCCCCCTTACACCCATCCAGTCTATATTTTTCCTTTTTATTTTTCCTGACATGAATTCCAACTCATCTGTGCTTGTGAACACACGACCCTTTGTGAGCACCTACGGTGGCCTGAGGAAGCAGTGAAGATGCCATGAAAGACAATGAAGGCAAATGAATGGGAAGAAGACACAAGTGGGATCCCTTGTTGGTGGCCACGCCAGCTCAAGGAGGTCACAGAAATATGAGAACAGTTCTCAGCAGGAGCTGGAGACTACAGACACACAAAGTCAATTTCTGGGCTGCTCCCCTGTTCATTCTGCAGTCAGTGAAAATGGACAAACATCCTGGTGCTTCCTGATGCTTGATATACTCCTGGCTCCTTCAGTGATCTAGAACTCYTGGAATGGGCTGGTTGCTCCCGCTTCTGACAGACAAGGGCTTGTAGGTCTGTGCCCTGCCTTTGAACAGTGAATGTCAAGTAAAGGTCAATACATGTGTGTCTGACAGTGGTTTCTCTCGGCTAAAACGTTAGGCTGGAAGGAGCCATTTCATGGATGAGGCACCACTCCACAGAGTGGAGTGACCAATGGACCTGGTTTACAGCATGGGCTTGGCTCGCAGTAGCTGCCCTTGCTAGGACTGGCTGTTTGGGTCTTTTATCTTTTCTCATGTCACAGTCCAGCCTCTCCACTCCCTTTCCCCAAGCTGTGCTAACTCCTCAGGCAATCATCACAGAGTGCAGAGATATAATCTAAGCCCTGAGGCTTCGGTACACTGCTAAAAGCCCCTGTCTGCAAATCCAAACTTGCTCCACACCATGAAGTGCCAGGTCTGAGGCAGCTACCAGCTTTGTCTTTAATAATGAACCTCTGAGAATGTCTGATCTGCAGTATCTAAATGCAACCTAAATACAGCAATTTATCCTCATACACCAGCTCACTCATCGTTAACAGCAGGATTTTGAACTTGGCAAAGGTAGCTAAATCACTTTCTCACTTACGAAATTTTTTTCCTAAATCACAGACCTTTTCCTCTGAAAGATRTGATTGGAAGTGCCAGCTCCAGGCAGAGCTGAGGGGAGTAAGCAGGTTGTTAGTAGTTGTCAGAAGAGGTGCCTGCCTGTCTCCTTTGTTGTGCAGAGTTTGTGACGTGGTGTTATATTAAGTCTCATTTTATAGTGTCACCTGTGGTGGGTTGACCCTGGCTGGGTCAGATGCCCAAGAAGATGCTCTGCCTGCCCTCCTCAGCTGGACAGGGGAGAGTAAAGAGAACAAAAGGTGGTTGAGATAAGGACAGGGACAGATCACTGAGCAATTACAGTCATGGGCTTCCCACAAGGTCACAACCTCCTTTGGGCATCCCCCTACTCCAGCATGGGGTCCTGCACAGACTGCAGGTGGATCTCTGCTCCCYTGTGCCCTCCATGGGCTGCAGGGTCACAGCTTCCTCGCCATGGGCTGCACCACAGGCTGCAGGTGAGTCTCTGCTCTGGTGCATGGAGCACCTTCTGCCCCTCCTTATTCACTACCAAGTTGTTTCTCTTATGCGTTCTCACTCCTCTCTCCAGCTGCAGTTGTGCAATTTTTTTCCCCATTCTTAAATTCACTATCTCAGAGGTGTTACAACCACCACTGATGGGCTCAGCCTTGGCCAGCTGCGGGTCTGTCCTGGACCTGGTTGGCATTGGCTCTACTGGACATGGGGGAAGTTTCTGGCAGCTTCTCAGAGAAGTCACCCCTGTAGCCCCCACCCTCCCCCCCCACCAAAATCTGGCCATGCAAACCCAGTACATGACCAAATGGTTTGGATTTTACCGTGAGAAAGAGGTTAGTCTACATCCCATAGGAATCGACTGGTAAGGCTTCTTATTACAAAAATCAGAGGCCTTCTCTGAAAGATCCCTTCATTTGGATGTTTGAAAAGATTACAGCTGAATGAATGGAAAGAAAAAGCTGTTCATGCTACAGTGGTACAGAAACTTTATAGGTGGGTGGAGCACAAAATAGTGGTAACAAAAAGAGGGAACTTTTTCATCACGTTTTACCTTTGCAGAGTGACTTCCTTATTCAAATAACCGTAAGGTGTGCATATAAACACTTCTTTGCRCTGATACCTTGAGGGATCTATAACCTTTCTTTCACCAGTTTGAATGTCTTGTCACAGCAATTTGAAAATTTAGCAGAGAAAATTACTCAATCACAGCATGTCTTACAGCATGTTTTCTGCTGCAGTGCACTCCAGACCATGGAATTCCTCTGTGTTACAAGTCTCAGCACAGCCTCTCAGATCTTGTTTGTTTGGGTTTTTTATTGTTTGGTTACAGAGAAGCCACATGTTTCACATATGGTTGCAGTCTGAAAGGAGATATTTTTAAATGACATAACGAATTCCATGTTACTTAACAATGGTAAATTGGATTTGATACATTTATAAATGAAATGGATGATTTTATACTTGAAAGGCTGAAAGCTCAGCCTGGCATATGAAAGCCAAACCACACTTTGTCATCCTCACACAAAGAGGGTTGGAACAATCTTCTCTCCATGTCCATGGTTTGTACAGGAAGATATAGTGGGTTCCACATGTAGTAATAGAAACTGTGGTAGGTCACTGGGAAACACTTCTGAAGAAAATTAGCTAAGCACTCACAAAAACTGACGTAAGAGGGAATGTCCTTCACTGTAGGGATTTATAAACAGTGCAGTCAAAAATCTGGCAGGAATAATGGTGTCCATCACTGTGTAACACATCAGGGAAATGATCTAAATGATCTCTTKCATGGAGTCCCACCTGGTCCCATGGTCTGTGATATGGGTTATTAATAATGAAGACTCCTCAGCCATAATAAATATCCTTCCATAACAAAAACCTGTAATAAAACCACAACCACGCCTGGGGTTACTCTGTGTCTTCAGACAGTATTATCAGTTTCACTCTTCTCTCTTTGGTATTCATTTTTTGTACCAAGTAGCCTCTTCTTTTCCTGAATTGGTAATGTGTTTTGTGGTGCTTCTTCACCTCCTTCTGTGTCATTTTCTTCCTCACAAATGTGTATTTCCCACTTGTACTCTGATTTTTTGTTATACAGCTTGTAGCATGAAGCAGCCTCTAGTTTGTGCTGTTATATACTCATTTCCTTGCACTAGGAAGAAACAAAGCCTTTCCTAGAGAGTAATTGTTGTAGGTGAAACCAAAAAAGTGGAACAATAAAAGTTTTATGGGAATGTGCCCAGTAACATGACACATGTCCAGTAGTGCACATCAAACCCCATAAGTAAAACTCCCACTGAACTGCATGAGAGGGGACTGACAGGTGTGCTATAGGGCATAGGAATGATGCTGGGTGGGCAGAGATGTCCTCTTCAACCACTGGCCTCCAGAATCCAACTCAAATGTGCTTCAGGTTAAAAGGGACTCTGCCCTTCAGTTGCATCCTTGCACTCCAAAGTCTACACAACCCTACTTGGGCTATACAAGCTGCAGCCTCTGGCCTGGAGCCTGTGTTCCCCTCACCATGACCCTAAAATTTTGGGTTTTCTTCCTCTGATAATTTTTCCCACAGAGCAGAAGATTTCCCCCAGGAGTTTCAATTTCATGCACTTTAGTCATAGTCAAAACACAATGGAAGAGAATTTCAGGGTCACCGCTGAGGGTTTTGTACCCAGCTCCCATGGGAAGTCAGTAGGAACACGAACAGGAATATTGTTGCATTTCATCACTAGAAGTTTGACCTTTGAGAATTTGTTCTTCTCTCTTGGTCCTTGTAGCTGTATTGAAACTCTCAAGTACATAGTGAAGTTCAAAGGAAGAACTTTTTCTTGGAACCAGAAGAGCATCATGACAGTATCTAATTATCATTGCACTGCAGTAAAATTGGCAGGATATGTTCCAAACTCTTTAAATATCCAGCCGTAATATTTGACCTGCTGACTCTCTGTGCAATGGATTTGACAGTCTATGCTAACCTATACAAAAAGAGAGATTTTCACATCTTTTAAACTTGCTGTTCTTTTCATTTAATTGACTGACCCTGTTCTCATATTAGGGGACACATTAGAAACCTGTCTCCCAGGAGAACCTGCACCTCTTGCTGACATTCCAGTCACAGGTTGTCAGACTCCTCCAGGAATATGAAAATATTGGTGGTGTGCCTTCACACTGAACCTGGCAATTGCTTTTCTTCAGACTTGCAACACATCAAACAAATTATTTTCAATTTAATGTTCTCTTCTACTGAAATATGTGTGAGATATTTTGTCATCATCGTTTATAGTGCAATCAGACACCAAAAATAGGAAGCATTGTATAGAAATAATTTGTATGGAAAGATTTTGTACAGACAGCAAATTCCTGGTATTTCTTATGTCCAGTGCAGAAATTTAACTGACACTCCCCAATGAAGTGTTGGTCATGAGTCAGGATTTTCCAGTGCACTGGCCCAAAATTTTCTAATAGAGGGAAAATAATTAAACTCTCAAAAAATGTATTGCCTACTGCACTGAAATATGACCTTAATATACAGTAAACAAGAACCTGGCTATAAAGAAGTGCGGATTTTATACTCAAGAAAAAAAAAGGAAAAACTGATGTGATATTGTGGTGTCACTTTAGCTTGAGAACTTTGGGTGGCATCTCTAAGTTATACTGGCCACTTTCAGTGATACAGAAATATATGCTCTGATAATTCCTTGGCACCCTCTGTGTTGTGCAAAATATTTGGCTGGTGACAATAAATCTACTCCAAGAAATGATGTCAGGAAATAAGTAATGTCTAATAAGAAGAAAGGCATTTTCGAGCAGGGTTTTTTATAACTCTACTGCCAGGAATGGGCACTTTTGGTTCCTCCCCTCTGCATTACATCGAAGGATTTATATTATTTATTTTCTTAAACTAAAAGTTCAAGACCATTAAGGAACTGCAGTTCATCTTTAAGATGAATTGCAAACCAGTTGTGCAGTATTTCACATTAATGATCCAGTGCCTACTGAACAGCATGCAGAGAAGCAGGATACCAGTTCCCTCTTTGCTAAACACAGCAAAATAGTGCAATCTAGAATCCAATTAACATTGATAGAAATGTGCAATGATTCCAGTTGTCTAAACTAAAAGTTATGAATAGCTTAATCAAGCAATTTAAACCTTTCCAGACTGCAACCGAGTTCTACACAAATCACAACTTGAAGGCTTACCAGTCAGAGTTCAAAGTTACAGGTCCTCTGTAAACAGCCACCCAATGAAATAGTGAGCATTTAAAACTCCTGTTATTTGAATTTTATAGGAGACTACATCTATCACTAGGTAGTTCCATTTTCCAGAAAAAGATATATGCTATGCTAGGAATTATTTCAGCCTTCATGAATTTCTTATTTGAATTATTAGTGTGCACCCAGTGTGGGTTGCAACATCTTGTGTAACAGATGAAATCTGGGTTTTAAATGATCAGTGGTTAACAAATAGCTTTTAGGCTAATTAATGAGAGCTAAGGAAAGGATTGTTTCTTACCCTGTATCTAGTAGGAGRGGGGATGAAATAGGTTGAAGAGCATATCCTCATGCCAGGCACAGAATTTTGGCTGTTGAAGTAAGGTGATACTGGCCAGGGACTCAACAGATGCCTTTACGCTGTGATCATACTTATGTTATGATCAGACTTATGTTTTTATCGTGTTTTGTTTCCAATTMAAAATGGCTAAGAACCTACACAAAATGTTAAGTAAGTGAGAGAAGTCTCTTACCCTTTTTAAAAAACTGTAGGCAGGGGAAACTACACTGGTTTCCTACACTTTTCTTTCTGAGTTGAACTATTATTTTGACCAGGAAATGCATCTGTAAAGCACTGAACGATCCTTTGTTGTGTGTATGTGGTTAGAAGGTCACATAACAATGCTGAGTCTGTAGGTTGTTCAGAGAATGAATACAAGGAGGTAATTCCTGTGGATATGTCTGTCTGTGAGGCAACGTGGGGAGGGGAAAGCAGGTTTCCTGTTAGGTGCCCCATATCCCTGTGTTTCCCTTTCCTGAAGTTCAGTGTGAGCTGAGCTGCAGCTGTCTGCCAAGAATAACAGCAGGGCTCTCAGACAATGATTTAAGTGTAGTAAAAGACAAAGGAGTTRTTCTTGGCTTTGCAACACAATTGCTTATTAGTACTTCTAGCCTATGGCAGACCAGGCAGATAACCAGACATTTGACTTCTCTATTATTAACAACAGCTTCTTCCTGTTTCAAATCCTTCTGGGCCCTCCAATAGCAATTTTCTCTCAGAACACAATAAGAAAACCTCTGACTCTTTCAGATGTACAAGTTCTTTTTTTAAGCAGGAGTGTTAACAGGGACTCCGACAGAAATCAGCCATCACTCACAAGGAAGAGCTGCTTACGAAGTTTTCAACATGTGGTTGTTGCCATTATTTAACCAGACCATGCTATTGAAAAACATAAGGCTGAACTGCAGCAAAAGAGATGTTTTGGAAGAGATGAAGAGTGATGCACGGATACAGGCACCAAAACATGCACAATACATACACATTTCAAATGAAGAGTAGTTCACCACATGTCTTAGCACTTTGCCAGACCAGGACAATGTTGTGACGCTGATTAAACTTTCCTGGTGGTCTCTGTGGCCACCTAAGACACTTAACTCATATTCAATAAGAATAGCTCATTGCTGTGTGAGGCTTCACTGAGGTCTCCATGCCCACATGCCCTACTCACAGCAGGATGCTCTACAGGCAAGGTTTGTCCCTTGTACTCAACAGCCATTCGGCAGCTGATGGTGTCATTCCCTGTACAGAGTGTTTTAAAGGTAAGTTAAGAATGTAAAATATCTTTGAAGAAAATAAGAGAATGCTTTCTTCAGAGAAGATTGCAGAGGAATATAAACCAATTTGTGGTCACTGGCTTGTTGGAAAAATATAACTAGAACAAATAATTGTTTCTCTAAAAGTTATGTAAATGCTCTAGTGCCTGCATTGATTTCTGCTCTCATCACACTTCTTTAGCCATACTAGGTTTGCTATTAAATCTCACAACTCTTTCATTTGATTCTGCTGAGGTGCTGGGAAGCTCAAGGAGTGTTCAATAGCAGACATCTCAGCATCATGAAGCCAACAGAAGTGCCCTGAACGCCTTATCTGAACCAGAGAGTTCTACCTCTTCAAAGCCTTCCAAGAGAGGTATTTACAGTACTTGCTGCGCTGCAGGACTCCCAGGAAAGCAGCGCTACATGAGCTGGTGGTATTTGTTGGAGATATTTATTCTGCAGTAAACTTAACTTTTAGACTCCCTCTCTCTCTTCTGACATGCACAGGCTCCCTGCCCCTTCCTGTGGGACACATGAAGGGCAGACATGAGAGCAGAGGTGTGCCAAAGCAGGAACATGAGCCCTCTTCAGAGCCCAGCCGTGATCGTCCGCACATCACCTTGGGAGCCATCACTCTCCACGAACTGAGCCGACTGCAAACTGCTCCTGACAGTTTAATTTCTCCAGGGGATGTCTTTAATGGACAGGCTCTGCATATATCCTATTGACTTTTATGAAGGGCGTCACACTTCTGTTCTTTTTGTCTTGTAGTGGGAAGCTCGTGAAGTATAACAGAGCGACAAAGCCATTCGGATAAAGAAAGCATGAAGAATCTTATGTAGATAATTCGTTTTTTGCAGTTAAAAACAAAGTTTAAAAATGGAAGTACGAGTAGAAGCCCCACAAAAAACAGACTTGAAGAAATGGAGCAGTAAACCAGTATAATCGCCATTTACACATCGATACTTTTTCTGGACTTCTGATGACACACTGGGAATGACACTCAAAAAGCAGATAGTGAAACAGGGAACATGGCAAAAAGGTTGATCTGCAGAACAAAGCAAAAGGGAGGTATCACCTCCATGAAGGTTTGGTTGATTTGGAACAGATGTAGCAGGAAGAGTGCGGAGCAGATTTCAGTAACCAGAATGTGTAGAGATTATATAAAATACTAAAGAGTCTGAAAAGCATCTCCCTCCTCCCATAGGGAAATAAAGATACCACCAAGGGAATGTACCACATTAAAATTTGACATGAGCAAGTGGCTGATTTCTTCATAGGCTTCAACTGACTATTTAAAAAATTACAATGGTTATACTCCCTCCTTACCATCTTTTTGCCTGCTTCTTCTCTGGGGTCATGTATTGTCCACTTCATTGTGTTTTACTTATTTTATCAGCCCTTGTTTCTGCTGGGGAGCCCAGAAAAGGGCATTTTACATAGAAAAGGTGTTAACTGAGCAAAACATGAACATGATCCTTTGCAGTGGAAGGGAAGATTTTTCTTTCTGCAGTCAAGGGTTCATTTATGTGCCTGCCACGCAACTACAGGTGCAGGAAGAGAACAACACAAGCAGTAGAGCTCATTTTTGTGGCCGTACTCCTCACCCAGGCCAACAGTGTACTTCAAAAGAAGGGGCTGCATTTCATGAGATCCTCTTTTTAGATCATGAGTAAGTTCTCCTTACTTGTAATTTCGRAGATGATTATGCTGGAGAAAAAATGTCAAAAAAAATGTGAAAGTCCAAGAAAATATTGGAGATCAAACAGAGACAGGTGAGTAGGACTCAAGTTTAAGTTCAACTTGACTTCCTGCAGCAGAACCAACAGAGGAAATGGAGGACAAATGTAAAATGCATTTCTTCATGCCATGAACAAAAGAGTAAAACCAGAACAATTATTACTTTTACATCTTCTGTTGAGAAACTGTACTGGATGGTGTTAACTAGAATGAGGATCTGCCTTGTCCAAGTATATATGGAGCTATAACATGGGAGGATTTTTAGATGCTTCAGTGAAAGGTGGGCCAGAAGGGATTGAGGATAAGACCAGTAGGAGCAGAAAACTGGTTGTGACGCGAGTCATTACACACTTAGTATTGACTTCTCTGTCAGATTAAATCTGTTACACAGCAGAGGCAACAACACTCCTGTCATACCACATATTTCTAACTGAAAAAAACCTTGCCAGGAAGATAATATTGGCTGCTATGATTCCAGGATCATCTGAAGAATAGCAGGAGAATTTGTGAACTTAAAGCTGCTCTTTATGAYCTTCACTTGATCTCGGACATGAAGAAAATCTAGTCATTAATCTGGACTCCATGACCTCCATGTAGGTCTGGAATTTGCAAAACAGCTCAAACCACAAACTGTGTAGTTTCCTTCCTACAGCAAACGTCTCCCTTCCTAAAGGAGTGGGAATCCATAAAAATTCTAGTAAAAATATCAGTAAATTCTATAGGTACTTCACACTGTAAGCACCATTTGTTTTCTGGCCCTGGAAATAGTCGATTGAATGATCCTTTAAACCTCTTACCTGAATCTGCTGCAGTTCCTTGGAGATAGTCCATGAATTGTAGTGGGTGTTGGATTAGCTCCTGAGGGACTAATTTCCYAAGCAGTAAAAGATGGGATGCTGATTTGCATGGGAAAGAGGCTGTCCAGGTGGGTGAGGGACATTTTGTTATACAACCAGAGATCTCTGTGTGGCATCAACCCACGGTGGCAATAGGCCAGTAGGAGGCAAGAAGAGGGGACTACCACCGCCCTTGCCTTGCCAATTGTAATTAGAGATAAGACTTCCCAGCCTGATTTTCATGACATCTTGGGCCAAACCCTGCAGTCCTTGCCTRGTTAGCATTCAGACAGACCTCTCCCTCAAATCGGAGGAAGCTCCAGATAAGAAAATGCAGTTGGGGTGAAGAGCCAGTTGCCTTTTAACCACATTTTCCTATCGAAATCGACTCCACACTCTGCTGGTGTGACAGATGGCTTTTGGCACTGGTGTCAGCAGGCAGCAGGAGAGACAGCTGGAAGTTTGCAGGACGCGTTCCAGTCTCCCTCGGCCCCTCCTGCGTGGGAGACAGATGTGTTTGCCTTGCAGATGCCCCAAAAGGCATCCTGAATCCTGCCCCAAARGCAGGCCTGGGTGCTGGTGCAGGGTTTGGTCTGCCAGTCCCCTCTCAGCTGGCCAAGAGTTTTGTGAATGCGTCACCTATGAGAACTGGGTAGATGGCAAATTTTACTATTTCTATTTGTCTTCTATTTCATTATCCTCTTAACTTTTTAATTTGACTGCTCTAATAAAATAATCAAATTTTATGAGGCTTGCTTTTTTCTGCTGGGTAGGCAAACATCACAGATATCAAATTGGAATACAAAGGCAAATACTTGGGATCATCAGGACATCCTGTATCCATAGTGATTCATTTATAATGCATTAAAGTTATAGTGCTATAGGCTAGTTTAACTGTTCAAACACATTATGAGGAGTGTTTCAGATAACTCCATCTTGGGAATGAGACATATTTCAGAAAGTGATGTGTTCAGGGAGCATAAAAATCAAAATGTGTTGTCATGAATGGTTTCAATAGGTGATCTGAGATTTAGGCATCCTGGAGGCAACATTAATTTAGTCTTCCAACCATTTTGTCGTATTTACTGCTCAAATTTCTTGAAAAACATGAAAAATAATTTGAGGGGGCACATTTCTTGCTAAAGCCAGTGTTTTTTTGTTTTCCAACATACAAACTTAATAGAGACAAGGAACAAATCTTTGCCTTTATGTTCTATGAAATAGAAAAATCATTCTGCAGTAATTTTTTATCCTTTCTTTTGGTGGCAATGTTTATTAACAGGCTTGGAGCCCTGATGGGCCCAGGCAAAGCTTAATAATGTCTGACAAGCCGTTCACAGTAAAACTGGTTAATGTCACCTTCACTTAGCTGAGATGATTTAACTTCTCTTGCCCCTTAGCCCATTATGTCAAAGAGGAAACAATAAATATTTGGGAAATAAAAATTAGCTCTACTTCTGTGTTGAMATGGAAGCAATACAATAAACAAAACCAGTTCATTTTCCATACACTGTTTAAAGCAGGAAATTTTCTTTTTACAGCAAAACTCCACATTGGATAGACAACCTAATCCCACAGCATTTACTGAGGAAAATGCCCACAGGACTGGAGATCCCTAATGCACAGGAAAAGTCACATACATTTCTCTCTTCTGAATGATACTGGAAAGCCTTTGCAGGTTCATTGAATCTATTTCTGTCAAATAGTTTTCACAGTCAGGTATATAAGGAAATTACAATTTAAGATAGACAAAAATGTCCCAAATTATTAGTCTTAACTGTGTTGTCTTCAAAGATGCAAGTGGGGAAAATAAAAAAAACAGTAAATGAACAGTAGACATTATGAACTTTAGCTTCTAATTTTTCTGCCTGTCCTTGTGGGAAGAGCTTCCAAGGGAAATTGAACTATTGAAAATTAGTCCATATTTTATGCCAATAGGAATGATAAAAAAATGAAACTGATTGTAAGATAGCAAAATTATTGTAACAGAGAACATATTCTTGTGTTTACCATGGATTATTTCAATATTAATAAATGGTGAAAGTAGCTAATTGCTATGATAATAAAGTACTTACTGTAATATTAAATTCAGGTGTATCCAAAAGAAGGCACCCTAAGACAACCATGGATTTAAAACCTGAGTTGAGTATTATTTTTCCCTGATTTCCAGAATTACATTATTTCTCTGTACAGGAAAACATCATCTAAATAAACAGGCTGTGGTTTTCAACCAGAGACACCACGACCTTTAATCAAATTGTATTTTACCTCATTACAGGAAAAACATAAATAAAATTCTCATCCAGTCTTATGTTGCCTTTCCAGCAATGCGATGAAAGTGCCATGTCCTAAATGTGAAGTTTATTTCCCCCAGATTTTGATGTGTGGTTATTTTCTCACTTTTCATAGACTTGGAGTTGGGTTGAGCAGAGATCTGAGGATGTGATGATGAGATAAAATTCCTGAGGAAGCAAAGGGCTTTTTCCACTTTGGGGTTCCTATATATCTTTTTCTACACTATTGTGGGAAGAGAAAAACTTAACTTTTAGGGCTTTGCCACATTTTTGACCTGTTTGTAGATCTCTTTCCCACCTCATCTTATTAACTCGTTTATGTGAATTAATAACACATACACATTAGAGCTGGAATCCAGTTTTTGCTTTTGTGGCAGGAATTTATCAGAATGGATTTTTGTTTTATTTAACCCCCTTCTCTGAGATATTCCTTCAGTATTCTCAGGGGTTTATATAACGTGAAACTGTTTCAAATAGGTCAAATACTTTTATTCTTTCTATAACTACTTTTAAGCTTGATTCTGCACAATTTTATGTAAGTAATCCTTGAAGATTGTATGACTTTCTGTCAGAGGCTTTCTTTTCTGAAGTTGTGTCTGTAACCAAGAAAAGTTTCCAAATTAATATGTGTTTATTCCCAAAGCAGTTATGAGTAACTCTTTATAGCATTTTATGACTGTGCTATATGTACATAAAGTATTTAATATTCAGTTTAAAAACAGAAAGTAAAGATCTTTAGCACTTTCAAGGGCACAGCTCAGAAAAGGAAGTCCAGTTTCTCAAAGATCACTAAATTTCCCACCTCTATGAGGACACCTAAAGGGATGGAATTAAACAATCTTAAAGAACCCTTCCTCATGACTTTCTGGATGTGAAGGTTTAAACTCTTTAAAGATAATTATTTTAACAAGTCTCTTAGGTGTTTACACTGCTCCAAGAAATGAGCTTGTATTGGGATCTCAGCTTCCACTTGGCTGCTTCCAGCACTCAAACTCATTTGTCCTGACCCAGCTGCCCATTGCAGTGTAGACTGCACTCCAGGTAATAAGAGAGGAAGGAAAAGGAGCAGTTTTATGACTTGTTTTTATGGCTAGTGGTAATATTCACTACATAGAAGTCCCTCTGAAGCATTCTGACAGAAGAGGACATAAATATTTAAATTTCTGTTTGGTATAAGATTTCCAAAACAAAAAAATAGGATCATGTCTATCATACCTATGATATCATCTGTTTGTCCAATAAAATTTGTCTTATCCTTTGATAAAACCAAGCATCAACGATTTGGTTTGTTTGCATCCTGAACAAATATGTCAGGATTTATGGGCTGACATTTGCAGTCTATTTGCATCCTTGAAACTAACAGTTTCTATTTCAGATTGTGTATAAACCACAAAACATTAAACAGTTTACATGCATTTTTCAAAATATGTAATGAAAAAAAGTAAAGAAAGTTAGAGCACAGTTGGATTCTATAAAAACTGGTTTTTAGAGTCTTTCTTCAATGCAATTTTCTATAATAAATATTATTTTATGACCCTTCTAGGGTCATATAATAAATATAATAAATAAGATTTCTGCAATGAATATTATATTATGACCCTTCTAGGCATTTGGATTATTCCTGTGAGATAGTTAGCTGAAAATTTCCAGAATATCACAGCAGTTAATGAAACAAACAACCAAGCATGAATGTTACTCAGCTTTCAAACACTGTATTTTTACTTCTTTTTTTTTTTTACACTGCATAAAAGTTTCAGTAAGACTGCAATGACCTAACAAATAAAACCAAATTATAATAGGATAAGTAGTTGGGGTTTTTTGCGATGTAATTGAGTTCAGTCCCTGAGAGAAGAATCAATCAGAAGAAACTTTTTTATTGAAATTGTTTTATTCCAGATGTGAAGCAGCAAAAGACTCCAGGGGATTTGTATCTTTGTGTTATTCTCAATGATATGAGCAGCAAGGGAGTGAAATTATCATGCAGTCTATGGGATAAAGGAGCTGACGGGGGAGCTAAACCAGGTAAGAGAACAAGGTTGCTCCAGGACTGGAACCACCGTGGGAAAGAGTGAGTTGATTGAATGGATTTGGAGACTGGGTTCTCTCCTTTTTGCTGAGATATTCTAAAATCATATTTCCAAAAATGTTGCCTGCCTGTGAATAAAGAAGGGCACCTTGTCCAGGGCTGTCAGTCCGGTGCCCTCCATGAACATGGTGTGTGATTGCTTTGCCACAACGAAGAATTGGATTTGGGCTTGGGCAAGTACTTTCATATTTCTTGTAACACATTTTTAAACACAAATCAGCTGGTTGGTTCTGCTTTACCTCCTCTAGAGGTGGAGTCACATGAGAACAGGACCTGCCCTGGAGGTTGGTGTAGGTGGTTCCTGGGTTACCATAGTCATTCTCAGCGTCTACTTCTGAACTTGACTGCAACTGGAAGAGCTGAATGAGCCATTTGCCAGTCAAAGAGCAAATGATTAAGCAGAGATGGGTTGATTTATTCTACCAGCCCATTGCAGCTGTTTCTCTCGTTCCAGATGGGGTGATTCCACACCATAAACAAAGAGGGGAAAACAGAATGCTGTGATCTCGTGATTGTTTGGTGCATCCAGAAGCTATAACACAGAGATGTCTTATTCAGCTTAGTTTTAGGAAGGAAGAAATGCACCACACCCAAAGAAGAGACATCAACACTGATTTGAGGCAGGGTAACCAAGTCTGGCCAGGAGAAAAAAATATTTTAGGGTTGCTTGTAGGTGTGAAGCCAAACAATTTTTCAAGATCTGCGGCTTTTCCATGATGAACAAATATTTGAGGGCAAGTCCATCTGTTCTGATTTCCATGAGGTGAAGGTTCAATCCCATAGCTGGATATTAGATGAAGGCAGGATTTATATTATTGCTGCAGATAGCAAATGATTTGGCCATTTTGGTGAAGATTCAGTTTGCAGCTGGTAAAAACTTGTATGCATCTCTGCAGAACCTCTAACATGTTGTCAGGCCTATTTTGCAAAGGGGAAAGTTACGTCAGTGAGGAGGCACTGGACTGTGGTATAACAAGAATTCAGAAAGTGTAGCTGAATGTATGACTGATGAAGTTTTTTAAAGGATGCAGCCATCTCACTTGGTACCAGGCTAGACTTATCCTTATATTACCCCATTGACTTAAACCCAAACATGCATTTGACTCATTGTTAATGCTGCTGGGGTTTTTTTGGAATATTTAGTTCTGCAGTTATCCTCTGAGGCCCAGGAGAAATTTGCCTGGTGGTGGGAACAGTACAGGATATGTTGGGTTTGGCTGGGATGACTGTGTTGGCTGCTCACAGAGTGTTCTCATGTCTCCTTGCTCTTGCATTCAGCTTTGTTCCTTGGGAGTTGTGACTTTAGTGGGAGTTTTCACATACATTCAAAAGAAATCTGTAACTGGGGACTCAAATACATTTGAAAACTCAATGCTTTCTGACACAGATTTTATAAAAAGCCCAAATGAGAGTCATGGAGAAACTGTCTTTGACATAATACTGTTTTCTGACAAGATGTGTTTCTTTGGGAAAATGGTGAATCATCTCTAATGTTTTGTAAGATGTTGACCTCCCTGGTGATGTAGCACACACAGCCACCTTTCTCCTCGTTCAGTAAGGAAGCCACCAGTTCATTTATTGCTGTGATTAGTGTTATGTCTGGTTATTTTTCAAAGCCCAATGTTTAAAACTTTCTAGTTCTCTTAATTTCTAAATTCAGCATAAAAACATGAAAAGCCAAGGGCTACAAGACCAAAAGAAAACTGTTAAGAAGAGAAGAAAAAGACAGAAAAGAAATATTACTCAGGTGTTGTTTAACTTCACCATATAAACCATGGGGATTAAATGACTTTCAGATATCACCTAGTTGGATTTCTTGTCCCTACAATTCACAAGTGAAGAGAGAATGATGACCCACGTGGGTGTGCACACCTTAGGTCCCTTTCCCAAATGGAGTTACAGGCTTGTCCTGACTTTGGACACTCCTTGAGGGGGCTCAGTGTCCGCTAATGTGTGGAGGAGAGCATCCCCCTGGCTCATACAGCTGCCTCTGTGCACAACTCAGGCTTTTGAGAAATCACATGAAGGACAGAGGGACTGCAGAGTCATTGTTCATGGTACAGATGAAAACTTTGATAGAAGGCAGCAAAACAACGATGGGTGTTGATGATAATGACGACAACACTTACAAATTAGCACATCTCCCTGGAATTTCCTAAGCCCTTAGGCACCTAAAGCCTAGGAACTCTTTTCAGTCATGAGGGGAGTTGAGGAACTCATGTGTGGCTAACTAAGAAACTTGATTAATTCACCATCTCTGTGGCACAAGAAGCACAGGAAAAGTCAATGAGTAGTGCAGAAGCTGAAAAGCCAACAGCTGAGATCAGAAAAGCAGGATCCGACTAAATTACACCACTTACGATCCTAACTCCTGTTAACTTCCAAAGMAGTGCATTAAGTTTTCCAATCCTCTCTCAGTTCCAGTTATTCCTTTCAATTCTGTCCGCCATATGGAAAACGGTGAAGATATGGACATTTTTACATATCAAGCATCTTCTGATTTCTGATTAGGGCATCATCTTTTTCAGAGGATCCCAGTTCATCCTAGTTTCTGAAAATTACTTTGAAAAGAACGGAAAAATTATGCCAGAATTTTCATCATAATCCAGGTTTAGGAGTTGGGTGTTTTTGTTATATAAGTACAGCTTTATCTATCAGGCTGAATACAGAAGCAGGGCTCTTGTGCAAAGAACATCTCACAGCATGGCACCCTTGCCCAAACTTCAGGGCAAGAGTATAAAATTATACTCAATTCTGTCTCTCATTTTTATTCAAATGATGAATAGGAAATCAACACTATGTACTGTGCTTCAGGGTGTCTTCATAAGACTATTTGTATCCAGAAGTGTAGATAAACTAAACCTCAATTAGCCAAATCTGGTTATAATCCCTCCCTATGGGCACTCAGCATATTTAAAAAGAGGTAGCACCATAACTTGTTAATTGAGATAAAAAAAGAGCAATAAAGCTGTCTGCTTAGAAGGCAAAGCACAGCTCATGATCTCTGCCTGCTGGATTCCTGAAGTATTCTGGACTATCATAAGCCTTTATTGCATCAGCCCCACTCATTTCAAATTCCAGGGCTGGTCCTTAGACCCAGGTACTCCAGATACCTGCACAGTTCACAACTGAGCACCCAGTTTTGCTCTCATTGAAATGGTCTTACCTATTTCCTGTATTTTGCTTACTTTTGTGCAAGTGGGTGAAAAAGATTTCAGAATAAGAAATATTTCAAACAAGTACTGTCAGCTTCTGGGCCTGAACTCACCTCTATGTATATAGTGTAAATCCTCTAAATAAAGATCTGTTTCCATGATTTATAATTCCTTTGTGGAGTATTGTGTTCAAAATAGACCTGTGTATATCAGGATGCCTTAAGGATGCACAGTTGCCTCTACTACAGTTGTGAAACAGGACAGAAATAGGGTTCTTCATGTTACACAGTGGTTGCTTTATTCCCAGCATCTCTAAAGTCCCATTTTGACCCTTGATAATGCCTTTGCTTCCCCCATCACTTAAGACTATCCCTTCTATTGGTGTAGCAGTACTATTATAGCTCATGAACTTACAACATTTTAAAGTATAGGGAAAATATAGTCCCAGCACAAAGCTAAAGGAAAGCAAGTGTGCTGTTAGTCTGTCATTCAGCCTCTTCCTTTCAAGTCTTTCTACATCTAAGTTGTTTCAGAAGCAATAAAAAGAAGCATTATGTGTGTCAGTACTTGTTAGAAAGTTGTTTAGTTTATGGCTAAAATATATGAAGTTACTGGATTTAGAAAGAGCCCAAAATCCTCAGTTACATGGTGTTATTCAACAGGATGAATGAAGAATCTGGTCAAGTAAATTACCTCCTCGTGCCAGCTGTTCCCTCTAATTTTCTTGTGATTTCCACCACTCTTGTATATACATATTTAAACTCTTCTTTAAGTGTTTTCCGCTTCAAAGAAAAAGGCTTACCAAATTTCCACTTAGAAATCAAACACCTGATAAAGTATTGCATTTCAAGTACCTGATTGTTGTCTCAAATAATTTTTTTGCTGTGAATAAAGCAGCCCTGAGGAGATTTAACTCTAACATTATCCCTGTCAATTTGAAGTTCATTTGCCTGCAGGTCTGTGACAGATGCTGTTATATCTCACTGGGTCCTGAGGTTTTATGAGTGATTTCTGAATTTTAAAAAATCCCAAACAACTATTTTAAGCATCAGTTGTTTTTTTTTTCTCAAACTGCTTTTTATAGGGGAAAAAATTATGGATTTTGATTATTTCAAGAGTATACTTTTAGAAATAACGGTTGGTGTAACATAGGTAGGCTGGCATTTTAGAGTTATACTGAAGTAACTGTTCTTGCATCTTTCTCTGCTGTAGTTTTATGTGTTGAAGTTGTTTATGAGATGGTGCTAACACTGTGGAAGGAGGGACAAGTTCCCAGTCTGACCTCAACCCAACATAAATCAAGAGCAACCCTTGCCAAAGCACATTATAAGATTGGTGAAACAGAGCAGATTCCAGCCCAGTCTGACTCCTCTTAAACAGTGCTTTGTGTCAAGTGTGGAAGCACTTTTAATGGCTTTGGATAACCATTCATCTGAGCAGTGTGATTCATGGCTCTGTCAAACGTGGTGTCATGCCATCTTTCCTCAAATTTTTTTTCTATCATTTTCTGTTCTTTATAAAGACCAATGTAGCATTTTAATGTGAATTGGCTCATGAGGAAGAAAGATACTTTCTATGAGGATATTTAGGTGAAAGTTAAGGACAAATTTTTGTGTGAGTCAACTAGTTCAGCCCACACCAGCCATAAATGAGCATGAGAGCTGGTGGGTGAATAAGAATTTACTCAACAGCTTGCATGGTCTGGAGYTCACATGCAGTTGCACCTGACTGTCCATGGGATATTGTGTCAACACTGAGAAAAAATATGGTTTCTAATCTACACTTGCAACCTTTTAAAGTTATCTGAAGGAAGGTGATGTCTTCAGAAGCTGTCAGAAGGCAAGACATTTGGCTAACACCAGGAGGGACCACACTGAACCCTGATCAGGAATTTTCTAGAACAACATTGTAAGCATAAGAACTGTTTCTGTTTTCTGATTGATTTCTAATATGACCACAAGTCTTCTCCTGGACTAGAGAAAAAAATTWAAAAAAATGTTTTGTTCAAATTAGTCCAGTTCTCAAAAGGTGTTTTCTTGCTATAAAGGCATTTTGTCTGAAAGTCGCCGAGCAGCTGCATTTTGGGATACCAAGTCATAACCAACACTTTCCACAGGAGATGGGACAYTAGTATCTTCGTTGCTCTAAGTGATGGGACAGACAGCAGGTGACACATGGTGGGRTTTCAGTGCCACCCTGTCTGTGGCRCAAAGTGCCCTCTCACTGCTGTCCAGGTCTGTAGGGGTTTTCCTTCACAGCACACAGAAAGAAAAGGGAGAAGAGACCCCATGCATGGATATGAGCTGCTGTTCTTAGGAAGCTGTAAAACCACTTGGTGTGAAAAGAGATCCTTCAGCCAGGTACTTGGGTGAAGCAAACCAAATGGAGGTGATCCCAGACACCTCAAGATAGATGCAATTCATCATTCACAGATGTACAAACTTTAGTTTTCTTATCCTGAGCTTCTGCATCCACATTTCTCTCAGGAACATTTCCACAGAGGCTCAGGCAAACAGCAATTTAATGCTCCATGACCAATGTTGGGATTAAATCTAGTCATTGTCCTGTTTTCCCAGGCTYCAACTGTGCTTCCTCTCCTCTTCTATTGTGTCTCCTGCTGGGACAGGTTTGGATTCCTCTGACAGCCCAATTTTAAATCAGATCAACGGTCTGTTTTGACCAATAGTCTGTTKCCACCCGTGGGCAGCATGAGAAGTTTCCATCAGATTTCCTAATTCCTCTGTATTCCTTTATCAGGCTAATTCTGCATGGTCCTGGACAGCACACAAATACGTCATTTAGTCAGAAGCAGTTACATTCACCAGACAGCTTTTCACTCAGCAGAGGATAGACACTCAACTAAATTTACAGAAACCCAAGTTAAACAACATCCCAATTCATGCAAAAACTCATTGTTTCATCAGTTTTAAATTTCACATTAAAGAAGTATCTCAAATTAATGGAAGGATTAGATTCTAACCCTTTCATATATTTCTATGAACACATTGTGTTTTGCACCCGTGGATGCTTTGATTTGAGGCTGGATAAAAATGTCTGCAGAAAGTGTCTGTATTTCTCAAAAACATTCTATTTTGAGCAGGAAGYTAATAGTTTATGACAAAATTTTATTTTTTTTCCAATATGAGTAAAGAAAATGCTTAAAGAGTCGATGAAAACCATCCAAAGGAAAATGCTTTTATATTTTTTTGCAGATCAGGCATTGTGGGGCACAGCTCACATCTTCCACATCTCAGTCAACTGAACTAGTCAGTAGCATTTGCTTGGTAGGAAGTAGAGACAGACTATCTCCTCTGCAGTTTGTGCTGTTTAGAGACAGCTGAAGGATAATGGTGAGACACACTGTGGAAACACCTCTTTTTCCACAGATGACAGAGGGAAGATGGGTGATTTATAAACAAGATCCCAAATTTTTAGACGTCGTAATGTGAGGAAAATTCCACTCTTAAGTGTGATATATTTAAAGATTGAATTGCATTAGTTATGTTTTACAGTCCTTTCTATGTCTYAATTATATTTATTTTCCAAGGGAAATTAACCAGACCAGATTATTGTAGGATCCTGATGACAATGGAACAATGTTTTTGTCCTTCCATCTTTTATCTGCCTCCAAAGGCAACAACAGTAAAATTCCTGTTGCAGTCATAACAGAAGCTAAACACGCATAAACTCAGTATGGCTGCATAAACAAGATGACTTGCAGCATTATAGTGAGCAAACATCAATATATGTKGGCTGTTTTTCTTTTTCTTTTTAAACTATGCAAGGTACCTCTGATTTGCGGATATTCTGGCAAACTCATGCAATGTAATGTCCTTTATGCTCCTTGTAACTGTTAATGGAGAAGCTGGAAAATGCTTTCCCCATCAGTGAACAGTCCTTCCAAGCACGTTTCTGTCTTTATAATAATGTAACACTCTTTTAGACAGAATTAACATTTCGTAAGTATTGTAGCCATCAGTTCTCACCCAGCCTTCTTGTCCAGACTGGGATCAAACAGCCCCAGTAGGGTCTTCAACCTGACATGCCACCCAAGCCAAGTTGTGCCCATAAGAACAGCTCAGCAACCTGGAGAGGCTGGAGGTGGGAAAGGGCAATCAGATGGTGTGAGAGCTGTAGAAATACCCACTTAAAATAATRGAATATTCTGTATTGGAAGGGACCCACAAGGGGTATCCAGGTCCAATTCCAGGCCCTGCACAGGATCACCCCAAGGATCTCGCCATRTGCGTAAGAGCATTGTCCAAACAYTTCTTGAACTCTGCCAGGCTTGGTGACCACTTCCATGGGGAGCCTGTTCAGTGCCCAACCACCCTCTGGGTGAAGAACCTTTTTCCTATATCCAACCTAAACCTCACCTGACACAACTTCAGGCCATTCCCTCAGTTCTTGTCACTGGTAACCACAGAGAAGAGATCAGTGCCTGCCCCTCCTCTTCCCCTCATGAGAATGTTGAAGACCACAATGAGGTCTCCCCTTAGTCTCCTCTTCTCCAGTCTGAACAAATCAAGTGTACTCAACCCTGTATGGCTTCCCCTCCAGAYCCTTCACCATTTTTGTGCCACTTTTCCCGAAAGGCCAATTTTGCACATTGGTGTGGTGAAAGGCAGAAAGGTAAGTACTGCTACATCTTAAGCTTTAGGCTTAGAGGGCCCATACCTCAGGGTTTTAGAATGAAGGGAACCCCATGTCAGGGATTAAATGATTCCCTGTTACATACTTAGAGGAAACAACCTTGCCATTTATGCAATACAACCATTAATATATTGCCTAGACATCCATTCCCAGTGCCYTGGTTCTCCCAGACTTTTGCATGGTCTTGTATGGGAGACAAGGAGGAGAAGAGAAACTGTTCGCTAACGACTGTGAAAACAACCTGGCACAGTGTGCGAGTTCCTCCCTTCCCCTTCCTCCTCTCTTTTTTCACATCCAAGAAGGGCTGATTATGTTACTTCAGCTATGCATACGAAATTGTCCATCGAGTTCTCTCGCGTGGGGCTCTTTTGTGGAGGAAGGAGCCTATAAATAGCTCGGCTCTAAGGTGCTGCTGTAAACAGCCTCGTAAAACACAGGCTGCTTGTAAAGCAGTGCAGAGCAGTCTGTGCCAGTGTGATGCCTGAGTGTCGTCCGTGCCGACTGGAGAATCCTCTCCATCCCTTCATTACGAACACGGCTGCCCTGTCCTCTCCCTTAYGGGAGCTTCCATTGCACACCAGCTGCAGTGTTTGCCAGGCCATGCAACACTGGCATCAGCCAGGCTGCTCCTGGTGACCCCTAAAACCTATAAAACCTGCAATTTCCGAGCAAATAATGCTCTGAGACAAATTTAGTAGGAGACAGCTTAAAAGTAAGCTCCAAACAAGCTTTTTATGTACACTTGGAATTCTATTTAATGGGATGGGTATTGATCACACCTTAATTCTCTACTAAGCCAGCAATTTTTAAAGCACCTTCCAAGTACAGGATATCGTATTTTTTAAAAATCCAAAYATTTTTAAAGGTTTTCCTTCCCTCTGTCGTCATTTTGTTCTCCAACTCCTCCGCAGACTGTTTGGGTTTTTCATCTTTCAGATTCAGGAAATATTTTTTCTGGCTCAAATTTTGAAAAATAAACAAAAGAAAAAAGAAAACCGTAAAGAGTGGGAAAGCATATCCGTGCTTTCCTAAAGAACCTTAACTTCATCTTTTACAACTGCAGAAAAGCATATAATTTTACAGTTCAATTTTCCTTTCCTTTCAGTAGAATGGCATTCAAAACACTGGTGTACTTTTAAAACAGCTGTTACATCTAAAACAAAATTTCTGTAATCTAAAAGAAATCCTTTAATATAATGAAAAATTTCATTTGTAAATACTRCTTCACTGGTCAGGTTAGAAAGAGGATCCTTTATTCTGTAACCAGTTCCTTTTAAATAGAGGGTTGATCTTGAGATTTTTCTTGTAAATATTTCATACTACTTTTTCATGCAAGAAAATGCAAAAAAGCCTTCAGACTGTACTGCATAATATTCAACCTGCCATTTTTGGAATAATTTTAATGCAAAGGGTTCTGTTTATATCATGCTGAAACAACTTTTTTATATACTACACACGTATCTACAGACTAGCACATTCCTTGCTTTTTGTTTTTTGCCAAGCAATTTGTCTCTTCCAGGTTTTGCTGTCATGTACATGTCCATTGGTTCAGAGCTCACTACATCTAAAAAGGTCATCTAGATTTCCCTGAGTAGCAAAATCTTTCTCAGAAGAATCTAATTTCCTTCTGCTCTTGACCATCCCAAAACATGGTCCCATAAATTTCCTCCTTTGGATGTACTGCTGCCATCACTTGTGGGGCCAGTCCTGGACTCTTGGACAAGAAAATAGAGCTGTGTAAAAAAACCTTTTGGCTATTAAAAGAAGGCTGTAACTTTTATCCTGAAGTCAGGGTTTCAGTGATCTGGTTTCCAGTATGTCCTAATCAACAACAGTGGCAGACCTGAGGGAGCAGGAACCTTCTGCCTAAGGAAAGAAAATGAGCAATTGGAGACTGTGAGGATGGTAGGAATGTCTTAAGCAGCTTTGCCATCAAAGAAAGCCACGGTTGTGTAAGGGCACCCTTAGGAGTGTGTAAGCACACTCATAAGTCACTCCTCCCTGTCCTTAATCGCTGTCAGTGCTTTATTCTCAACTCTGTAACTTTCAGTACATTTTCCAATAAAGAGAAAGGCAGATTGTACATGCTTTCACAGAAAAGGATTTTTTCTTCTTTCAACAGAAAATACATAGATAGTTAGACAGATAACAATATCCTTAAGTGATAAGATCCCTATATGGAAGAAAAGAGTACAGGCTTTTGATTTTTGTACTTAACAACAGTGCCAAGTTACAAACTCATGGTGAACTCACTGCTCTCTATATCATCTAAATCCCTTTGCATTGTCAAGTTTGTTCTCTGCTTAAATAATCACATTTAATATTTTTGAATGTATATATATGCATTTGAGAACAGTATTCTCTATTTTTTGCCATTTATTTTCTTTTTTCCTTTTTTTTTTTTTTTTTTTGAGACCTCATGTTGACCTCCTTGGGCATGTCCATCTTAATTTGCAGGTTTTAAGTGTATTCACAACACTCCTCAATACTGCACTGCCTGCATATTTCATCACTTTGCAGCTGTTTTTCTCGTGCTTCCATTTCACTGCAGCTGTTAAAAGCAGTCACACAGCACAGCCCTTCTCCTTCCACTATCTTGCTAATAGGATTTGCTGCTGATCTCCCTGGCATGCCAAGGTATCTGGGTTTATGTTTGAACAATGAAATTTCATGGATATATTTTCCCAAATTCATCCTCTTATTGCAAACCCTGATTAAAGCCTTCTATTTCCAATCTTTGTCTTTTAATATTTATTGTAAACGAAGTGTATAACCCGATTTTTCAAGGAATTATTTCTTCTTGTAATAATGTATAAAAGAAAGGGACAAAAGAGAGTAAGGGTGAAAGGATACAAATCTAAGAATGTCCCTCAAAAGCAATAAAAAAATATTCTTGCATCAATTAATATATTTGCTATGAGAAAATAAATGCATTGAGGAGTATGGTTATTTGGAAAATTTAAAGTGAGAAGTAGTGTTTAAATATACATTTTGAGATTAAAGTAGTTTTTTCATATAATGCAGCTTAATTTAGGTCTATGGACAGTGAGAAACTCACTTCCCACATGTGGGTTCTAGCACCTGGTGACTTTTCATCCCCTCAGCTATTTTTTCTCCTGTTTTCACTTTATTCACTCTAGACAAAAATGAATAAGAGAGGAAAAAAAMCAACCAACCAAACAAGGTAGACCTGTAAACTTGCAAACACAAATTGGTGAAGAGTTAATTTTTTTATTTTAAAAAACTCATGAAGAAAAAGCTGGTTGTGAAAATTAAAAAAAAAATGCAACAGGAGGATCTCACATAAAAGAACTGAAGCTTTTTCTTTATATTCTGGTTAAAACATCTTAAAATGTGCCTGCAAATAACTAGGTAAAAGGGCGTTCCAATAAAGAAGTTCATAAATCAGCCCAAGGTTGAAGAAACATCTACCTCATCAGTCCACAGAACCAAGCATTCCAAGGACTTCCGCTTTCCTCCATTTCCTTCCCACCATCTCTGTTTCTCTCCTGGCAAGTCCAAGACCTATCCCAGGTGTTTGCTCTATGTATCTTTCAGTTATTTTGAACCTTCAAAAACAGAAAACCAAGTAGTGCAACGATTGTGTTCTGACAAAAGGCAATAGCCCAAACACTGCTTAAAAGGCAACCTGTCTGCAGAGCAGATCTCACACCAGAGTGTATCAGCTCATGTGAGATATTTGGCTAAAGCCTCTGGGCTTTGATMACACTCTCTGAGTGCTTCAGGATATGAATGGAGGAAAGTTTAGTTTCCTGCATTGCTCCTCTGGATTTGTAGTTTGTTGGTCCATCTCAGAGTCAGGAAAATTGCAGTTGCCTTGAAAAGAGCCCTTGCTTGGTTTTTATTTTAAAGTTTCAGTTAATTTCATGCAAGAATGGGTTTAGTCTTATGATCAAAACAAGTAATGTACTGTAGTATAACATAAATTGTCATGACTTAAATAGATTTAGACTTGACAGACTGTGTAGTATCCAAGTCATTCAAGTGTAAAGCAATGAATGATATTATGCCTATCACAAGAAATGTGGCTGTCAACTGCAATTGCTTCTGTAGCRTTTTGGAAACAAGGACAATTCAAATCTTCAGATCACAAAACATCTGCTTCTGTACTGCTTTTTCTTCTCTGGTGTTTACTACTGAACTACTTTTATTACTAGCTTTTTGATAACCCTCTGTAACTTCCCTCATTTGTCTCGAAATGTAATATATATCATTGTATAATCAGAATAATAATTTCTATATCATTAGAATTGCATTTACGTAGTGCACAATCGTAGAGGAAGATTCCATGTGAAATCACAGCAGAATGAGCTGGTAGAAGGGCAGAGAGCAGGACTGTYTTGAGGAGTAACAAGAAGGAGAGTGAGAAAGCCTGTAGGAGCTCAGCATTCCTGTCTGTAAACGCATGCAGAAATGCCATTAATGGGAACAGCGTGTGTGACAGGGAGCTTATGAGGCACAGGGTGCTGCACATCCTTAAAATTGCAGGAAGCATCCTGAATTTTMAGCTCAAGGTTCTTTCTGGAAATAGTGCTAGTGGAGACAGATGGAGGATGTGGTGGAGATCAGTCCCTGCTCGGGTCTGTGCACACRTGAGAAGCTGCTCCTGACCTCAGGAGCGTCCTGTGCTCGAACACACCGTACAGCTGTGCCGTGGGCCTGCAGGCCAGCTCTTTGCTCAGTTCAAGTAGCTCTTGGAGAAGGGGTTGGCTTCATCCACGTCTTCTGGAGCAGCAGCTGTTCCTTCAGTAATTGAAGTCATTCCCTGCCTGGCTTGTGCCGAGCCCAGCAGCAGCTGAGGCTGGCTCCTGGCCAGGGGAGCAGCAGCTGAGCCTGCTCCACGAACCCTGCGTGCTGTGGGGAGAGCRGCCCCATCCTTAGGCTTGGCTGCTGACCTTCTGTACGGCGTGTGAGTTGACACCAGCTAACGCACGATGCAGTGAGGACAGCAGGAGGGCTTTGCTGCTCTGTCCTGGTGTTCCTGTCCGGCTGGGCCTCTCTGCCTGTGGCCCTGTGCTCAACACTCAGTGCACGTCATCTCCGGCTGCAAGGGGTGGAAGTGTTGTGAAGCAATTACACGTGTCATTCCTCAAACTTTGGTGTATGTTGTACTCCGGATAACACTGGTTTTTCTTCCTCAATAGGCCATTTACCAGGCAGTAGCCTTGCCCCCTCTTCACCCAAGGAACAATCTCTATCCTCTCAATGTGATTACAGCCCATTTCATTCCATAATAGGTTTCTTTTATTATTCCCTCAGGCATGTAAATCAAATTTTACTCAGTACCAAAATCTTTGTTCTACAAAGAATGCTGGCATCGAGTGCAGTGAAAGAACAGCTTCGCTATTGAATACGGTCTGTGTTAATAGAACTCCACTATCTTTTTTACTTTGAAAGTAAACATCTGTCAAAGTTTATTTTCTCTGTCAGAAAGACAGGAGTGTCTTAAGGGAAAGCACACAATAAAAGCAGATAGATTATTCTGCAATTATACCTTTCTCTGTCTAAATGTTTAATTAGATAAGCTGCCACAGAGACAGTGATTACTTTGGCATCCATCTGTCCCATTTACCCACGTTACAAATGCAATGGGAGTCTTGGCAGATTTGATCACAGCAGCCACAGGGAAAGCAGGGAGGTGGTGGCCTCAGACAAGGGTGGTTTCAAACAACTTTTCAGCCCAGCTGGGAGGCCCCTTTTGGTAGAACCAGTGCCTGTGGTTGATTTGTGCTATCAGAGTTTGGGATCTACCAAATGGAGCACACACCATAGAATCACAGAATGGTTTGGGTTGGAAGGGACATTAAAGATCATCCAGTTCCAACCCCCTGCCATGTGCAGGGACACCTTCCACTAGACCAGGTTGCCCAAAGCCTCATCCAACCTGGCCTTGAACACTTCCAGAGATGGAGCAGCCACAACTTTTGTGGGCAACCTGTTCCGGCATCTCACCACCCTCACAGCAAAGGATTTCTTCCTAATTTCCTATGCGTAAATGTAATATTTGAAGACACTGCATCTTTCACCCCTTTGTAGTTACCGTTCTTAAATAGGTTTTTACACTTGATTTCAAAGGTTATATGTGTCCATCACAATATTTGTTTGATTGCAGATATTTCAGCCGCAATGGTAAAACCTGCAGGTTTCTGTTGCAGGCCTTGYTTCCTGCTGGGCTCAGAAAAAGCACGGAAGAGAAGCCATGATTTCCATCACACAGAGCCTGCAAGCTCAGGCAGTGCATAATATGATGAAGAACATAAAAAGAGAATGAGCCATGTAAACTTGTGAATATTGCAGATATATAAGAGTTTTGCCACTTGATATGTAAATCTAGCTCAAGACCACAAAGGCACAGAAATATTCAGACATGAGGCCGGAGAGATTTTGACTCTAGATAGCAGGGCTGTCCAGTCCTGTGGTAGCCAAGGACTTTGCTGTGCAGAATGTGCTGCTTTGTGTTTTCTAAATTTGCAGTCAATAAATATTTAAGTTTAAAGGCTCCATTATCATTAAAGCTCACAATATTAAAAGTATTTATTTTCATGACATCTCATAAGGATGTTTTATGGGTGGTATTAAGCCAACATGAAGCCCACCTAGCAGACTTGAGGTAAGGTATAAAAGTTAATAACTTGAAATGCCATTCATATGGCCAAACCTAAAGTAAGAGTCAACTTCAAATTAATAAATCTAAATGTAGATATTTACCTGTGTGTCTAAGCTTACATTAGAAACACAATTCCTGGGGATTTAGTCCATCCAAATAAGGACAGATTCAGATGCCTGTTAGTGATGAGCTGAGTCATGTCCTATGTTTTGGCATCCAAGGCCTTATGATGGACTCTAAGTATTCCTGCTGAGCTCTACCTTCAGAAAAGCACATTCTACACATAGTCCTAGATATTGTCTGGCAGCCTCAGGTATTATCTTGGGTATTTCAGGCATCCCAAATGGAGAAGAGGAATTTCCAGGTGTAATTAAAATCCCTCCTTTTTGAAAAGGTAAATGGGGTCTAAATGGTTAATGTTATCACTTTATGTCTAAGTCGCAAGGTGAGTTAAAGCAATGGTGTAGGAAGAATCCCAGCTTATTACATGGTTGTTTTGCATAGCAGATTTTTCTTCTACACAGTTTTTTTGATTTCTTTTTTTTTTTGTGTGTGTGTCGTTGAAAAACTCTTGCAGCTTTTGAAAATATATTAAACAGTCTGTTGTTTGCTTTCGAAAGAGATAAGAAATGCTGAAAAGTAGTGGAGGACATTTCACCCCCATCAAAACAGAAGAGACATTGAATAATGGGTTAGAAGGGGATGAGGTCTTGCATTCCATTCTTTTCCTGGTTTGCCAGTTTCAGATTGTTGTTTAATGATTCTTTCAGTATTGTTATGGAAGTCAGATATTTTATTTTTGGATGCTGTTTTGAAGCCATTTGGTGAAGGGTTTGTGTAGGAAAAATAGAGGAAAATGTATGATACATACACAATGAAAGAATACAGAACGCAAAATACAGCTGACTTCAGTTTTGGCTGCAGACTTGAATTCAGGCCATGAGCACTGATAAATTTGCTAATAAACCTCTTCCAGTTTATGTAGTGTATCAAAACTAGTTTCATTTGTAGCTTCCACTAGTTTCACTTTAATTATACTTTGGGGTACATTTTGAACCAAAATACAGGATGTACAATTTGCATGTTATTATTTCTATTTGCTTTACATACCAAAATCAGATGCTGTTGTGTTTGTAGTGTTCCATAATCTTTATCTGTATGCCTACAGCCACAGCATAGGAAATTTAGAAATATAATCCTTTCTTTGAAATACTCATCACAGTTATGTTCCTTCATGCCATTACAGGGCAAAACCACTTATTTTTTTAAATCAGAGAGATGGAGAGATTAATGCTTCTGCATTATCTGTTTTTGCAGATGTTACTGAAACACTTTATAAGAGACAAATGTCATTGTAAATCAATATTTGTAATTGCAGGGTAGAATGATCTGTTTCCAATGGCTGAGGAGCAGCTAAATGCAGACACAATTACAAAACCATAATGTAGCAAACAAGCAAACCTGCCCTCTGAAATGAGTGTATTACTTGCCACAGATTAATTTACTGTATTGCAAGAACATTATTGAAATATTAGCCCATGAATTCCTTTTTTTGTTCTCCCCATAAAAACACTCTCTGCTACATTCATCTTCTTCAACCTCAGCATCCTCATCTGAACACCAACACTGAACATACACAATATCCCCAAGCCCATTTTTTCTCTTGACCTCGTTTTTCTCCATCAATATCATTATTGCAGAATTTGTGTCCTCATCTCCCTCCCCCAAAACTATGGATGTTGTGATTTGAAACACTGGAATTCTACTGCTGGATAAAAAAGCAAGCAAATTCATAAGCCCTAAGCCTTTAACAAGACAGAAGATGCACCATAAAATATGCATCACTCATAGGCCCAAGACAGTCTGGTTCCAATTACCTGAAGTGGTTGCTATAACAATACTTCTATAGACGTGCTCACAGAGTCACACCCTGGGGAGCTACAGGAATTTTTTTTTCCAGAAATACTAAGTATTCATAAGCAATAGCATCCATAAGAGCAGCAAAGCACTTCAGAGTAAACCATCAGGTTCAATGATGTGTTAAATGCCAACCAAAAGTACCAAGAGAAAAATATGAATTTTTGTGATCTGTTTTCTTGTATAGGCCGTCTGAAGACAGCTCAACAAGACAAAATACTTACTTGCCTTACAATCCACCTGTAAAATGGTCTTTAAAAGGCTGCTTAGGAAAAAAAAAAAAGGGGTTTTTTTCCAACAAGGGAAAGTATTTTACCAACATATTATGTAATTCTCATATATGTGGTTATTTCATGAGCTGATTTGAAATTATTCTATACTTTAATTGACATGATTCAGAACGAATTTATGTGTTCTGATATCAGATATGGCTAATTGCCACTGTGTTCTCACTGTTGCGGGTACTCAGGATTTTGTCTATTTGCTTAACATGAGAAAGAAGGAAAAGCTTCCATTTCAGCCCCCTCTGGGACAAAGCAAATTCAGAACATTTAATTTCGATTTGTTTCCTTGAAAAATCAAAGCAAATTTTCAATTTTGTTTGTCAAACATGACTGTTTTATTTTAATGTGAGAGGAAAGGCTTTGCCTCTGTGACAAACACTAGCAATTTGACTGTTACTTTTTTCCTTCATAGAAAAAAAATATCTAAAATTAATTTTAAAACTCCTTCAGTTGATGTATTTAGTTTGAATTTCAGCTTTATTTTAACTTTTAACCAGCTCTACATTATTTTTAAAATAAGTTCTTGTAAATGTATTAAGTGATATTATGTTTTCAACTAATAAAAACATATTTGTACTGTTCCATCATTACTCAGACTCTAATGGATTGTCAGTTTCAACCATTCAACCAATGCAGTTGAGATGTTGAAATGAAAAAGTAAAACACAAGAACAACAAAACAAAACAAAAMCAAACAAAAGAAAAAACAAAAACAAAACAACAAACTAAATGCAACATTTGAAATTAATTAAATTTAAGACCTGAAGATTAAGACATTCTTCTTAGGAAATTTTAGCATACTTTTGTTAAAATGTAGTCCAATTAACTGTGTTTCATTTGTTTAGAGCTGTTAMCAAAATCCTGATCTCTATTAGTTCTCACTGGGATGAACTGAGTTTGGGAGAGTATTATAGGAAGTAGTTACTCTATTTTTGCAGTGCTCTTATGACCTTTCCTTATAGTCTCTATAGATATCTACTGTTAGCAGCTGCTGGAAACAGGATGGTGGAGAAAATGGATCTTCTCTGGTTTTTAATCTGATACAGTGTCCTTCATGGTCTTAAGTTAACTAGCAGGAGCAGATATCTTTGAGATTTAACAAATTGAGCAATGAAGGTTATTAAGAATAAAAAATATTAGTTTACCTGTGATATTTGTAGCAGACTGAACAGAACATCATGTTGCATCCATGCCTGCGCAGAAAACCTCATTTTCTGTCTAGGGCTCATTTGCTCTGACAGGTAATACACTTTTATGTGGCCAGAGAGACCTGGTTTTGGGTGGTTTAGGTTAAGTTTATTGTTTGTCCTGGCTCAGCTGGACATGTGAGATATCCCCTTGCCTGATCTTGGTGCAGCAGCCGCACACACACGCACACATACACACACACACACACACAGAGCATTTGGTGTGTCTGGACTCACAAATACGAGCCATGTCCTAGTTTATGGCATCCCTGACTACTCCTGAACCAACATCTGAGTTAAAATTACCATATTTGCAGCTGAGAGATAGCTCAGGCCTCACACCAGCACAGCCTTGGCATCCAACTTTTTCTTTCCTGAGTTTTACACTTATTTTATCCAGCAGAAATCTCAGTTGGAAAAGAACAGAAAAAGGGGAGCAAATCCATCAGCAAGGAACAAGGTTGTCCCTCCACTTTCTTCCCAGAGTACCTCTTGCCTAGTCTTCCAGATCTCTCCAGAGAAAGACTCTTCTTTTCCATTCCCCTAACTCAGCCATCTGATCCACCTTTTCTGGCCAGCCGGGTATGCCAGAATAGCAGCTTCATAACCCTGCAAAGGACTAAACCATGGTACAGAGGACATGTGTAATTGCTTTAGCATTTAATGCCTCTGGAGAAAATGTCTTGGATTTCTGAGCTTCATGTTACTGCCAGATGTGACACTGGAGCTAAGAGTGACCAGCATSCACCCAGAGCAGCAGCTCTCAGCTGGGCTGTCCTGTGACCCCAAACATCCCAGGGGCAGAGCAAAACTCAATTGCTGTTTCTCCTGATTTGATGCCCTCATCCCTTTTGCTGTCTCACTGGGACCTGCACCTTGATTTTTCTTTCTTTGCTTATACCCAGTCTTGCAGAGCACTTGTTCAAGTCCTCTAAGTTCATGCATCTGCCTGACCTTATTGATTCCTCTGAACTGCAGGAGGGAAAGAGAAGGCCCATTTTTGCTGTGTCATTTACCCAGAGTGACTCAAAATGTTGTCTGTAAAGCTGAGAGAGCATGCTTTGCATTTGCAGATTTAGAGTTTTAGACCAGATTCTCCTGAGGAAGGGAGGAGGGCAGGAACTCCAAAGGTGTGATATAAACACATGTTCTTATGTCAAATGGGTATTTTTGAAAATTCCCCTCTCACCATCCTTATTTTGTGCAGTGCTTTCTGGTATTACTGGTATTGTAAAACTTCATGGAGGGACACACAAAACCTTGGGTTTTCTGAACATATTGAGCAGACTTGGGGCTATTTCCAAGTCAGACATTGCAAATGCAGATTTTGCTTGTAGTGACATAGGCACCCTGATTTATCCTCCAAATTTTGCAAAAGTGTGGGTTAATTGTCCAGGTCCCCTCCAYAGTTAATGACAAAGGAGAGACTACAAAGAGAGGTCCAATTACCCTCTTACCTGACACCAGCCTTGAGGTGCAGGGAATTTATGCTTTCAACTTGTCTTGTTACCCATTGACTTCAAAGTGAGTTTGGACAAGATTAGATTAATCTAGATTACAAAATTTTCTTATAGTCAGACACAATTAGGCAACAGAAACCCCATTTTAGTTTATTGGGGGACAGACAATGAGAAGGACAACCTTTACGTGTTCACTGAAAAATAATCAACCTAAATTTTATGCTGGGCCATGGAGAAGACRTTGAGATGTTGCCACAGGGGCTCTCCGTGGTGCACTGGCTCCTACAGTCAGTGCAATGAGACATTTATGTTTCTCCTTTTTGCATTGTTATGCCTCCACAAGAAGATGAAAAGGTGACTTCTGCTGAAGTCCCAGATCTCCTTGAGAGAAATTGCAATAAAATTTTGTGTGGCTTCCCCAGCAGTTAAGGTGAAAACTAATTACCTATGCGTGAGGAAAATAGATGCATTGCAACGGATTCGCACAAATGTCAGAATCCATGTGTCAAGATGCAAGAATCCAAGGAAATTATTTGCTTTTATAAATATCTTTGTCTCGAGAGACTTGTGGACTACACATAGCCAAAGAAAAATTCTTGACTACTCCTGCTGGATTCAGTAATATAGTTCAGTAAAATGGAATTTAACTTGAAATGTGAACAAAGCAGTGTGTGAGAGGGAAAGAATGTTTAATCTATGTTGGACTGCCTGTTAAATATCTTGAAAAACAGAATTTTCCTTTTTCTTCTCACCATAGTCCTGTAAGCTGAAAACTCTGTGAAAACCTGGACATTGCCTTTCAGTTGCCTGTAAGGCAACAAACTCATACAAGCTGCACCAGATAAAGTGGAAATCTCTGCAAATACACAAAGATCACACATTCCTTTAATAAGCTGTAATAGCAATCTTAAATGACAAGTTCAAGGCTTTCACAACAATTCACTCAAAGGTCTCAAAGAGTACAAAAATGGATTCCCATGGCTGGATGGGGCCTTGAGCAACCTGGTCTAGTGAAAGGTGTCCCTGCTCATGGCAGGGGGTTTGGAACTAGTTGATCTTTAAATTGTCTTCCAACTCCAACTATTCTATTATTCTGATATATACAAATATATACACATTAAGCTAGACTTAAAAAGCTATTAGCATAAGAGACAACTGTGACATTTTAACTTCTAAATGCAATCTTTTAGAAAATGTAAACGAAACTTCCTGGGGAAATTAATTGTGTTTCTAAATGTGTATAATAAAAAGAGACATAATGATTATGATAACAGTTTATTCAACCATATAGTGTTTCCTCTGCAGGGGAAAGCCAGCAGCGTTTCAGGCAAGTGACATCCTTGCTAGGGGCAGAGGTGGTCTGGCTGTCTGTGAGAGCAGAAGAGACTGGCATTTTGAACAAACACCATTTTATGTGAGGGTATCCTGCAAGAGAAAGTAAATTTCTCCTAGGAAAGAAGTGTTCGAAACCAGACAAAAAGGTCAAAACCTGGCCATTAATCCCATTAGAAAATCAAAACACGTTTCACACCAAATCCCATTCTCAACAAGCCTATTCAGGAAAGAAGCCAAGAAACRGGAATCTCCAGAGATGCTGAGAAGTTAAAGGTACTATGGAGGGAAGGAGGAAGAGACCAATAAAAGCGGGATAGAAATGTCAATGTGAGGTGTGGAAAGGAAAAGAGAGGAGTCTGTATTTGTGCCTGCTGTTTTGACAAGCTTCACATTGAACAGGAGTCAGAGAAAATTGATAGGAACTGGTTTTAAGAGGAAAACAGACCTGCATTAGCTTTTCCAGAGTACAGTGACTCAGCCTGAGCAAACCTGCAAATCCCAAATCTCCAAAGCTAAACTTAAACTCACAAAAGATGCAGAGGCAGTATTCCATACCTTTAAGTCTTTGGATGATTTGTTTGGCAATGTTTCTACTTTTGTGGCACCTAAAGGAAAATTTGTCTTGAGGCTTTGTTTTTTAAAATGTCTTTTTACATTGCTCAAGTATAAGGGTTTAACTATGAAAAACAAAGGAAGTTTCTGCATTGAAAAATTACATTAAATTAGAATTCCATTTTGGGAGAAAACTTTAATAACTGCAGATATTCTGGGAGAATTGCAGAATTGTTATTACTACCTAATAAACAAGAATTGAAAATAAGAGAATGTAGAGGCATGATTATACCTAAAATAAACAGTTTAGAAACAGAATTTTGTGGTTTAGTTATCTCAACAGCCTTAATTCAGCCCTAAGAGAGTACTTTGAAGAAGATGTGTAAAAAATGCGGCATTCCTGGTGCTAAGAAATTTGTTGTGTATGTTATATATGTGCTACTATATTAAGGTTAATCATCCTGTTATGGTCCATCTCATGATGGGGGAGAGCAGGGATTTTTATAGCAAGTCCTTGGTCCTACCCCCAAAAGAATCTGAAACACAAATCATTCGTCAAGTGCATTTCCAATATTAAGGATGGGAATTTTCTGTTTCTGTTGTTCGTGTGGCCAACAGTGTTCTGGCTGTTTCAATCTGCACATTCCTGTCCACAGACACGTCAAGTTCCCCACTGCAGACACTCCAAGACATCACTCTTGCAAACACAAATTATAGAATAGAATATAGAAGTATATTGAATGAGAGAATCATTAAGGTTGGAAAAGACCTCTAAGGTAATCGAGTCCAACTAACAATCCAAGGCTGTCAAGTCCACCACTAAACCATACAAGTGTGTGTCTGTGTAATTACAGACTTTATTTGCACAAAGAAGCTGTGGTAAGACAACCTGAACTATACTTTCTTAACTTCTGGATGCTTGACTTAGCAGCTTTCAAAATGTTCTTTTGACAGAGCAGTTATTTGCATGTCTCCACTGCTGGGAAACTGGTTCTTTTCTAAGCAGAAGTTAGGTGATTAAGCAATTTCCTAGTGATTTTTTCGGGGGGGATCAATATTTCTGCCTGCTTTTAGGCATACAGTGTATGTGGTATTGTTCCTATAGTTATATTTATCAGCAAAAATTGAGGTTTACCAGAGTAACAACACTATAGTTCTGTCAGAGAAGAGAGTGAAAGGTTGGATGTGGGAACAGAAGTGAACGAAGATCAGGATCAAGGTGGGACTGGTTCATAAGCTCCTCTCTCACCTTGAACTCACAGTTCTTTACATCAGACAGAGGGTCTGAAGGTCAATTTGCCTCCTGTTCATTAGACATCAGAAAAAGATACTGAAACATTTACCCTGGATACTGATTTCTTTCAGAGTTTCCACAAAGTTAGAGGACAGGAGTTGTCACCAGAGAGGGAAATTGGCCTAATGGTGGTTCAATAGTCAAGGATTTTGGAGACAACGATGTGAGGACCCCTTCCATCACTGGCCTGAAAGCTGTCCTTGGCTCAGAACCTCTCCTGTCCCATCTTTCATGTGTAAAGGGGAATGACAGTACTTCCTCAACTTCCAGGCGCATAGGGAGGTAAAGGCATCAAGGCAATGCTCTAAGGAAAAAATGTGCTTTGGGCATTGTATATTTGGAAGAAGGAAGCCTGAGCAATAGAATCTGCTCTAGGCACCTTGAAAAAATTTTTTTTAGATCTGAGAACACCATGAATATGTTTTTCTCTGAGGAAAACCAAATGGATATGTTCGATGGCTCTTCTTGGATAATGCTGGAAAACCACACTGAAAGTGGCCAATCTCTTTCAGCAGGTGGATAAGACTGAACTCTTTGTGGTGTTCTCTTCTCCCTTCCTCTTCCCTGAACACATTCACAGGCCAGTGACACACTGCCTGGGAGATCTCTTTTCCCTGGAGTCAGTTTTCTAATTGCTGATCGTTTTAGGCATTTGTACCCTTTTTTTCCCCCTTGCAATGTAATACAGGGCAGACAGCTGCAAGGCCATCAGGAGTGCTGAGATCTTCTGATCCAAAGGGAAGAGCTATGAGGGCTTCTCGGAACCATTCTTTTTGTATTCCCTCTGCTTCATGGTCTCTCCCCTTAACCCATATTAGCCTCTATTCTTAAAAAGTCTGGGAAAAGCAATAAACTAACAAAATTTGCTGATAATACTATGATATTTGGGTTAGTAAAGGAAAAGTCCTGTGCTATGCCCCTTGTGTACCTCTCACAGGACTTGGTGACTGGCAGGTGAAGCTCAGTGGAAGTAAATATGAAGTGACACACGAGAAGAAAATCAATGCCACTTGCCTGTATAACATGACAGATTCTGAACTGACCATTACCATTCATGTGTGAGAACTTGGTGTTGTGACAGTACAGTGAAAACATCAGCTTGGTGCACTTCAGCTGTCAAAAAAGCAAGTGAAATGTGAGCAATTACTAGGAAAGGGCTGGAGAAGGAAGGAAAGAGTACTACTATGCTACCGGGTAAATCCATATCTTGCCCACACTTCACATGCTATGTATGGATCTGGTATTCCCATCCTGCAGGATTTATAAAGGGCTTGAAAAGATTCAGAGAAGCATCTCGGGTACAATCGATGTGAGAAACTGATTCTGTACCAGGAGTGACTAAGCTGGAAGTCTTCAGTCTGGACAAGAGACAACTTAGGGAAAAGAAGGGGAAATGCGGCAGAAGTCTGTAAAAGCTGGTTTTGGCATGGAAAGTTTTGTTAGAATAGAGAGCTGACAACTTCTTCAGTAAAAGAGCTATGAACATCCAATTAAACTGAAGGGAAGGAGACTGAGAATTAAAAAAAGCATTTTTTCATCATATTGCATGTAGTTAATCTGTGGACCTCCTTCTGCAGGATACAGCAGATGACAAGGTTTCCATTGATGAGAGGAAACACTGGACAGCTTAATGAAGGACAAAGTTGTGGAGCATTCATAAATTGTTAGAAATTATGTTGAAAAAGAAAAGATGAAAGGAAAATAAAAGAAGAAAAAAGGAAAAATAACAGAAAATCTTCAATAAACCTCTAGAAAAATATATTTTTAAAAATCAAAATAATATTTTTTCAATATTTCTTTGTTGACTGCCATTATCATTACACCTTGGAATAGCAAGATTGCTTTTATGATAAGTTCATTGCTAGGTCATGAATATCTGTACTTTTAGCCAACAGCTTTTAGGCAAGACAGCCATCTTTGTTGATACAAAGACTTCTGTATGCTTCTGATACAAAACTTCTACAAGGCTGGTGGTGTAGAGGACCTGTCTCCTTAGAAGACTGAACCACATGGTTGCACTCCTGTAATTGCAGAGACAAAACAAACAATCCTACAGGGTGCACAAATGAGAAGTAACAGAAATGGAAGAGAAAACAGCCAGGGAAGGTGAGGGAGATAAGAAGAGAAAACAACTTTTTTTTGGTTTGCCGTGGATATTGAAAAGCTCTGCCCTTGGAAGTGACCTGTAGCACAGSCAGGTAAGCTCTTTAGCCAAGACTAAGTGCAGAATAATGATGGGACTTTGTGGATTTCGAAAAGCAGCTGTTCCCCTGCCTTTGCTGCCACTGCAATGATTTGAGATTGCAAACAGATGGGAAGGTAGTCAGCATAACAACAGGGGAGGCATCCATGAAAAACACATTTCTTAATATGTGACCTAGGCTTAGAGAAAAATACCTGTAAGAGTTGATGGGCTGCAGCTATCCAGTTCCTGTCAGAGCAGTATCAGCAAAATGAAGAAAAAGATCACTCTGGCAAGAAAAACTAAGGTTAAAATAATAACAGTCTCTTCAGTCTCCTGTAGCCTGGCTCATCCTGCCTGCGTGACAGGATCAGATTCTCTTCAAGCTCTGAAAGCCCACAAGACCCTCTGGCTGGAGGCCCTGGATGCAAGCTCAGTTTTTGGGTGTACCTTGTGCAAATGCCTTTGCTGAGATCAGATATTTGGCAAGTCGCTTGAAAAATATCTGTAGGACTGCAGTGATCTTAGCGCTCCATGTAAAAATCCTGCTAACACCAGGGCCAGCAGCTAATGTTGCTGCAGAACTGATATGAATTATATTAAACTGAGGTTAAACTAGACAACTTTTGCTTCTCTGGGCTTTTCTGCTAAATGTGCATGTAGAACTACAGAGTGATCCCAGCGTGTCACCCGACCCAGGAGAGCAGCTCCTGGACATGCTGCACTGCAACCTGTGGCGTCCACTGTGCCAGCTCAAGGACTTGACAGAAGTATGTTGTACCTCCACCATGTCAAGGCTGCTGGAGAATGTTTTTCTGAGCCTACAACTTACCCTCTGAGTTTGGCAGTGATACACCACCCCACACGCCTCCATCTGCAATGACACCAGTCTTGTGCTCAGCACGGCTTTTCCATAAAGGCATGTCAACACAGCAGGTCCACAGGGTCAGAATGAGTTCATTCTACTCTCACCACCTTTCTCATCCTCCTTGCACAAGATGGAGGATTTTTTTCTACCAATATCTATGGAAGAATACAGCAGGCAATGGTTAACAGCAATGGCTCAGGCCCTGTGAAAAGGGCATATTAACAGTGAGCCTTTGAACTCAAGCCCATAAAGATGATGTCGCAATGATTTTGGGGCTAGGCTCTCACTGTATATTATTTCCTTCCTAAAATATTCTGAGATCAAACAAAAGCTGCTAAGCATTTTGAAAGCTGCTAAGTAACAAATAAAAGCTAAAAATTGCCATAGGAAGGATGAAAGGAATGGTTGTTTCTTGTCTGAAGAGCATTGACTAAAGCATACCTTTATAAGGTTATGTTTATTTTACAGGTGAAAAACAAAGACAAGAATAACCTTAAAGATTTGGGAAGAATAACTCATTATGACCTTATAGAGTGGAAAGCAACAGCTCTTCCAGTGACCACTCAAAACCTGGGAGTGGAACATTTCAGGGAGTGGTGCTTTACCAGCTGAGAGTTGTACAAGCATGATGGAGAGGGAGCAAAGCTTTTAGACTAACCCTGTGGTTTAGGAGCCCAAGTCCCAGATTCAGAAGGAGCAAGTACTTAGAAGACAGGTGTTCAGGAAGCTGCTCTGAAAATGGAGGTTTGTTTTCTACATCACTTAAGAGATCTCTTGAAAATATTGACAGAGAGTCTGGACTTGAGTCAGTTCAGATTCCATCTTGTGGTGGGAGAGAATGAACTTTGTGCCCTTTTTTATGGAACAGAGAAAAGACAAATGGGCTCATGATACTGTGAATACAAAGCTTTCTGTGTTGATCCAGTTCTTGATCACATGCATGAAGCATTGATTTTCACCTGCACACACCCCACTGCTATCCTTTAACCCCAAACAAGCTACATTTTTACACAGGAATGAGGAGGAGAAATAGACTATTCCTTTCTGGAATTACTGATTTCTTCAGCTTCAGTATCCTGGAAAATAAATTGTAGGCACTTCTATAATATCAAAGGCAGCAACTAACAAATGTACTTATTCAATCCACGAGTCTGGAAATTCATTGGGTACAGGGTGAAATGTGGTCACTGCTATCAAAGTATATTGTCTACTCTGAGAACAGAATTTTGGATGCGAACCAAAGCTTTCTTGAGGGAGATAAGCTTGTTATTCAGACAGTAAAACGTTATGATTAACACCTGATGAAGCATTAAAGAACCATAAAAATTCTGCTACCTGGGAAAGATTACTTAGCAGGAGGCTGCCTGCACTTTGGCAAGCGTGTGTCAGCTGAACTTAATCTCTCAGCTTTCCATGAAAAAGTGGATTTAAGCAGTCATTTTGTGGTGCAAAGAAAGGAGAACCACCCAGTCAGCTGCAGACTTGAACAGGCAGATTCTGCTTCTGTTCGCATGGGAATACCCCTGGTTACAGAAATTCTTACCCCACCTACGAATTGTGAGTACAAGAGAAATTAAGTGCAAGTTAAGTGGGGTTTGTGTTTGCTTTCACAGCTTTTTGTAAATCTGCCTATTCCTTTCATCGTGTTGAGTGATAAGGATGATTTGTTCCCTCTGCTGGCAGTGGCACCGTTCGTTGAGGAGCAGACAGTGCATTCCCAGGTCTCATCCCAACCTGTGTCAGGAGCTCGCCACATCTAGCAAAGTGCTAAAGTGAGTGCCTGGATGAAATTCCAGACCTATGTACAGGCTGAAGGCTGTAAATGGGTCCTGTTCAGACCAGTCCCTAGCACTGACCCCCTGTGGGTGCTGCTGAGCTGGAACCTGATGGCACACCCAGACTTACGCCTTTGGAATTCCATAYGGTTATGCCCTTTGAAGTTCCCAATTTAGTCTGAAATGACAGAGGTTCCATTAGGGACTGGTTATGTAAAATTAAAAAGAGTCTTGAGGGATGCTGACCAGCCTCATTAACAGGCTTTGCTGAGCATCAGCTGATGAGCCACAGGCTTGCATTTTCTCAAAGTGAATAGCAATGCTGAGTCATGCTGAGTTACTATTTGTGCATGTTCAGTTTAAAAAATCTTAAAATATTTTAAGGTGCCTAGATTTTTTTTTTCCTTTTTCTTTTGAAATGAGGCTTCAGATGAGAATGAAAACTAACAGCCAGCCCTAGAAAATCTAGGCTACTGGTCCTGAAGCGAGACTAAAATGGAGTAATGGTTTAGTTCAAACTGAACACAAACACAGTTAGCACACGGGCAGATTTACACCTGTCCAAAGTGAGACTGAGTGTCCCCTACCCTGCTCTGAGCAGATGGTGATGAAGGCAGTGGATTAAGATGGACAATTGAGTTTCAGGGCATGACTCTGCATATGTGAAAAGAGGCAGGAACTGTACACTTTAGTCAGTAAATCAAAACTCTATGCCTGTTATCCCTATCTATCAGTAAAAGTGATAATACTGTGTTTCACATGCCCTGTTGGCACAATAAACTGTTCACTGCTGTGCCAGACTGAGTCTCATTATGCATAACTAATGTAATGGTTTCCAGCCTCATTTGGGACCTCCAGCAAAGCCTGTAACCCAAATAGTGCTGAGCTGTCTTGTGTGGGGGTGAGTGATTTGACAGCATGGGAGGCAGAGAGGAATCACCCTCCATGTAAGAGCTTCAGGGCAAGCACTAAGCAAGGAGGTCCTGGCACCTCCACATGTTCTCTACCTGGTTTGATCAAATGGGCAAGTTTCCCCATGCACTTCACTAATATATTCTTTACTTCTCTTGTTTCCTGGTTGCCAGTTTGGCTGATTTCATGCTTCTGTAATCTCATTTGACTAACTTTATGTGGCMTGAGCATTTGCACAGGTAAAAAAGCAATATTTTTGTTGAATGCCAATTGCAGGCTAATGCTCGTGGGCTGAGGAGAAGAAAAAGGGATCTGAAATGAAGCATAAGTGATACTCAAAGCCTAGATGTCTTCTTTATGCTTGAGGATAACAGAGAGGGAAGGAGATGAGGTAGCATATCTGCCAGTAAATAGAGACTGGATTTAGGTTATAATAGTGAAGTCCTGGAGAGTCCTTCTTGTCACATCAGTGGGTCAGCAGTCTCATGAATGGGTTGCGGTGGAGTTTTTCATATGATTGAAGTTTATCCTTTGTTTGCAAAGTCTGAAAGGGCTTCCTTGGTCATAGGTAGTGAACATGATAGTACAGTAAATATTTTTCCTTATTCTCTAGTGGAAGTGCCCACCCACCAAATGCAGGACAGATGGCAACACAGGATGATGGCAAGGGAATAAGCTTGTGGCAGGGGAAAAGTTGTGATAACTGTCAGAGAAGAAGTCTAAATAATGACTCCTCATCCAAGATCTTTCTATTTAATTTCTTCTGCTGTTTGAAGGGGGAATAATGGAGAATATAACTTTGTAGAAGTGAACCACAGTGATCCATTTGGTTTAAAGGACACTACATTTTATCCATTTGATTTTATTTGCTGGCATAGGAATAATCATTGCAAATGATTCTCCTTTGAATGTGAAAATGTGGATCCCGCTTTGGGAGGGCTTTGGGTAAATTTGCAGCCGTTTGGAACAAGAAGAGAGAAAAATAAACAAGTGTAGAGAAATACTGGTAGGTTCAAATGTTGCTTAAGACTACAAAATAATAAAGAATGTTATGCCAGGGGAAAGATCCCCAAAGGAAACCTACTACAATTTACAAAGAAAAGTAAGATTTACAGTGGCATGTGTGCATTGAGTCACAAGAATAACAAATACCTAAGAAAACAAAATGTTGAGTATACTAATCTACATTTGATGGCCTGGGGTTTGAGTGCTCTTGGATTGGGGGGAGGAGTTGTTATATACTTTCTTGTGTTTTATTTAGCAACCTGACAAATTCACTTATGCCATGGACCTACACCTCTATCCAGTGATCTCTCTAGGAGCATTATTAATCTACTAAACCTACATTATTAATCACTCTGGGCAATATCAATTCCTTATTCTCGTCCTCTGTTTGTTTAATTCAGGGATGCAAGTCTTGTTTTTGCTGAACGTAAGTGGAAAACTCAGAGATGTACTTCTATGACTTTATAACCTAACAAACTGACATCCAGGGTCCAGAAGAGCCCACAAATTTMCTCCAAAGGAAATCTGCATGTAGTCCAAGGGTGGGCCTGGGAGCCAGTTTGAGCTCTTCAGGCAATTTCTCCTGTGACTTTGGATGAGTCACAAAAACTGCTTACATGCCCACTTGCACATGGCAAAATTTATTCTTGCCCTGCTGGTCTCTGACTACAGAATCAGTAACTGGCCTTACATACTCTCTGTGGCATGGTATATAAGAATTAAATAGTCATGGATACAACAGAGTCCTGATCAACAAAAATTATTTGCTCTCAAAGCTGATTTTTATTATTTTTTAATTATATGTAATTTCATATCTACCCAATTGGTGTTTCTTAAAGCTTAATTGGAATCTTCTGTTTTTCCAGGATCTGTGTTCACAAGTTCGAACTCTCATTTTAGAGATATATTTGAAGAAGTAATATATTGATATTTTATCTTTCAAGTCAATTGAATGCTTGTTAAACTTCCCATTTTCCAATGCATGGTGGAATATGTGGGGAGGAGTTGCATAAGGCAACAAAGCACGAGGAATGTACATTCTGTACACCTCCAGTTCTCCTATGAGCTCCATGGGTCAACTTCCAGGGACATGAGTGCGTTCCTAAAGCTAAGCCAGCGCTGCAGGTGCTGACAGATCAGAAACCTTCTGGATGCCTTATAAATCAGGGACAGAAATCGTTAGAGAGCAGCGTGCATCAGCCAGCACGGGATATGGCTGCGCACGCATACAGAGTTCTTTCCCACTTCATATAAATCAGTTGCATTCCAGTTTGAGTATCTGTCCTCTTCTGTGCTTATTTGTCAGCGAGGCATTGAAGGGTCTGATGGTTGTCAGTGAGATAAATCAAAAGCCACACTGTAACTGCTGTGGTGCCGTGTTTTCCACCACAGCCTCTAAAGCGAGATATAATCAGCACTAAATTTCCAGGCCTATTTTCAGCATCAGAGGTTAAGAAAGCGATGGTGTATTTTTTATGTTGTCTGATATTTTCCAGCTGTTTTTAATATGTGCATCTCTTGAAGAGCTCTGCATGAGTCATCAGCTCAGCACACAATGCTTACTTTTCATTGTTAACCTCTCATAATTCACCTTAGCAGTTCCTGTTGCACTTCTCAGACCGAGGCGATACTAACAAATCCATTATGTTMAGAGACAATGTAGCGCTGCTGCTGGAAGATATGGGTTTGGAATTACGTTTATTTTACACGGTTCAACATATTCTCCTATTTGGAGAGACGGTTCTGCTTATCACTGACAGCCAGTGCCATAGTGAAGGTCACAGCAGGGGACAAGGAATAGTTTTCAGGACATTGAGGCAGCAGAGACAGGACAMATCCCTTAGGACAGGCTTGTCCATTGTATCGGGTGGGAGGCTGGAGGCTGTAAATGGCACTTTCCTCTTGTCTCTTTTCTCYCCAGCTCTTTCCAAAACATTCTCAAGCAGTATGGCTTTTCTCTCATGGATGAAGCACAGGGGAAGCTGAGCATGAAGCTGCTCTCTCTCTCCTCTAAGACAGGACAGTGAAAGAAAGTGAATAATAGAAAACTCTCATTTAAAAGGGCAGATTATATGGGTGAACCTTCCAAGCAGTTCCTTAGGTCAGGATATCGAGGGCCTTGCCATGCCAGGCCTTGAATATTTCCCCCACTGCTCTGGACAATGTAYTCCAATGCTTAACTGCTCTTGCAGTGAAGCATTTTTTTCTTATACCCAGAAAAACATTTCCCTGAAGCAACTTGTGTCCCCTGCCTCTGGTCCTACCACCGTGCACCTCTGTGTAGAGAGTACCCTCACTACTTTACAGCTACCTCCTTGGTAGTGGAASATGGTGATTAAATCTCCCTGAGCCTTTCCTTCTCTAGGTGTAGCAAACCAAATTTCTTGCTTGCTTGCTTGCTTTTTTACAAAGCTTTTTTTCAGCCTTTATTCATGTGTCGAGTTCTCCAACCATCTAATCATCTCAGTGGCCCTTCACTGGACCATCTCCAGTTCTTCAAGGTTTCTCTTGAACTGAGAAGACCAAATCTGGCTAACACATGCTGAGTAGAGTGGGGTGATCTCTTCCCTTGATCTGCTGKCTACAAGCTTGTAAATGTGGCCCAGGATCTCTTTTGCTCTTATTGCTGCCAGGACACATTACTCCTTCATGTTCAACCTGCTGCCTGCCCAGACCCCTTGTCCTTTTCTGCAGAAAATAGAAGGATCTTCATGTGCAAATCCAGTAAAAGAGCTGCCATCTGATCAACACTGATGGTCACATTGTTAATGAACTAATGCTTCCCCAGAGTGTAATGTCAAGGACTTTGAATGTGAAGTGTTTCATGTGAGTATTTCTGCACTACCCCAATTATAAACTAAAGCAGATCCTTGTGCTCATAAAGCCAAACCCTCAAACACTAAGCAGCAGGTAAATTTTGAACTACCAATAGCAAACACATTCTGTCCCTGCCTGGGTCAATCTTCTCCATGCTTGAGGCAGGGACCCTGTGAAAAAGTTAGACTATGACAAATGATTAAAGACTAAGCATGTTGTGTACACCATGTCAAGCACCAAGTTAACATTTGTACTGCCTAACTAACACTTGGGCTTCTTTTTGCTCTCCTCTAAGCTGCTGGTGAAATGTTGTGACAATAAGTTAGTTATGCCTCTTTTCATTTTCTAAATTTTGAATCATTGTCTTTTACCTTAATTGAAAGAACCCTTGTTGTACAACTGACCTTTTAACAATTCACTTTTTATAAAAGTCCCCCACTGTCTGCTGCCCATCGCCACTAAGTGATGTCAGATCTCCATCCAGAATCTTTACTTAGAGGTTTTCCACTGTGACAGATGTCTGACTTCATGCCTGGATCACTCTTTTATTGGATATTCTGTGTTACTTCCTGCCCTGTTTCCCATAGAGTTGAACACCATCTTTGCTTTCCTCTCTGCAGTCAAGCTTTCTGCAATTATCAGCTACACACAGTGACATTTCTCTCTTCAAGTATTTAAAATGAGTTTAAATGTTATAATTAAGAATAGCACTTCGAAGCCATGTGAATGGGTATTTCAACATAGATCAACTCTCACTGTTTGTATTCCTCTGTGAGAGAAAATTACTTTGACTTTCATTCCCCAAACTGGTTTGGAGTGTTTGAGGAAGCTGTGCTTCCCTGCTGCACTGAAAGGACATTTTGATGGCTATGAAGTGGTGGAGAAAAAAGTAAAAATAACACCATGTTGAAAATAAAACTGGCATTTGCTATTTCTCCTTGTCACAGATGTCAGTTTACAATTCAGAGTGGAGGTAGAACTAGGAAACAGATTTAATTTTAAGAACAACACTATTGTTTACCCCATAGTTTTTCACCAGTTTTTTGCAATATTCTTGCCAACAGTAGAGGAACTCACAATTCTGTGTATCTCCCAAGCTGTGTTGCTAAGGGATGGACTGTAAAAACACACAGTAATCTGTCACAAATAAAGCTTAAAATGCTAATTTGGTCTAGTTATTAGCACATTGCTGATATAAAACTGCAATGCAATTTGGCAATGAAAAAATGCAATCTGTATCCTAATCCCAAATAAAAGTTTTAGGATTACTGATTTTAGAGTACCATGAAATTGTAATAATGAAATACCAGTCTGTGCTTCAATATGCTGTTGAGGATTCAAGTGCAGTGCCTGTAATTTCAGCAGATAATTATTTCTCTGGTAAGATCTTCCACGTAGGAGACTTTGTATGGCCTTTTTTTATTGGTTTCCTGTACAGACAAATAGTTTTCATTTTATTTTCTATTTATAAAGTGATGCAACTTGCAATGTCGTTGTGGTTTGCCACATGGTTCATATGCATCATACTCCTATATGCCTCGTAGTTAAATAGCTCAGGTGCAGAGTAAATAATAACGAAGACAAATTAGTGGAAAGAAGAGGAGAACATAGACAGTTGAAAACAAGTGAACTTCCTGGATTCAGTCAGAGAAATAAATTCTGGAGGCCTCCAGAAGATAAGWGCTACCTAGAACAAGGAAATTATGCCAGCAAACGATTCTGTGACCTCACAAAACTTTGCTTGTGAGAAAGTAACTAAAAGTTGCAATAGGTTCATTCCCACATGAATGGAGCAGTTGAAGCTCAGGAGCACAGCAGATGGCAAAATATTCCCCATCAGTTGTTATTATTGCCATGTTTGTGCAGCCCTTGGGGTCTGAAACTCAGATGAGCAAGAACTCTTTGCCACCACCTACTGATGAACTGGGGGAAGAGACATAGTTAATTTTCACAGATAATGTCCATGACGGGACGGATACTTCTGAAGTGTTGCTCACAACTCATTCAAGGATAGGAATAAAAGGAAAAGAGACTTTTATTATGTCCACAACTCTTCTAAGAATCAAAGGATTAGCTTTTGTGTCACTGGATTACATGGGGCAGCGATTCTGCCCTGGGGAAAAAAAGAGTAAAAGATCTTGATTTTCAGCCTAGACCTTCTATTTTGTAATGAAATGAACTCCTCATAGAGAGAATGGACAATGAAGCTGASCTGGATGTGGAGAGACGATAAAGAGGTGACAAGATATCTTTATTCAGTAACAAAGGAGCTTTAATTACTTCAGGAAATGGAGCAGCCTGGAGATCCTGATCTTGCGCTACACCTAAATGTAGTGTGTCCTGGGCAAGAGCCAGTGCCAGCAGGATGCTGGGAGATGAGAGAGAAGGCAGCACTGGCACAAAAGAGAGCGCTATCCCAAAAAGGTACAACAGCACAGGGGCTGTCAAGGGACAGCAGGATTTCTCTTTTGGGTTCACCTTTCTTCCTGGCCAGAGTCACTCCCACCTAAGTGCTCTCCTACTGAGACATCACCAGGGTAAATATGTCCTGTTGAGATCACCTGGGGAAGTTGCCTTAGGTTTGTGGGAGGCATCTGAAGCATGTTTCCTTAGAGGAACTCTGTTATTCCACCTGGTATCTGGATTTCTTGATGCCAACAATTTCTCACAGAAAAAAAAAAAAAGTGACTGTATAAATATGTCATCATCCTAGCTTATTGAGGTGCCCAATATGTGATATTGGATATCAGATTCTGGAGGCATTGTCAGAGAAGAAAAAAAAGTCACCTGTGTCAAATCACAACCAGGCAAGTATTTCTAGGAAATTTGCCTCTTTCTGTTTGAAGGCACAATGTGCCACATTTCAGGGACAAACCAGGAGATAGATGTCAGAAGTAAGGATAAGGTCTCTAAATAGCCTCTTGTAAACAGATTTGAATATGCCATTTATGCGCTTCCAGCCACCCAGAAGTGTGCAAACATGAGTAACCCACAACTGGGTCTGAGTAAATAGAGCCCGTCTCTCCCTACAGCCTCCTGACAACTTGACATCAAAATCCTTGCTTGCTTGCCAAAAGCAGAGGAGAGAGGCAACAAGGCAACTTCATTATAAACAACCTGGGAAGATGTGGGGTAGGGCCAAATAGAGCTCTTTTTCTTACTTCTATCTTTTTCCACCACTCTTCTGTGCAGACTCCTTGGGGAAAATCACAAAATCAGGGAATATGCCTTTTTTTTTTTTTATTTAGGGATTTCACTTGGAATTAGTTGCAGTGGCCTTGATGGACTGGCTTCTGTCTCCCCTTTTCTTTGTCCCTTTAATAAAAACCAGGAATTGGGAGAGCAGTGCTAGAGCCTATGATACTGCAGATTCCACAGAAAATATATTTGTTTCGATTCTCATAGAGTGGTTTGGGTTGAAAGGGATGTTAAACATCATCTACTTCTAACCCCTGGCATGGGCAAGGACACCTCTCCTTAGACCAGGTTGTTCAAAGCCCCATTCAGCCTGGCTTTGAGCACTTCCAGGTGTTGATTATCCACAGCTTCTCTGGGTAATCTGTGCCAGGGCTTCACCACCCTCACAGTAAAGAATTTCTTCCAAATATCTAATCTAAACCTCCCCTCTTTCAGTTTAAAGCCATTCCCCCTTGTCCTATCACTACATGTCCTTATTAAAAGGGCATCATAAATGCAAAGAAAATTTGTCCTGTGCAGGAGGAATGTTGGCTTCCCCAAATGCCTTCTGCTGAAATTCAGGAGATACTCTGCACATCATGTTTTCATCTCACTCATGACACTCTGCTTTCTCACTGTTGCATTGATGCAGAAATAAAATGAGCCCCATTTCTTTGTGGCCTTCCTGAGGTGAAATTCTCTCTCTTCCAGCTGTTTTACTACAGAGGTGTACACAAGCACATCTCACTCTCATTCCTACTGTATAAAAACTTGTTGCCTACAGTTCTGCTCCCTGCACTCTCATCTTCCAGACAGAAGCACGGGATTAAGACGGACGGTCTTCGCTATCTTACCTCCCTTTAACAATTCAGCACTTTGTATTTTTCCAAATAGTGGAAAAGCCTTAACAGCAATGCAAGAATATTGAAGTCTTAAAGAGGTCCAAAAGGGGAAACAGTAAAAGAAAACTAATTAACAGGAAATTTCCAACCTCATCACTTTACATGAGATGGTGTTAAGTTGTGGAAGATAATGGAGACAGGCTTGTGGTTCTAATCTTGTTCTGTTCCTTATCGAGTGAAATTTGATGGCCCTTGAGAACATTCTGTCCCTCCAAACCCCAAGCTTTTATGGAAAATGCAAAAATGCACTCCAAACCCTGTGAACCAACATTCAACAGCTGAAAGTTGTTTCCACCTACCCTCCCTGCACCTGCTCAAGCTCATATTTTCAGTCTGTCTCAGTCCTCCGTTTCACTTTTYCCCTTGCCAAAAAGTGAGCTAATGTCTTTTGGTGTGCCAGGGCAGGAAGAGAAAAGTGAGTCAACTCTGCATGTCCAAATTATTTGATGACCACACTTCTTTTTTAGCTGCCCTCATCTACATTGCCTGCCTAAGAAAGATCAGGATAACAGAAATRCTTTTCATGCCCAGCCAAGGGCCAYTGAATCAAAGTCCTGAACAGAATGGACTAATATATCGGAATAAAAATGAGTTCTTATGTCCAGCTCTCCTGTCTGAACCCCCCAGCTGTGAGATTCATAGGTTGGATTGGGTCTGGTTTGGCCCCATGCTGCAGTGAGGAGTATATTGAACAAAATCTCCAACCTGTGGAAACTGGTGTGCCAGGTTTCCTTCACTTGAAGATAAGCTTTGTATCATAACTTCCCCAATGATTCAGAATTCTTGGATGTTTGGATTCTCTTTGCTGATTAGATGTGCATTAGAACTTGCCGCTGGCCAAAACTAAGCAGCCGAAAATATTCATATGATGTATTAACCAATTTAATTTAGCATGGTCTATTTGTATGTCATAATTACTTCCTRAAAGCCTTACCTGGTGGCAGACAAATTTCAGAGGGAATACTACTGTACAGAGGCAAGGAAGGCATTTCTAATTATAAGAACAACTTTGTATATGTCATTTTCYTAACTCAGCACTCTTACGATTGGTACAGAGGAAAAGGACTTGTAATTCCCAGTAACCTCATTATCTTTCTCTTTTCTCATGACTTGCTACATCAGCTATTTGGATTTTTTCCCCCAAAATGATAGGTATTATGATCCCACCTTTCCTTGACACCTAAAATGTACCAAATTAAAACAATGTTAAGAGTATTTTGTAGCTTCACAATTCCACTAAATGCATCATTAAGTSTAAATTGATCTCAGCAGAGAGCACATTAATTGTGACCACAATTGTGACAAAGTCCTGATTTTCTGCTGATGCCACACTACTTACAGGATGAATGCAGCCTTACTTCCCAAAAGAACCTGACTAACACTTGTGTGATGGTCACCTGCTTTCAGTAGCCAAAACACCTTTCTTTAGAGAAGATTCTAAATTTGCAGCTTTAGAATCTGTCAGAGGATGCTCCTGATATCTTTTCCCAACCTGGCCACTCTCAGTGACATCCCAACCTGAAGTGCTGCTTTCTTCACACATTACACTAAGCAGGCTCCCAGCCAGGCTGAGATGAAAAGCGATCATTCCCCTCCTCAGGAAAAACCACCTCTCAGGACTGAGCTGCTCATTACTGATGTGCACAGAGGAAGAGCAGACAACCTGCAGCTAGGTTGCTTTTAGGGAAAACTCTTCATCGAAAACCTGTAGTGCTGTCAACAGTATAAAAAGGATGACTCAGGCAGCAGCAGGAGATRTACTTGAGTTATTTACTAATGTAAATAAGTGAAATTTGCCCTCAGTCCATTTTCTGGCTTTAGTTTAGAGATCATACTCAGGCTAAACCCTTGTCCAATGCTGGACTTGGCAAGAAATAATAAAAAKAGCTGGCAAACCTTCCCCGGAGTCAACTCTAACATTTTCTGTGATCATGAACTGAACCCTGCACTCACATTTTCCCTTTGACAGTGGACTCCCACTGCTCAGAGTGACATTTGGAATCCTGCAATCCATCAGGTCTGGAGCAGTAATACTCGAGAAAACCAGCAATTCTGCTGTTCTCCAGACAGCAAACCCCGCCACGTCGATGAGTAACACTTTCATCTCCCCAGGAATAAACACACAGCTTCAGACCTTCATTTTTGTCTTGTGAGGCCTGACTTCTCTGAGCTGATGGCTTTTGACCAGGAGCATCAACATGTTTGTTTGTACTGTGCTTGTGCACACATATCCTTTCAAAATTTCCTAAAATAGGGTCTAAAATAGATCTCAAAAAGTTAACAAAAYCTCTCCTTGGATAGTAAACAGATCTATATTTTCTTTCAGGCTGGGTTTCTATAAAGACCATGTCATGGTGGTGTCTTAACTTCTCTAAATTTTAGATTGATATGATACATATTATTTTTAAACATGCAAAAATTAAACTGCCTCAGAAGAGGTTTCTGCAGAAATAAACTAAGCTAGTAATAGAAATTTGGAATGTYTTTTGTATATATATATATAWAAAAACCACAAACTAGTGGTAGAAATAAATTTTACTGTGTAGATCCAAGCCCTCTCTGAGATCWGTAGTTTTGCCTAAACATTTCAGCAGAGGTCTGGGCATTGCTGTAGCCTTCCAGTCAACGGCTTGGAAGGCTCTCCCATAATTCCATGTTATGTGTGAATACTGAAGTTACAGATGTTTTTTCAGTGTGTTGGGATATATCACTTTTGTTTTCCTCACAGGGGATAGAAAGACTCTGATTTCACAAAAGACCCTTTTCCATTGAAAAATCTTGCCAAAATGTAATTATGGACCATCTCTAAAATGGAATCCACCTTTGAATGTTCTTTGAAACCTACTGAGGAAAAAGTAGTAGTAATAGGTCATCTCTTCACCTTTATTGCTTCTGACTCAAAGTTAAAAAACACTTTGAATTTAAGAATTATAGTGAACCATAAAAACGTTTTACACCAAATTGTAAATCTTTCTGCTTTATTACAATAAGCACAAGGGTCTGACTTTCTTGGCACAGGTAATTTTATTGCATCTATTACTAACAACAGATGTCAGCTAGTGAAACCCAAATCATTCAGAGGGAAACGTTATATAATTTTCAGTGGGTTTTACTAAAAACTGAGTGTTTGAAAAGCTCAGAGACTATGGCAAATGATCCTTTTATACAGAGGGAGAAAAAAATATATTGTCTAACTCTTCCATGAAATCTTTCTTGAACAGAACTTTTTTTGTATTTTCCAATACTAGATCTGACATCAAATTGCTTCTCTTTTTTTTTCTTAAGCACTTAAGTCCATCCAACAAAAACATTCAAGGTTTTCACAGTTCTACCTACACGATTTTTTTTTTCCTTTGTATTAAAGAAAGAAAAGGAAGTAAAGAATCCCAGTGTGTAAGCACTTGGCAATCAAACAATACTTGTTTGTCGAGAAAGTGGCTTAAAAGGGATTGAGCATAAACCAAAACRGATTTTTGACACCGCAGAGTTTGTCTCTTTCTTTTTAGGCTGGGATACATTTCTAGCAGGTGTGGGGAGTGAACTCCTTCAGTTTGAATTTCCTCCGAGCCAGGACTCCCCACAGGTGAACACACCCTATGTCTCCCATCTCAGACACCACCAGTGCTGCAAATCAGGAGCTCCCTCCTTCAGGCTTCAAAAGGAAATGAGTTTTGCTTCTGCTGTCAGCTTTGCACAGATCTGGGAATAACCTTTAAACCAGGCTTATCTCACAGACAGTGTGAATACTCAAGCCTTGACAACAATGTTATTTCAGTTAATCTTTGGTTTCTTYGGTGTTTTGTTTAGATTGGGGGGGTGGTGCAGTCGACACAACRGAGGGGAGGGATGGCATCCAGAGGGACTTGGACAGACTTGAGGGGTGGAGCTGTGCAAGCCTCATGAAGTTCAACAAGTTCAAGTGCAAGGTCCTGCACCTGGGCCGGGGCAATCCCAAGCACAGACACAGGCTGGGAGGAGGATGGATTGGGAACAGCCCTGAGGAGAAGAACTTGTTGGTGTTGGTGGATGAGAAACTCAACATAACCCAGCAATGTGCTCTTGCTGAGGGAGGGGATTCTGCCCCTCTCCTCTGCTCTCATGAGACCCCACCTGCAGTGCTGTATCCAGCTCTGGGGTCCCCAACAGAAAAAGGACATGGACTGCTGGAATGAGTCCATATGAGGCCTCAAAGACGATCAGAGGGCTGGAGCACCTCTGCTATGAAGACAGGCTGAGAGAGCTGGGATTATTATGCCTGGAGAAGAGAAGGCTCTGGGGACACCTTTCAGCACCTTCCGGTACCTAAAGGCAGGTTACAAGAGAGCTAGAGAGGGACTTTTTACAAGGTCATGGAATGTTTGGACAAGAGGTAATGGCTTTAAACTAAAAGAGGATGTATTTAGATTAGACACTGAGAAGAAATTTTTTACTGTGAGGGTGTTGAGGCTCCGGAACAAGTTGCCAAGAGAAATAGTGGGTACCCCATCCCTGGGAGTGTTCAAGGCCAGGCTGGATGAGGCAACCTGGTCTAATGGAAGGCCCATGGCAGGGGGATTGGAACTACATGAAGTTTAAGGTCCCCTCCAACCCAAACCATGTTGTTCTGTGATCTACTTCAGTACCTTCAGAGGAGAATCATGAACAATGCAGCTAATAGGGGCCTACTTCAGAGTAAGATCACCCACAGTTATATAAAATAAATTCTATTCAAAACTAGAGTCCAAAATGTCTAGAAGGGAAATGAAGGGGTTTGTTCCACGGTTCTCCTGTCTCTGCATGGCCATTTCAAATCCAGTCAATTCCAGACCCGGAAAAGCAGTCTCCTCTAATAGGCTTTCAGGTATATCTGTGCCTTTTTTTTCAGTTTGGGTGCTTTTTTCCCATAGTACTACATATTTCTAAGGTGTTCAGTGCAGACTCCTCATCCACTTGTAATCTGTCTGTTACAGGGGAAATAGAAGGCAGAATTGTTCCTAATCCTGTTTTTCAGACATCTCCACCTTTTTGAACACCAAGAAAGAAATAGGCTGTAAATTACGTGCTGCATACTGGCCAGAAAGAACATGCAGTTATATAATCAGCCACAAAAGGACTGTGAGAAGGCATCGGACTGCATCTAACTTTTATTGAAACACCAAAGTCATCTAAAGCCTCATATTGCCAGGGGTATCTTTCAGACCAAATACATGCTACACCCTGTAATATTAAGCTAGTCATTATAAACTTAATCTGCTGTCTGAATGGCAAAATTGAAAAGCACTCAAGCATTAAACTGCTCTTCTTAAAGGAAAAATAATAAAGCAATACGGGTAATATATAAATAGCTTTAAAGATTGCTGTGAGCAGGATATCTGGGCTGAGCATTTTGGTGAAAATTGTAATGTATTATGGCTCTCAGGAAAGTTGAATGTCTTCAATATGCTGCTTTTGCTACTCACTGGTTTGCAATCGTTATTGGCTTTGTGGAGAATCCAAGGCACCCTCTTACTTTATTGGTTTCTTTGTTGTTGTTTTTTTTAATTTAAGAAAGGGGTAGCTTTGTCAATGTGAAATGCTACTTGGAAATCTATTAACTCCTCCTTAAAACACATAGCCTGCTTTACTCAAAGTTAGTTAATGCTTAGTAATAATCATATTTTGTTGTTGCTTATTAACAAAYGATCTTTATTAGGCTAACTTTATTCTATTTGTTTCTGTTAACAAAGTGACCTTGGCTACAGGACTCATAAATGGTCAGTATACACAAAGAAGAGAAATAAGCATACCTGTGTTTGTCCATGTACCAGAATCTAAAATCTGACATAGTACAATAACTCAGAGCTATTAAACTCTGTATTGCGCTATATCTAAAAAACTAAATCTCCAAGTTGTTTCATCATGGTTGATAACGTGTACAACATTGGTGTGATACCCACGGAGCTGGMCATAGGCTGGGCTGTGGAGTATTTACTCAGCTGAAATCTACCTTATCCCCAGTGGGACCTCATAAATCTCAGGCAGCAGGATCAGTCATTTACCAAAGGTAGTTTGCAGAATGAATTAGCTGTGCATATCAAGTTTTGAGATGACTGTTTGGGGTCTTGATCACCACGTGATTAAGAAATCATTATTCAGCAAATTCAGCATGCATGAGATCAACACTGAAGTACTTTGCTGAATAGTGAGGAGATGGGGGGAAAAAAAAAGGATCAGAATCTGGCTGTTGCCATTTTTCTCGATGGAAAAGGTTGGTAACCATTTGCATTTACAAACTATGGCTATGCTTTATGCCCCAAAATTTGCAGTAGAGAAAATGTTGCAGATGAGGAAAATGAGTTATCATGAGCTGAGTAACTAAGACCATAAAGAGATTACAATACAGCTGAGGTTCTAATTYATGTCATCTCAGATCCAATGATCAGATAAGATTCTTGAGCTCAGAGACAAAAAGCAAAAGAAACAAAAAGACCGTTGCTGTCATTATGGAGACAGTTTTCCAGCACAGCTCTCTGACTTTGTAAAGAGCATGGCTCACTCTCACACTCTGAGTCTGACCAGAGAGATGCACAATGCTGTATCACTGTAGTCACCTTTTGCCTGCAAAAACAGATTAACTGACCGTGTTCTTGTTCCTGCCATGTTGCAAATGCCTTGTAACTTAAGAAAAATCTCTCTCCTCCTGTTACCCACGTTTTTCTTTCAAAGGAGCAGAGAAACCACTTCTCATGTTTGAGTTGTTTCCACAGCTCTGGCTGCTCAGTCTATCTGTAATTGGTGTAAAATAAGGTGAATGGTGAATTCACATTCACATTGGTGAATGTTTTTGCAGATGTGAGCTTCACTGGTGTGACAGCTGAAATCTGCAGGAGGAGTCCAACTAGGCTGAACTTCAACTAAAAGACTAAAAAATCCAGAATGTGGATCTTACTATGTCCAGTTCTGGGCTCCTCAGTACAAGAGAGAAATGGAGCTCCTGGAGCAGGTCCAAAGATTATCAAGGGACTGAAGCATCTCTCTTACAAGGAAAGGCTGAGGGAGCTGGGCCTGTTGAGCCTTGAGAAGAGACAAATGAGAAGGGACCTCATCAATGTCTGTCAGTATCTGGAGGGAGGTGCCAAAGGACAGACCAGGCTCTGCTTAGTGGTGCTGAGCAATACAACAAGAGGCAAAGGGCAGAAACTGATGCCCAGGAAGTTCCACCTGAGTATGAGGAAGAACTTCTTGAGTATGCAGTGACCGTGYACTGGAACAGATTGCCCAGAGAGGGTGTGGAGTCTCCCTCACTGGAGATATCCAAGAACTGCCTGGATGCAATTCTGTGCTGTGTGCTCCGGGATGACCCTGCTGGAGCAGGGAGGTTGGACCAGATGACCCACTGTGGTCCCTTCCAACCTGGCCCATTCTGTGACTCTGTGACTGTTTTCCTTTTTCCTTTCTTAGTTTTGATTATGTTTGCACCTTCCCAATATGTTCGATGTTGAAACAAATCCGGAAATTTCCACTCTTTCACTTTCCAAACTTCACGTCCTAACAGATCTCACCATGTGAAGTAATGAGTAAGGCTGTTGCTTAATTATGGTGTGAAACCCAGACCAGGTTTCCTCAGACAAACCTTGTTATCCTGGGTCAGCTATTCTGAGCTTGAAGCTTTTTCTCAAATAAGGCAAAGTTGCATGTCACTTGTTTCTTTAAAAACAACAGCATTTTTTTCTTATTATTAACCACAAACTTTTTCCCTCATTATCTGGAATTTATGTTAATTTTGGCCTGATTAAGTAACAGTCGTTTACCACTCACTATCATTAGGTGCAATTGATCCCATGGAGGGTGGAAAGACCAGGCACTGCAATTAAGCAGAGTTCACTGCAATATATTCAAAATAAAGGGAGAAAAAAGAGGACAATTTAATATATGAGGACACATTTCCCAAAGTGTTGCTGAAAACTGCTTCTTCTATTTTTTTTTTTGAGACAGACATTTCAGCAGCCTTCATCCAAGTTCYGTGTTTCTGGCATTATTATCTGTGAGACAGTAGTCACGGAGGTGACATTCTGCTGCAGGTGTGCTGTCTCCCAAATCTCTTAGAAGAGGCTTCATGTTCTTCCTTGAAAGGAGAAGGAGTTATCAAGGCTTAGCAGAGTCCTTAAAGAAGTCTGACAACAAAGTAGGTAATGGACGAGATAACAGGACTGCAGGCTGATATATGCAGAGAAAAATGGGATGAAGTCACAAAGTATTTCAGAAAAGCTCTCTTTAAATTCCATTTAAAATGCCTTTGCATGTTTGTTTCTCTGAGTTCAGCTCCAGCTGCAACCATTTCAAGAGACTAAAACCACAAACAGGCCCAACACGATGCTAATATGAGCTGATGCCTGTATGTGCTGCATAAATGCATAAATATATATGAAAAACAYTGTGACAGTCCAATACCTTACAGTCCTATAAAATTCTAGATATATGAGAGAGCATCTTCCTCAGAATTAACAAATAACTCCAGCAGCTCTAGTGAAACTTGGAAGAGAAGTGGAAAGATAATAAATGGTTGTTCCCACGCTCATGTTGAATATAGAATTACAGAAGAAAATATTGGAAAGGATATCTCTAAGTCATCTACCTGGTCCTGCTCAAATCCAGGGCTACTTCAAATGTTATGAAAGGCTTCTGAGGGCTTTGTCCACTTGGGTTTCGAATAATTCCAAGGATCCTACAGCCTCTCTGGGCCCCTTCTCCAGTGTTTATGTTTCCTGTCCTACAACTTGTGCCTCTTATCCAGTTATCCTTTTTGTTCACCTCTGAGAAGTTCTGTCTCTGTCTGCTCACAGCCATCCATTAGACAGAGGACACCAGGGCCCTCCTTAGCCTTKTCTCCAAGATATATCTCTTCTACATCATGTGTTGCATCCCCTTAACCAAGCTGGCTTCTCTCCTCAAGACTCTCCTATGTTTGTCAGACTCTCTTACATACTGAGGTCCCAAAACGCAATTAATTTTACCTGAGGGGTCCTCCCATTAACCTGAATTTCTCTGTTTGTTCTTCTTTCAAATGGTCACTGAGCACAGAAAGTCAGTMGGTTAATCATTATCAAGAATCTTTCAATGAGAAGATTTAACTGAGAAACAAGATCCTGCCAAATTATAAGATGAATCTCAACTGAAATAAGTGAGAGCTGGATCAGAGCCTTGTCTCACTACTCCAATGTTATGGCAGACAGAGACAAAAGAAATAGAACAATATTTTCAACTGCTTCCCCATTGTTAATGACCTCTGTCAAACTCAAAACYCAATAAAATCGTTTATTGTGTTCATCAGGACTGTCTGAAATCCCTGAAGGCTAACTCCAATATCAGGTCCAACAAAGGGGGTCAAGAGCTCATTCACAATTTTGAAAAATGCTCCAAAACACAAAATCTGGGACTTTTCTGCTTCGTGACTGACTGCCCAGGTATCAACTTTCTCACAGGTTATTGTGAAGGTGCCGATGCATCCTCTTTACTCGTTTCACAGAGGCTTTAGAAAATCTGGACATGAGAGACCCTGGAAATTATTCAGTGACAGAGTGAAAAAGCATGTGACACGAGAGTATGTGCCTATGACAGGACAAGAGCCAGCAGTGGGCTTTCCATTCCTCCCAGGAATAAGGGACAGTAGCTTTGGGATACTGCAGTTCAGGGGAAACCACTTTACCTGCTGGCTGTGGTTCCACCCTCAGCAATGTCTCCCTGGTATATGAAGAGCTGCAGGACAGAGATGCCAAGGATGGAGCTGACTCAACATCAGTGAGCCAAGAGAGACAGAGTGGATTTGCACAACATCCAGGGCGAGAACTCACCCCTGAACCATCAGATATCTGTGCCAGGAGCTGAGAGGGCATTCATTGCCATATCCATCCTGATTCCTTTTTACTGAGAGAACATTATCCATGTTAATATGGACCTCTGCTCAACTATCAATAACCTGGAGCCAAGTCTTTCCCTCAGAAGTTTCCCATCATCTGTCCTTGTGTGATGGCAAACCCTGGGTGTGGGGAGGCTTCATTTCTCTTCAGCRGCAGGAGGAGCTTTGTATGTCCATTGGCATTGGAGAGCACCAGGGAGATGCTGTGCTGATTTCGGATCAGTTTTGGGGGCACTGAGTCGTGTTGTGCCTGCTAAAGGGTAGTACTGGGCATGGAAAGGGTGTCAGGAGTGGTTGGATTCTGGCCTGACAGATTCTTCAGTGGACTTAAATTCATAACTTACAACTTCACTACTCCTGAAATAGCAGGTAATTGAAGCTAGATGTTCCTCTCTCCTCCAGACTGGGGATGTGTTAGCAATAGTATGTGGGTTGTGTTGAAACCAAAACCAATTCTATTTGGGAAAACTCCATTTCTTTGTTGCTTTTGTTTTCAAATGACAATAGAGTACGGCTGTGTCTCATTAATGTTTTCCCTGTTTAAGGAAGAATTGCCAGGGAATTTCACAGTGAAATTCTAACTCATTTTAAGTGGACAATRTGATATAAATGTGTTTTAATAGTGTCATCAAACCAAGACTTTTTTTCATTTTTTTTATTTTATTGTAAGACTGAGAAGATGATACTTCCTAGGGCTAAATCAGGAGTTGGACTCTTCTACATTAGGAGCTCCTAATGACTTTGCATAATGTGGCATAAGAAGGAAGTGCTTTACTTCTCCCATTCAACACCGTATTTCTCTGGTGCCCATTGTGGGGTGGTCCTATTCCAAGAGGAAGGAAACACATCCTGTTTTCCTGCAGAAGTCGATTAATTTACCAGCAACCAAACCATATGAAAAGAAAAGAAAAGAAAAGAAAAGAAAAGAAAAGAAAAGAAAAGAAAAGAAAAGAAAAGAAAAGAAAAGGAGAAAAGAAAAGAATAAGGAAATATTTTGACTTGCAGAAATGCTTACATAGAGGATTGCGATGCTTCTTTTTCTAAAGATGTTTTCTTTATTTAAAGCTCCGATAGGTTTGAGTCTTTTTCCAAATGGCATAACACATGGATGCATTGAAATTTTGAAAAACTAGTAAATGCTGATCAGTTTAAAGCACAGGACTTAAACTGATAAAAGACATTATCAGTTCCCAGATTTTCCAAGACTTTCTGTGTGGCCTTGCCTTCTCTCTGCCTCAATCCTGTAAAATCAGGATGATTTTACTGCCTTTATTTTTGAGTCTTTTCTATTTAGGCCTTCAGTGCAGATGCTGCTCTGTCTTTTTACAATACYCTGGAAAACAATACCCTGAGCTCAGCTCATCCCATTAAATAAATCACAGCAACCATTCTCCATCCAGGCATTAATACACAGCATTACTCTTCCTCCTTATTAACTGCATGTCTTTCATTCTGAGCTAGGAACACTCTTCTTCATCTTTCTCTTGCAACAGTTTGCAGATAATGTAATTTGAATATTTTTTCCAAAATGGTAAAGCAAAGAAAGACAAATTCTTTACCATACCTCAGCAAGACTCCTTTTAGGAACTCGATGATACAAACAAACCAGAAAGACAAATGTAAATGTTGTTCCAATTAAGTGGAACCCAGAATGTCTCCGTGGGTACATTATAGGTTGCAGTGAAGGTGGTAATGTTGAGGAGGTAGCTAGGAATAGCCCTCAGCATTAAAAATTTAAACCTGCAACTCATTCACAGCTGTAACTGTGCATGCACTGGGAGAGAAATGGCACAATTGAAAACAGAATCATCATATATCTGCCAAACTTATCCCAAGGAAGAGGAAATCTAACCTCAGTGTACCCAGTAAGAGTGAGAGTTTGCTGCAAAGTTTGTCAGAGCTGTCTGAGGGCAAAAGAAGAAAGAACAGAGGCTGGTAGAGGAAGAGGAGCAATTACCACTCAGTGCTGCACACCAAGGCTGAGAATTAGAGCTTGACCTCTTTGAAGGTCAGACTGGTCCTGAAGCTGTGGGTGACAGTCAGTCGTACTCGTGCACAGCTGCTTGTGGCTGCCAGTCCACTGCAGGCCTTCCAGGGTTAAAACAAAAATTAAATACTGCAATAAAATTTTGTAGCTTGGGTGACTGTATGACAAAGACTCATTTTGCTAGGAGAGAATTTCAGAGGGAAATTCCCTGCTTTAAAATCAGATATTGAAACTCATCACTTGCAAGACCTCTCACATGAATTCAAACAAGTGACCTGATTTCTTGTTTTGTGCTTTGCTAAATGAGTCTACTCTTCTTGGGAGACTAATGTTGTTCCTGATCTTATTCATAACTATCTGTTGTTTCATGCATTTTTCCACCATGTATGTCATTTAGTCTTGGTCATCTTCTTTTATTTGTAGTTAGTTTCTATCGTAGAGATGGTCATATCCTGCAGGTCATATTCTACTAATCTATTCTGTAATTTTGGGGGAGAATATTTGTCTTTCCAGAATAATATCAGAACTAGCATATCTATGTTTGTAGCCCATATTTGGCTTACTTCTTAACAGGAAAGAGTCACCAATCATTCCTTGAAAAGGCAAAAAAGGCCCAGCAATTTCTTTGGTCAGATCAGAMGTGTCTGTTTCTGAAATGGAGATGTGGATCAGCTCCAGATTTGATGTGAAGGGAGAGGGAAACAGCACAGACTCCTCTCTGTTAAGATGATGGCCATTGCCAAGGACTGTTATGATTAAGGAGAAGGTTATCTATAGGATTCTGCAGTCTCCAGGAATACAAACCCTTCAAGGCAAATGTCAACAGCCTGTTATATTGACAGGAAACCCTGCTGGGTGGGATGCTGTGGGACACCTGACACACTGACAGTATTGGACAGCAGTCCAAGGCAGAAGAGAGAAGGTACACCTGTACACTCAATAGCTGATGAGGCAATGGGTTACTTATCTAGGCAAGAAAACCCCATGACTAAGAAGGGAAGAAAGGGAAAGGGCTGTCCCTTTTTTTGGGTATATGGGAGATGGACTGGGCCTGGCTCCAATGGCTGCTTGTCAAACTGACTCTTTACAGGGCATCCTAAGACTCATCTGTCTCTGAAATCTCCCTAAAGGAGATGTATTCATCTATGACTTTGCCTTCTCCTGGACTATACTTGCACATACATTTAGGATGGAGAAAGCTGCGCTACTGATGAGCCTTTGTTTGCTGTGGTGCCTTGTGTTTTTCTATTTAGGATATTGTAAAGTCTGGCTCTCAACGGAGCTCTCGGATGAGCTACCCTCATTATATTGTTGCTGTTACTCTTTTGTCTGTGGATCTCTATTGTGTATTGCAGCTGATGTGAACATTTCAATGAAATACCAGCTCATACAGGCAAAAGCATTGAGCTACCAATTTTGTCACGAGCTGGATGCACTCACTGTGATTAAGCAGTCACTCATCAGAGGGAATAAACCACAGCCAGAGGAGGTGGGAGGAAGTGTTCAAGCATCTGGATGCACATAGGGAGGAGCCCTGGCTTATAGTGCCCTGCCACCAGAAACTACTTGAAAGGCCACAGTGACAGAAATTCCACAGGGCCTTTGGTTACATTTGCAAAATGAATGGGATGGCAAAACTATGAAAATGGGTGTAAAACAGCCCTATGGACTTCCTGTCTTGCACTCAGCTCTGAAGAAAATGTAGACAGCAGATCAACCAAGTTCAGAGAATATCTAAATTACCAGAGCACTGGTACCTACCCAACACATTACTTCATTTTAGTACTGCAAATCAGAAATATTTCTGCCAGAGTCAGCAAATTAAACTGATAATTAAAATAAGGGGCAGCCAAACTTCATGGTTGAATTTGTTGCAAGTGGTAGGTGAGCACAGAAGGTGAAGCAAAGGTAACAGAAGCGCTGCTAGAAACAGCTCAGACTGGAATGAGAACACATCTACATGTTCTCAGTGTCTATTTCTTTCTGTGATACAACAACAATGGGTGACATTTTTAGCTGGTGTTAAAGGGTGGGTTAAAAACGTTATCCTGTGATGTGGTCAGGGCAACCAACTCCCCTCCAGTACAGCCTAAAGCTTTACATCACTGAAAACAAACATCTGAGATTCTCCTCTGTACTTTTCCAGCAATGTTCCTGCMGTGGTCTTCATTTTAGTGTTTTTATTGTTCGCAGATGATTCACCTCCAACAGAATTAAAGATTTAGGCTCTTTCACAGAGATGCTAGGTGATCAGGATATTTATTTAGCTCTTTTTAGTTTTGARTGGCTGCTGTGCCATGTGCATTCAAAAGTACTACACAGCCACTACAGGAGGGCTCTGTCCCTGCCTCTGCACAGCAAATACCTCCCTACCCATTCTCCATTCTGRGAGCAGTCAAAGAGTTATTTACAGATAACAAAGCCACAAACACTGCCAGGTAGTTTTCAACTCACATTCAGACTACAAGAACCACCGTGTCCCACCCTGTAGGAGAAGGGTGTTCAAACCCCAGGGAAAGTGGAAGCAGCTTCATTGAGAAGTTAAGTTGCTCTTTCTTGGGCTTTCATATCCCTCAGCTCAGGTCTTGAATCGCAGACCTTTGCCTGAAGCCAGGTGCTTTTATACAAGTTCTATGTGTAAAAATTGGGGCACAAAAAGCAAGTTTTTGAGTGCATGGTGGCTTAGGGGTCTGACTAGGATTCTGGATTTAAATGTATCCTCAGTATAACATTAATAAAATGATTGCAGCTGTCATTGGACTGCTTGGCTGCAGGGGTGGGTATTCAAATAGGTGTTTTGGAGAAGAGAATTAAACCTCAGCACTCTTTCTGACAGGTGATACCCCACAAAGTCAGTAGAGAGAGTGACCAGCTTAGGATCTTTACATTTGAAACAGTGGAAAGCCCACTGCAGAGTAAGGCTGACTGAAAAAGTAAGGCCAAAATCAATATTTGTGAGCAAAGATAGAAAAGCTCTCTATATCTCAGTATGAGGAGAATGAATCTCTGAAATCTTCACATGGGATGCAAGCCTGAAGAAGGTTTAAAGGATTTCACAGTCACAAGCCCATGAAAAGTTTTAAAAAGTGTTATATTTACCTCCACAGAAACTGTACAACTTTTACAGGTGAGGTCCATATTTAGGTATTTGTGACACATTTGTAACCTCTAAAACATTTGTAACTTCTAAAATTAACAAAAAAAGGTGAGGAGGCTCCCTGCCTTTACAGGCACAAATGTTAGCCCACAGACACGTCCTGTGCCCTGAGTGAAAATGCTGGCCTGTGTTTTAAGTGCACTGCTTCTAACTATAAAAGTGGATCTTTCAACAAATATGGGGAAATTCAAACCAAGGAAGATGTATAAGGTGGCTAATGTTCTTCAGCAAGTTACTACAGCAAGGTGCCAGGGAATGACTTTGACTTCAGTTTAGTTATTTTTGGATTTGTAACACTGAAGCTTAAAGAAAAATTGGGGTGAAAGTAGCTCTTTTTAACAYGGTAAAGCAGCCTGGATCCATTTGCCCAAGACTGCACAGGTGAGAACACCTCTGATCTTTTATCCCAAGCCTGACATGATTGTCACTTTGACTTCAGTACAGAGACTTCTGACTTTGAAGAAAATAACACCAGAATTAGATCCATGATGTTCCCCAGGCTAGCAACAACCCACATAGCAGGAATGGTGTAATCTTGCTTCACAAAGATTCATCCTTTCTCCAGCCTGTACTTTGACATTGCTTTGTTTGATCAGTTCTCTGGTTAACATTACTTCGCTTTCTTCCTTAAAACTGTCTGCATTTCCACAGTGGATTCCTGAGCTTGGATGTCGTGAAAAGAACTTCACCCTTTCCTAGAGGAAAGCTGCAGCTGGAGTCCCACCAGTGCCAGCTGCAGTATTTGTTCCTTAGTGTGTCACATTTTTAAACAAATTAAAAAAAAAAACCCAACAAACCAAAGGAAAAGGCTTTGCCTTGAAGGCAAAAATTTCTCAAGTGCACGGTGGGTAAATTATTTCATTCATCAAGGGGCACTATCCTGCTTCCATGGGTTTCGCTCAGGAGCTGCACTGACTTCTCTTCCTAAAGGGCACCATTATTAAAGTGCTCATGGCTCTGCACAACATCAGAGTGAGGTAAAGATCCTTCTTTATGATCTAAGGGACTAAATGTCCTTTCCTTGTATGTTCAGAAGTTCTTTTGACTGATGCAAATGTTCCTGAGTTTATGTGGGTTGACTGATTTTTGCCCTTGTGACTGCTGGGGGGGGTCATGTTCCCAGGACATCTGCCAGTCCAATCTGAAATCTGCCCTTCCATCAGCTGCAAGAGCCTTCCCACAGCACCACCAAAAGCTTTGCAATATTATGTTTTATTTCTAAATTTGTTGCAAATGCTGTAGCCATTTGAAGCCCACTCTCTATAATGTGGATACATACTTTTGTCCCAGGTAGGTAAGGAAAAACATGGACTCCAGAGTCCAAGTAAGAGAGGGGAAGATTATACTCAGCATCATTTCTAATGCATCAAAATTATATCAGAGACATATTTTTCACTTTAATAAAAATTTCAAACAAAATCAATCTTTTTCAACACGAAAAAGCTATTTCTTTTTAACAAGTTTATTTACTAACTATTTTTGTGTGTTTTCTGCTGTACTGTACTTGTGAAACTGCCTTGTGAAACTGGCATTTTACTTTGCAGAATCACCCCTCAGGAAGCGAGATACACCAGCGAACTTGTAGCACTTGACTAACCAAAGCAATTAGGTAGAAATAAAATACAGATAAAACAAAACATAGTTTACACAGAATGATCAGTGTCATCTGGTCTCAAAGTTACTCCACTAAATGAAGATTACAGCTTTATAAATGACTGATTAAATGCTACAATGGCAACTAATATGGTTCCTCCCTAAAGTCCATGATGGTGACAATGAGGTATTTATCATATCACAGCAATATTACACATCCTTTTTGTAGTAGAACTCTGACAAATATGTCAAAACAGATGTTCACTGGCATGAAGAGAAGGACAGGAAAGAACTGGAGAGCAGATTTGTCTAGCAGATAAGTGGAAAATCCAGCCTTCTGGAGATGCTGTAGGTGATGGTACTATAGTCCTAAAAGGTTTAGCACTCTGGTGAGAAAAGTAGCAATATCACAGTTTTATGACTGATAATTTGGAGGTTGAAACATCAGTGTCGATATTTATTTGCTTGGAAAGAGCAATTTAATGTGTAGTGTAAGTTACAGGGACTTTTCAGCTGTACCAGATGTTTGCTGGGTTTTGAGAGGAACCTGATAGACTTTGGGGATTAGAGAAAAAATAAATCAGACAATTATTTAAAAATTTGCTTTGAGGTGTTATGAAGCTGGCAATTTTTTCATGCAATACGTGTGTGGAAATGTTTTAAATATTTATTGATTTAGTATTCAAGAAACAAAATCCCTTAGAAAGCTGTTCAGCTTTGAAAGAAAAGGAGGATTAAATTGGGTGTGAGATGGAAGTAGAGGTATCCTTGATTGTTATAACAGCTCCATAATGATAATTTCTTGAGAGGGAGGAATGGTTCCCCATGCTCACCTTGCCCAGATTTCTGAGAGTCCTAGAAAATAGAATCAGCTTTTTTTTTTTCAGCAGTCCTTGAGTTTATAATGAGGTATCCAGAGGGGGAAATTGCTTCACCTAAACATCTTGCCGTTTCCTATGTCTTACTCTAAAGGATATGGTTCTGGTTTGTGCCAATAACAAGCAACCAGAGTAAATGGCCAGGGCCCAGAGCCAGGACTGCAGTTCCCCTGTCCCACACCAGAAATAGGGAAAATGAATGAAATGTCTCTGAGGGGAATCAGCTAAGCATGAAATGGTTCAGCTGACACAGAGTGAAGCCAAGGAAAGCTTTCTATGACTTTGCTGAAATCTTTGCTAACCTCAAACTGCTATGAGATATACTTGGGACATTATTCCACAGGTATCCCTAGCAAACTGTCTACTGACTTCCCCTGCACAATAAGTAGTTGGGACTTATTTCTGCCAATGAGCCAGTAGCACTTTGTGGCTTCACTTGCTGTTGTAAATTAAACATGATCAGGACAGTTCTCTGGAGCTGAGGCAGAGTTATGGGGAAAAGTGCACATCTGACACTCTCTTATTCCCCAGGAACAGACTGGCTCATTGGAAAAACCTGCAGACTTCCTACTGGAAATGGTACCTGGCTTGTTCTTGGTCCAGGAATTGCTTGGCAGAGTGAGTACACTGGTAGGGTGAGCCCACTTTCAGAGCTGGGTGAGATCTGTGCTTTTCCATCCTGGAAAGCATCTGAGGCAAATATTGGATGAAAAGGTCTTGGCATGAGCTCTCTGTGCTCCACAAAGGAGAAGAATGCATCACTCTTCTGCCCAGTGCTGAYCTGTCAAGGGCAGGAGGCACATTTATTCCATGGCAGAGATCATTCACTGCCACATGCCTGCAATGCTCTGGGGTATCTTGTGACTCCCACTTTGTGCCTGTGCAAGGTGAAGAAATGGGATTCTCTGAGACAGGGTCATTCCATTTTGACAAGGAAAACACATTGCACAGTCAGTATCTCAGTCCCTCTGCTTGTCACAGTGGCTTTTCACACTCTTCATTTGCTGTCTCCACTGAAAAGTGCTGCAGGTGGCTCCTCACAGATGTCTGTGACAGTGACAGATGAGAAGCTTCTTCACTGTTTTGATATGAAATGAGCCTTGCATATGCCTCCTGTTAAACATGAACCTAAACAGCAGGATTAATAATAGTAGCAATTGAAACACTCATCTGTGTATGATTTTATTTCAGTCATGATCCTGTTAGTGTGGAAATAAATCAGATGTGTCTGCTAAGTCCAGATGAGATTCAGGCAACTTGTTTAGTAGCAAGCATCCTGCTTCTCAAGTAGATATGTGGATCTTCTGCCTAGCAACGCATAAAAAAGGGAAAAGATGTTCATAAGTTATTGACATGGGAGAAAATATATGAACAGTTTTAGGTGACAGGGAAGTCCTTCACAGGGAGAGCTCTAAACTTTAGGATGCAAGGAACCTCTCACATATTCCTTTCTCTAAAGTATTTTCCATGCAATTCTAGAATCATAGACTTACACAAGTCTGGAAGGGACATTGGGCTGTTGTCTAGTTCATCCTCTGCTCAAGGTGGTGTCAATCTCAGAGTTAGTTCAGGTTATTCAGGGCACTGTCCAGTTGAGTTTGTAGTATCTCCAAATACAATGATACCATGATTTCTTTGGGTTTTCTTCCTGCAAGAGAGAACAGCTTCAACAAGAGGAAAGGAAACCTCTCTTCTCCTCCCACCCAAATAGGTAGATTATATTCTTGGGGGTGTCTTTGAATCACTCTATGCAGCTGTGAGACTAGGAGCAGCTCTCCCACATGGTGTGCTCAGGGTTGTCACCAAAACAGCATTAGAGACTTTCTATTGGTAAGTCATAACTTTTCACTTGAAAGTCAGAAGAGGTTTTGATTTAGTGAAGAAAGACTGGAGTCATTTAGCAGAGTGAATAAACATCCTACAGCTTGAATAAACATCCACACCTGGAGGAGAGGCAAGATTTAGTCAGTATGTGCCCTTTCCTCCAGTGTTTTGCTCTCCATGGAGATGTCCTGCATTGACACAACAGTTGCTCCCCACAGGATGCTGTATGGAGGGACCAGGCACCCATCCCCAGGTTCTGGATTGCAGTCTAGTAGCCAAATCCTGGAAAGTGGAGTGTCTCTGATTCAGTTGTATACTCTTCATGCCTTTGGGCCTAATCCTAAGAGATTAACTCACTGTGCTGTGAATTGGTTGCAGAGCTAGGGATAAAATGCAGAGGCTCTGTCATTTCAGTGCTGAGCACTGAACCATTACTCCTCTGGGTCAGGCAATGAACTAGCTGGAAAAGCCTTCACAGCTCTGAGCATGATTAATAGACCTAAAGCTCCAGACTGGAACCAGATGGAGGAGGTACATGCTTCTGCTTTTTGTGTTTGCATAACTACAGGTGCTGCTCTCACGGCGCTTGTCAGCTGCCTGCGCTCAGGGAGCTGACAGATCCACTGCAGCACCGCTCGGCTGAGTGTGCAAACATAAAGTGGAGATTAGCCAAGATAGCCCTTTAATAACACCATCAGTGGGGTGATCACGCTGACTGACAGCAGGGACTGGGCAGGGTTAAATGTGTATGCAAAGAGAATTTTTATTGCACCGTTTGCAGGTGCTTCAATTCACAGAAATAAATTCAGGTGCACCCTGTGCTGCCCAATCACACATTTCTGTCACCGATCTGACTCCCTATCAGACGCCACGCATGAATTCCTGGCAGCTGACTAACTGCTAGTGCCAACCTCCTCACGATTTACTGCATAATGGTTTGATTTACCATGTTTCTAAACCTATATCTCCTGTGCTTTTTCAAGCCTGYCCTGGCAAATCCTGTACCAGACTGAGGTGTACTGAAGTACCGTAACAAATGTGGTGGGTTGACCTTGGCTGGACACCAGGTGCCCACCAAAGACACTTTGTCCCTCCCCTCCTCAGCTGGACAGAGGAGAGAATAAATAATGAAAGGCTCATGGGTCAAGATARGAGTAGGGAGAGATCACTCACCAGTTACCATCACAGACAAAACAGACTCGACTCAGGGGAATTAGTTTAATTTATTACCAATCAAATCAGAGCAGGGTAATGAGAAATAAAACCAAATMTTAAAACACCTTTTCCCCCACCCCTCACTTTTTCTTGGGCTCAGCTTTGCTCCTCCCTTGTCTCACATCTCCCCCTCAGCAATGCAGGAGGGTGGGGAACAGGGCCTGTGGTCAGTTCATCACACATTTTCTCTGGCACTCCTTCCTCTTCAGGGGAGGACTCCTCACACTCTTCTCCTGCTCCAGTGTGGGTCCCTCCCACGGGGGACAATCCTTCAGGAATAGGCTGATCCAGCATGGGTCGTCTGTGGGGTCACAAGTCCTGGCAGTAAGTTTGCTCCAGTGTGGGATYCTCTCTCCATGTGTCCACAGAGTCTGCCAGTCACAGGCTTCCCGTGGAGTCACAGCCACCTTTGGACATCCACCTGCTCTAGTGTGGGGCTCTCCATGGCCTGCAGGGGGATCTCTGCTCTGCTACCTGGAGCATCTCCTCTCCCTCTTTCTTCACTGACCTGGGTCTCTGCAGGGAGGTTTCTTTCACGTATTCTCACTCCTCTCTCCAGCTGCAGTTCTGACGGTGTTTTTCCCCCTTCTTAAATACATCATCCCAGAGGAGTTACAATCAGCACTGATGGGCTCAGCCTTGGCCAGCTGTAGGTCCATCTTGGAGCTGGCTGGCATTGGCTCTGTTGGATATGGAGAAAGTTTCTGGCAGCTTTTCACAGAAGCCACCCCTGTAGCCCCCGATATCAAAATGTGGTCCCTTAAACCCGATACAACATATCCTCTCATAGGCAGAGACTCTTCAGTGCTGTCCTTGAAGTTACCAGGCTGTTCATTTTAGCTCTCCATGGCCATGACAGCTCTTACTGGATGCATTTGGACAGATGCAAGGCAGCCTGTCGGGCTAACAAAGCCCAGGCAAGTTTTGAGCAATATAAATGCTTTCACRAAAGCCAGAGAGAGACATGTGACAGAAGAGACACTTGACTTCAACGGCAGAGGTTTGAGGCAAACTAGCAAATACCAGGAAGCTGCTTTGATGAAATGAAACAATGAGGTAMAATGTTCCCTAGTTTCTTTATTAAATTGAAGTACAAAATCTGAAGCATTGCATAAACAGGGAAGAATGTTTGAATTAATGTTGGATGCAATATTCCTCTCCCCTGCAGAAATATTGGCTTTTCTGCACTTAAAGGGAGGATAACTATTAGCTTACAGTTTGTTTGTGAGTAGAATGGAATGGGAATGGGAATGGGAATGGGAATGGGAATGGGAATAGAATAGAATAGAATAGAATAGAATAGAATAGAATAGAATAGAATAGAATAGAATAGAATAGAATAGAATAGAATAGAATTTTCAGCAGAAGGAGACCTCCAATGACCATCTACTACAACAGCCTGATCAATTCAGGGCTGACCAAAAGCTGGAGCAGAGCACATATTGCTCTGTGCTATTGAGTAAGTGGTTCTTTGCAATCCCAAGTGAGATGAAGGGATGTACACAGTTGTGCCCAAAAGGATGACCCAGTGGCCAAAACTTTGTCCCCTCTCCGTGGTCACCCTAAAGCCAGYCTCAACTCTGCCAATGACCTACTCTGGGCCTTTAAGAAGAGCCTCAAYTTTCTTGCCTGTTCATTACCAGCCTTTTCTATTCTGCTAAGAAATTAATGATGCAAAAACCTTCCAGTGCTTATGCAAGATTTCTTGCTGTGTGCCTGTATGAGATCCAGCAGGGTTTTCATGCTCTCAATTGCACCTCTAAATGTTGCTGTGAAGAGAGAAAAGGTGGTAAGCCATTCAATGAAAAGTGCCAGAGTTCATKGCCTTCACTTGGAAGGAAGGGATCTGTGGAAAAGAATGGTTATTTCTAGCAGAGACTTTCTTTACTACTATATCTGCCAAATTAATTGCTCAGTCTGCTTTCATATGTTGCCTTTAGATAAGGTGAAATACTTTCAAAGGCAATGACTAATTACTAATTTTTAATAATTAACAGTATCTTCTATTGAATTAKCTTACTGTCTTTTGTTCTTCTTCTTCTTCAAGGGTAAAACTAGATGTCTTTGCTCCTGTGGATCTCACATGCATATGCATACATATGCATATGTGTGTGTGTGTGTATATATATATATATAAAAAAAAAATATAGATATGTATGTATGTATGTCAGGCAAATGAGAAAAGAAGGAATAGGGAGCAAAATTATACGCCAGAGAATAAAATAAATAAAAAGGCAAAATACTTTAGACATTTTCTTTTACTCTTTTTTTTTTTATTCATTGCACTTCACTGAAAGAGGAAACTGGACTTCCTAAAGTATCATCACTTCAAGAAATTTCCAAAAGGAAAGCTTTAGGGTTTATTTGTGGGATTTTCTTCTTTTGTTTAGATACATCCTTTTGCCTACTCTGTGGTGGTGGTGGTGGTCTCAGTTTACTGGTCCTGGGGAACCTTTCCCATCTCACACAAGAGAGACCTGTGACAGGAGGCTTGGTACTTGCATGGGGCCATGCCCAGAGCCTGACTTTTGAGGAAGCTGTGACTCATCCCCAGCCATGATGGGAGGTAGAGCCTCCCCTTCCAGCCATTGGCAGTGCTGGACCAGCCTCATCCCCTCTGAGCAACTCCAGTCGGTGCCAGTTWAATTCCTACTCAGCAGGAGATGGAAGCCAGGGGAAGGAGGTAACAAACTGCTTCRGCTGTGTCTCCTCCTCCCCCTTAAATCTCTGTCTGCTGCCTTCCAGTGCTGTAGAAAAAAAYAAGTTGAGATTCTAGCATCTGGAGAGCAGTGGATAAAAGGTGCTCTAGAAGATCATATCCCTACAGATGTTCCTCTCTTTACTGCTGCAGCAGGTCAGGATGAAAACACACTGCATAAGCTGTGACGTGCCTGAAATCTAATGTAAACTKCTCCCTTCCAAGCAAGCAGCAAAATCCTAGAAGCTCAATCTATGTCCTGCAGGCAGCAGAGGAGGAGAAATGCTGTATTTTTCTTTTTTTTTAAATTAATATTGTATTATTTTAGATAAAATGGTGCTTGGGGCCATTYCAACAATGTGGTGCTGAGGAATGTGCATGAAGCAGATAACACTATTTCCCTCCACTAGAAGGAAAATATGTATAATAACAGGAACTTTATTCATTAACTTRAAGAAAATTATGATTACATTAGTGAGGGTAAAGGATATGAAATACCTTCTGCCATCCAATAAACTATGGTGCAGCCCATTCTAGGATCAAACTTTGGAAGTTCCTATCAGAAGAAACAGGAAATGAAGGCAGGAACACGAGGAAGGAAGCAATTCCCAGATGGTAACACTTTAATTTTTAATTTGGAAAAGTTAATATTATTCCAATTTTTATACCCTAAAGAGGAAACCACTTGAGGCAATGCCATATTCTTGGCTCCCTGGTGGGTTAAATAACCTTGTAATTGCAATGCTTTTTATTTATTTAAGAGACAGCTTGTGCCTTGGACTGAATGTCTGCCCAGGAGCAGTGTAATGCTGATCCCTTGGGCTGCCTGGTATGTGATCTGGTCTGTACCTGCTAGTTTCCCAATCCCTTTGTTTGTAGATATACAGGAAACAATCAATCAGAGAAGTCCCACATTCCTGCAATGTGGGAACCAGCAGGAGTTGACCAGAGCAGGCATATCATGGTAATATTCTGCAATAATTTTCCCATCTAAACCAGATGTTTTCTTGGCAGGTGGTGGGAAAGAGGGCTGAGCTGCACCTCACCCAGGATTTCATAGGAGAATAAATCCTCTCTGTACCACCAGTTCTGCCTTGATGCAGAACACTGCACTGTGTGGGATTCATTACAAGCCATGGAATTTCTTCCTTCATTTAAGCCTGGACCCTGTTTCTCACTGAGGCTCCACTTGGGAAGCTGGAAGGGATAGTGTGTTACGTGACTCAGGCTGGAAGATGAAAGCTTGGAAAGGAAGGGGAAAGCTCACAAATTGTCAGTTCTCATTTGGCTCTTAACAAAAGCACCTGGATTCATAGGAAAAAAAAAATAAGATAGTATCTGTGATGAGTGTCAAATGAGAAGAGGAAATGGATATTTACTCTGTAGAAATGAGTTGTACTTGGCAATTGAACAATTTTTCATTGGAGCAGTGGGTAATAGATGATTACTTCTGCTTTTTACCATTTTTTTCTCCCATGCAGATGTTTAACAAGGTAACAGAAGGCCTGAGAACTAAGCAAAGATGCACTGTTCAAGCAGTGGCCCAAAGCCTGGACATTTTCCTGATATCTGCTTGACTGTGGCGGTGAGAGGATTCCTATCCCACCTGAAGTCACTACAGCTCCCTGGGAACCTCAGCAGAACGGGGAAAGCAGTTTCTTTATGAAAAGGATTTTCTCCACTGCATTGCAGCCAGGCTGTAGTCATGCAACCACATTTCTGTGACCAGTCTAATGTCCATATTTTGATTTTACTGAAAGGCAAGTTTCCTATGGTTTTAAGTTTGACCACAACATTCAAGACTCCAAGTGCATTTAAATTCCTCCTCCATGCACTTCTTTATATAGGTTGAATGCTCCATAGAGAGATCTTAGCTCCTTGGACTGTATTTGAACCAAATACTTGTTCTGTCCCCTAAAGGTTCAAGTCAAGTGTTTATTTCATTGTACTCACAGCTGAGATGTGGAAACCATTCACTCCATATCAGCAACCCTGACACCTCTCCCTCCCACAAAAAGCACAGTTTCTTTCACTCTCTCAATGCTCTGAGACTATACTTCCATTTTTTACGTGACCCTGGGGCTGGTGGCATGTGCCACACTGTCCTACCTAGGCTTGAGTGTCACATATTGTGTCCCAGTAGCAGGAATGACTGTGTGCTGGGCACTCTGGACTGGAAAGGACTCTCAAAGCCACCAAATCAAACCTTCCAAAGTTGCAGAGAACTATAAACCTCCCACAGAACTGATTAACTCGCTTTTGAGTAACAGCTGCCCATTTTTGCTTCAGCACTTCCTTCCTTCTCCACTGATTAGTTAGAAAGTTTCTTCTAATTTCCATTACCCAAAGTTAATTTCCTCCCAGTTGTCCTTGCACCAACACAGATTTCTGGCCAAAACTGTTTCCTTTGTTTCTGTTTTTCACAATTTTGCATAAGTTATCAGCAATATTTACCCTACAGAGCTGTCTCTGTGCTGGGCAACATCCTGCTCTTGTCACAACAGGGTAAAGAACTTGATGTTATTTAATCTGTCACTTCATTATGAGCTTTGCCAAATGACACAACAGCTAGAGCAGGAAACAGGACAACATATCAAGGGAAAGTTTTTAATTATGATGCCATAGAAATGCCATCCATGATACACTGGGTGGAATTGTCATAGAACAGGAAACAAAAACACAGTATATAGAAAACAGTGATAATCATCAAGTGCTCCTAATTTCTTTAGAATGGCTTGCCTTTTCCCCATTAGCCTGCTCCCTAACCTTTTTGTACCAAAAAGAATTTTCCATGAATCACAATCATATCTTTATGAGTGCAAGGAAACATCAGTTTATGTAAGATCAAGCTAAGTAACAGGAAACATCACATTAAGTATAATCTAATTATATTTTTTTCCACAACAGAAGGAACAGTTTCATTTTGTTTCTGATACGAGTTAAAAGCTGTGTGTAAACATGCGAAACTGAGTGAGAGTCACAACTTCTACCATTGCTCTCTGCAGAGTCAAGAAGCCACTTGAAACTACCTAAGACAACAGCTTCTGTGCTGACACTGCTGGGAGTGTAGCTCTTAACCAAACGCCTACATCAAATATCTAAAGCTATGCACCTACACACCTCCCTTTCCAGTCAGAAGGAAAACCCCAAAACGCTTCTTTTCTTAAGCATGCCTTCCTAAAGCAGCAGGCCAGAACTCTGAAATATACCCAAAGGCCCTACCATTTTAAAATGTCAATATGTTTGTGCTCCTGGAACTCCACAAGGAGATGATGAGTCATAAATTTTATACCAATAGAGGCTATCATCAATGTCTTGTTCCCCCCCACAACTGACACAAGTATAAGGCTTAACTCAGTATTCCCTGCATTGGACCACAACTTGTGTGTGAGATACAGGATTCCTCTTGCAAAAATATTTGATCTTTACCTGTATGAATTCTTATCTCTCTTGCAGCCTGTCACTAAGGCTCAGGAAATGTTTGTGAAGTGCTTTGCGAGCCTCCTTGGGGATGCGATGCAGAGAATTTGCTGGCAAACAAATAAAAGTTCGATTCCTATCTAGCTGTTCTCATGCTGCTTCTACTTGGAGAAGTTGATCTTAGTACAGCTGGAATTCAAATGGGTGATTAACCGATATAGTGAATACAGTATATGAGTTCCATGTGCTTCTTTCTGTCATCAACAAACACTGTTTACACAGGATCAAATTCTGCCATGAGTTACACCTGAGTGAGACCAGAGCAAACAGCTCCAAATTAATACAGAGAAGTGAGGGTTTTCTATTCTTCTGCTTCTACTACTGTCAACTCATGCAAAGCTTTTTTAACCCCACAGGTTATCTGTATCAATATCTCAATAACAGGCTTGGAAAACCATGGAGCTGATTAACAACAGAGCCCTCTGAGTGAGATGTAATTGAATTGGATAGAAAAGGTACTTATTCCCAGGGTAGGAAAACATTGGGAGGACAAATAGCTACATTGTCCAACGAAGATCCTGTACCGTAAGATGGTACACATAAGCTCTATTTATGGGGACAAATGTCACTGTTAAGGACACGTTAGCTAAATAATTTGGAAATCTCTGTGATATTGGCACAGGACCCTTGACTGCAGGGTCTCCTTCTCATCGGTATTCATCTCAGTCTAGTCCATGAAGTACAACTCACCCCATCCCAAAGGAGGAAGGTCAGATTTACCCCATTCTAATGCAGATGTAGATAACTTGTTTTAGTCAAATGAACTATTTCTGGTAACCACATTGTTGAAACAAGAGCAAACCTCACTGCTCCATCCTTACTTGAACATGACATTTAATGAATATCCTTTGGGAGGATGGACCTCACAAGCATTTCACCAACTATTGTGTGGGAGAGGACACCAGTGCTGCCTGAAAAGAATGGAAACACCTGTAAATTAAGGGATCTAGAAAAAAACTGCTGTGGTTTGACACCAGCTGGCAACCAACTACCACACAATTACTCAGACCCCCTTGCACTCCACCTCAAGATGGAGAAAAGAATCGGAAGGGTGAAAGTGAAAATAAGCTCATAAATTGAGCTAAAAACAGCTTAATAATTGAAAAGAAGTAATGATTTTAAAAATGCAAGGAAAAAGAGAATAAAAAAAGAGAGAGGAAAATACACCCTAAGAAAGACAAGTGATGCAAATGGAAACAATTGCTCACCACAAGCCTCCCGAGGCTCAGCCAGTCCCCAAGCAGTGCCCCCTTCCCCAGAACAAACTTCCTTCCTAGTTTCATTGCTGAACATGGCATCATCACATCATATGAAATGTCCCTTTGGTCAGATGGGATAAGCTGTCCCAGCTGTGTCCCCTCCCATCTTCTTGTGCATCTCCAGCCTATTCCCTGTTGGGATAGTGTCAGGAGCAGAAAAGGCCCCAATGCTGGGCAAGCTCTGCCCAGCAACAGCTGAAATATCAGTGAAACAACAGAAAGACAGTTCAGGCAGCAATCAGATGCTTATTTCAGAACCATGGTCCCTATCCTTGCAATCCTATCCACTAAGGTCAACTACTTAGCTGTTTTCAGAGCAAAACACAGACCCATAACAGCCACTGCAAAGAAATTTATCCAGGGCAAAATCAGTATAAAAGCAATAAAAGGAATTGGAGCTGTTTTTCTCTAGAAATTTCTAAATTTAAAGAGAAATTTTGATAAAGAACTGCAGATAGATTCTCCATACCTGGTGAGTTGAACAAAGGTTATCTTAAATCGAAACAAAACGGGAATCCACTAGACATTAAGAAAAGTTATCTTATGAGCAGCAAAGCGAAGCCCTGGCACAGTCTATGTGAGGGATGGACAGTCCAACACATGCTGCCATCTGGTTTGATATAGTTAACACCACAACGAGCATGGACAGGACATCTTCTCACAGTCCCTCCCAGCCCTGTTTTCTCTGATTCTGAATGGTTTACACATTGTTCTGGAATAGATGCGGCAGAGAAAAAGCAGTCTCCTAGCACCCTGCTCTGATTCCTAACAAGTTGCTTCCCATTAAAAGTAACAACATTTTCAAACACTTGCTGAGATCAGCAGGGTAGGTGTGCTGGTTTTGGCTGGGGTAGAGAGAGTTTTCTTCTGGTTATAAACCCTCTCTACCAAGTGACCTGGAAGAAAAATTATTCCAAATGGGGGGTTGAGCGAACAGCTGTGTGGTGTTTTACACCCAGCTGGGCTCAAAGCCACAACAGTAGGTCATTGCCCCTCATGCTCTACACATAAATTCTCTTTGCTATCTTATATATGGGCATATTTGATTTGTTGTTTTGTTGGTTTTTTCTTTAACATTTCCCTGTCTTGTATAATTTCCTTTAACTTGGCCGTGACCTAAGATTAGTTTTGGGTTTGTTTCATATTTGTTTCATGCTTCGAGACCTCAGATTTTGACTATCAGCATGGTAAAAAAGTGTTTTCTTGTGTTCAAATGGAATTTCACATGTTTAATTTGTTCTCACTTCCTCTTGCTCTCTCTATAGGCACTATTTCGAAGAGTGTGGCTGCTGCTTCTTCTTCATCTTCTTCATTCCTTCCCATCAGGGATTTATACACACTGATAAGATTCCCCCACAGCTCTCTCTTCTCTGGACTGAAGAGTCCAAGATCTCTCAGCCTCTCCTCATATCACAGGTACAAGCRAAACTAACAGGCTCCTGATAGCTCTGTATCCCATCAGCAGAACCAAGGCTCCTGCACGTGCTGAAGCCACATCCTTCACAGACATGACTGAATTAAAATTAGTATGGGGAACTTGGACACAGCATTAGCATGAAGGATGGAGGAAGGCCTGGCAGAGACTCTTCTACAAGGTGTGAAGAGTCGTCAATCTCTCATTAGTTGCATCTCAGTCTCCAAGCTGTGCAGTGGATAAGATTCTAGTGCTTCAATTGCACAGCAATGGCAGTGAAGTATTTGAACCCTAACTAAGGAAGAGATACTGTGCCTCCTATCTGCATGCTTGACACATTGTGCTGACCTTTCTTTTCTCCTCTCTCTACAAAAACGCCTCATGTGTGTGCTCCGGTGCTCTGCAGCCCCGCCCTCCCTTCAAATCAGTTTTCAAATGCTGTGACACTGAACACTAATGTTTTAGGCAAACTTGTAGCAACTGAGACAAGACTGTAAGCTGAAAACTCTGTGCAGCAGCATAGTTGAGTGGCTAATCAATACATGAGCTGTCAGCTTTTCAGATCAGAAGATTAACAAACTTATTTTGCAGTAAATGAAATGAATTTTTGGGGAGAAAAAATAAAAGCTGCTAACAAGAAAATGTCTGGGTGCTTTTTAAGAAAAAGCAATGATGGAAAGAGCTCAAACAAACAGAATCTTTTTGTACTCTCAGTTGTGCTTTTTCTAAATAGTCTTGAGSAATTAGGATGTCAAATTTGCCACTGAAGGGTACTCACTAGAGCTTGGTGATGAGGACATTATGTTAGGACTCCACACATATCTCCGAAGCCACAAATGTTCTGTGACCTCACCACAAACTGGAGAAGTTTGAAAAGTACAGTATCACATGCTCATTGTAAGGAATACTTGATTTAAAAAAAAAAAAAAAGGAAGAAGGGCATTCGTAAATCTTATTCTTTTCTCCCTTAGGTCAAAGAGTGAATTTTTGTATGTGAAAAACTGCCATTACTGCCTTTGGATTTTTCAATTTTCCAAATTCAGACTGGAAAAGTCAAAAAACATCAAAAGACAGTTCAGGCAGCAATCAGATGCTTATCTGAGAACCATGGTCCCTATCCTTGCCATCCTACCCGCTAAGGTCAACTACTTAGCCAGGGCCACCTTTGGCAAATAATATTTTTCACGTGAAGCCTGTCCCAGGGGAACTCTGCTCTGCATTGTCTGCATGACTAAGTGGGAAGAGAAATGTGCTATTTGAACCCTGTGACTGCTCTGCTGTGTCCCTGCAAAATTCACTGCCCTGCTTTGTGTTGCAGCGTCATCATCCATAAAAATTAACTTCTCTTATGTTCTGTTACACATTCCACAGGGACTGGATATTGTTATTTTAAGCTTTAGTACTTTGCCTAGGAAACCTCTGGTGATACCTATCACGGATTGAGTAAAGGCAGCTCCTGAATCTTTCCAGTCAAAGAAAAACCTCCTAGAGCAACTGTCCCCAGCTGCTGGGGAGCAAGGAGAATTGACTGAACACTGTCTGCATGTCTAAAGAACGGTGATGTGAGACATTTTTACTGAAGTACAATGAAGTTTTAAGGTTGAAGTGAATAGAACATCATCATTCATGTCTGACAGTGGATGGAAAGGAGGTTGTATCATGTCTGGCAGGAGGGTTCATCCTAACCTCTGCTACAGCCTGTGGTGCTGAGCATGTCTGGGCAGCTGGGAAAGAGACAATACCAAAGAGTGGCTACCTGTGGAAAATGCTTACACATGGTTTTGTAGGGAACTGRTCCACTCTATAATGAGCTGAACTTTGGCAAGGATTTCATACTGCTACAAAATGGTAAGAGAATAGAGCAAGATTTGGTCTTAAATTACTCTAGGAATTCATTGGTGGTGTGTTCTTGGAAGAGCAGATCTAGCCAAGCACTGGTTTAAGGCCTAAAATACTGTTTGAATAGTTTGGTAAGAATCCTTAGATATTTTTTTCCTGATAAATGCATCACTTAAAACTACCAGAAATGGTATTTCCTCTTATTTGCACAAACCACTAGCAAAAATACAAGTTCTATAGACTGCTTAGTCCTAATGTATTGAATAAAAATCCAATCTGAGCAAGGCAACATTTACATCACCTTTATTAAAAAGAGAAGGGGTTGACACTAGACACACCAGAAGGATCTCAGAACATTCTGGAGTGTCTGCAGCTTATTTTCAGGCTTCTCGAGGTAATGGATGGAGATTAAATCATGACTTTGTCAGGCAGAGACAACCTCAAACAATTCTCCACGTCTCAGTTGATGGCATAGCCCGGGGGATACTGTTTGCAAGCGTAAAAGGCAAAAGACCCATCACAGCAGCCCGGTGCGTGATATTAAACTTTCCGTAAAAGGCCATCCTCAAACTAGGCCCATTATCTCTGACATGCAATCCCCACACAAGTGAAATATTTCTTGCTAAGGGTTTATGGCATTTCCCCAGGCGAAGCTGCATGCAGTGCACAGAGGTTTTGCTTGCAGARCACAGCTTGGCAGCCTTTCTCAGCCGGTTTGACCAAGACCAGGGAAAAAGTCTTGTGCACACTGTCTCCTTTGCAGGATCAGAGCATTAACACTCAGGGCTACAGACCTGCAGGAAGAAAAAAAATATACCCTGGGCTTTACAGCACTTCACAGCTTCGGGGGTGTGTGTGGTGTAAAGGACCATGAGCTACTGTGCTGCCCCAAGGGCACCCAGGGGTCATTTCTCTGGAAAAGTGTGTCTCTTCATGGATCAGAGGGGCACAACCATCTCAGATAGAGCCTGTAATGACCTGTATAATGAGATGTCCCCTGACATTATCCTGGATCATKTCTCTATAGTTAGGGGGGATCTCCTGGTGCAGAGCAGAGACGGGGACAGAGGAACAGGATTGTTCATCTCCTCAGAGTTTGTGTCTGGAGAATCCTTGTTTTTCCTATCCAAAAAGAACAAGCAGGACAAGACCTGCGGCTTTAGGTAACAAAAATGCACACACCGGAAAGAAGAGTCACCAAAGGCTCTTCTGCAGGATGAAAATGGAGGTGAGAGACAAATAGTGGCTTGTCAATGGAGCAGAACATCAAGTGTTCTGCTTCTGCCTCAGCAGGTTATTCCTGCCTGGCTCCTGGACTGACCCCTTGGCTGATCCTTTAAACAATTTTGACTGGAAGTTATGACTATAAACATATTACCATTAATATTAAGCAAGTCTTGAGAATTTACTGTGCTGCTTTTAGTTCATTCTTCTCTTGGAGAAAACAATTTAATCCTTTCTTTTACTCTTTCTAACTAAGAAAAGGCAGGGATCTCACCTTTGCTTCTAATTACAATGCACTTCACTGTGCAGCCCCAGCAAGGGGAAAAGCTTTTTGAAGACTACAGCATTGAGAGAGAATTGATCGCTAATTAAATTTGTCTCTGGGAGGTTCACTATAACTAAAAGGTACTGAGTGAAAACAAACAGATCATTGTTTTGCTAGAGGTACATGTTGAGTAAAACCTGCATAAATCAGGTGCTTTGAAAGAGCTSGGAAAGCCAAGTGGTGGAAGCCTTATTTCAGGGGAGCACTGGCTGCAGTGTGTTAGTGCAGCATCTCTGTGTGGGGGTCGTGGTGATCAGCTTTTATTAAGGACTTTTATGGACTTACCACTCTGTCCTCCTTGCATGGGAAAGGCCAGTTCAGGTGTCTCTATAGTTCAGCAGAGCCAAACATACCCASTCGGTTAGAACCTGCCCTTTTGGCTCTTTTTGGGTTCCGCTGCAGGTTTGGGACCGGGTTTTCAGCATGTTGTGGGGGCTGGGACTGGATCTGAGTAGGAATGAGGCCATTTTTGGAGTGCTGTGTCCATTTCTGGTCTCCTCAGTACAATGGCCGTGATTTTTTCTGTTTTACCTTCTTTACAAAAGAAGTGCCTATTTTTTGCCAGTTGTATATTTTATTTACCTCYGCCTGTTAATGCAGCAGCAGATGGCACGGGCAGGTACGTGTTAAGATGTTTGTACAGATGGCTCACTCTGTCTTGCGGTGCCTCTGACAAGATAAAGACATGAGGACCTGCAGGATGCTGCAGATTGCAAAGGGAAGCAATGGGTATGCAGATGGCCCACGCTGACCCGTGGTGCCACTAACGAGGCAGCAAAATGAGAAACGGCAGGACACTACAGACAACAGGATAGGTGACAGCCTGACAAAATCCCTGTCAAAGTCACAAGTTATCAGGAAAACCAAAGCACAAACACCAAATCAGGCTATAAAACCAGCAAAACCTGTGCTGATGGGGAAATGGCACACAGAAACAAGCRGCTTGTTTGGAAGGAGGTGAGAGYGGTAAAGGGGAAACTGTTACATGGTCAAAAGGGAATATTGTGAGCCAGACCACGTGTTCCCAACTCCCTGTGAAGCAGCACTGAGCCCGACCAACACAGCTTGAAGCAAGACTGTWAACAAGGTGTTGCTCCAACTGTGATTGCATCTGACTCTCTTGTGCACTCAGGAGGGATCTGGACGCTTTTCCCATTGCTGGAAGGGAGCACCYAGGACCTCTTGTCTTCCAAATGGTGTTTGAGTCAGAGTGTTGATAATCCTATAAAGAAAATTTTGCTGTTATGACTTTTGCGGGTGATTTTGATGTTGTGTGTACCCAGTCTGGTTTTGAATCCAGCAATTAATTTTCCTTGATTCCAAGAAACCCAAGCCTAATTTGAAGAAACCCTGCCTAATTTCAGCTCATGATGATATTATTATTTATATACCACAAATTCCCAGAGATGATGGCATGGCATGAACAAGAAAGATAATGCCTTGGAGAGTGGGTTTAGGAACAGAAATATAAATTATTGGTTGAAATGCAGTCAGAATTGCTGTACTTGGTTTTTTTAGGAAAATAAACAAAAGGCTACATCTGAGTTTGTCCTGAGAGGCCACCTTGAGACTACTGTCAAAATCAGACTTGTAGGCCAATATTGTACCTACAAGAAGGAATTTAGCAGATTACAAAGAGATCTGGCACATGTAGGGCTTATTGCACCAAGAACTTTGCTGATAGGAACACAGTTGAGTACAGGAGACTTGCAGCCAGGGTGAGTGGTTCCTACAGAGGAACCTGTAGGGTCAGGACTGACTGTGGCCAATTGCTTGTTCTGGCTGCGGAAGGTGGGCTTCACTGCACAGCTCCTGTTGTGAGGGAGGCTCAAGAGGGGAAGCAATGAGAGACTGTGTCCCAGTAAACTGAATCCCAGTTAATAATATCCCTGGCAGTATCTAAAGGTTGGGTCACAGAAAAGTTTTCATGAGCCTTCTAGCTACCCTGAAACTCYCCCTGTGTTAGAGGTATGTGGATGAGCTAGAGTATAAATGCAAATGCACGTTTACCTCAATATTTACTGCCTTAATTTGTTGCAGAGTTCAGTGCTCAAGAGTCAAATGATGCTGCAGGTAGTAATTACTGATTTTGTATTTGCAAAACGTAGTTTTAGTTCAAAAAGCAAATTGGCTCAATGGAAATTCTTATTCTGCCCCACCTCCTGTTTTCAGTGTCAATGCAGGGGTCTGTGTGACCACGCCGCTCTCTTGGCTAAGCAGGCTGATTTCAGGATGTGGCACTGGTCACAACATCCATAGTCCCACACTGCACCGAGGGGGCTGAGTAAAGCAGCAGATGTCCTTGTGCTCCCTGTGTAGTGCTAGGACCTTCTGGGCAATAAATCAATGCTTCTTAGAAGACAAGACACTAAGAAGATTATAAAAATTACCATATAGTGACTTTGTTGCAGACAAAACAGTCATAACTCAGACAATTAATTTAATTACTTGCAAATTAATAACAATTTCTGATCACTCATTCATGTGTGGAGTAAAAAAAGATAAACATTAAAAAAAATTCACTTCAGCAAACAGCATTCCTTCTCTTTCTCCATACTCATTTTAAGCCCAAACCACCATATTCTGCCCATTGCCGGTCTCAGCATCCCTTATTTTTATCACAGGTTACACTTTGTCTGTCCTAATCCCTTTGGTGCATAGAGGGGCACAGGAGGCTGGGGTCTCATCCCTGAAGGATTCTGTCTGTGTTTATGTCCTTATTAATTTCTGTTTGGCACCCTTTTCTTCCTGCTAGTTTCTCTCTGCCAAACCTTGCTTCCTACTGGTTTTCCCCCCACTGGTCCCTGGCTCTTCCTGGTTTTCCACTGCTGTGCTTTGTGTCACTGCACTGGGGACGGTCATCCACGGGCTGTGTTCCCTCAGAAGCGTCCTTGTCTCTTTGCTCTGGCAGAGACCCCTCTGAGGTACAGCTGCCCACCTGTGATGGCACAGGTGGAACAGACATTTCCAAAATCGAACCATCACTGGGAAGACAACGAACCTCTACCCCAGGCCATGTTAGGCAGGATTTCTCACCCTGTCACTTGAGTTTCTCAGCAGAAAGGAGCTGACCCTCCCCTAGCTGGGCTTTGTTGGGCTGAGGACTACCCAAATGCCACRCATCAGCTGCTGCACTGTGCTCCCTGGTGACCCTCACCCCTTCTGGAATTCTGTGATTTTCTGTCCAGATGCCTATTGATCTCAGTGCAGGCAAACAGATCTGTAGTATTTACTGTGTGAATGGAGGAGGAAAAGAAGGTGCACAAGGCAGAGACAGATTGTTCTGTATCTTATAGAAGGTTATCTGGCACTAATGGAAGGTGTCCTTGCCCGTGGCAGGGGGTTGGAACTSGATGATCTTTAGGGTCCCTTCCAACTCAAAGCATTATATGATTCTATGATTACACATGAAATATGAAGTCATTCCCCTTCTATGTACAATCATGCCTGGGTTTTTCTGTCGTTGGTAATTTTAACATCAGGAAATTGTGTCTGTGTCCTGCTTTAATGATCCTTTAAAGCCAAAGGGAAATAAATAAARGAAGGCAAAGGAACTGTCAGGAAAAAAAGAGTGATTGGCAATTTATAAAATGAATATTTGGGTACCATCATGATCCCGAAAACACTTTCTGTTAACATTTCACTCATCTGCTGTCTTCAGACTAAAGGTCTTCCCAATCACATATGGTTATTTCCAAGAACAGAATTGGCCTTGGATATAGGGACCAGATTTAGGACAGAAAAGCTGTTAGCCATTCAGGCATCCTGCTTTTAGATTTTCTTTCTTTCTTCCTTTCTTCCTTTCTTCCTTTCTTCCTTCCTTCCTTTCTTCCTTTCTTTCTTTCTTCCTTTCTTCCTTTCTTTCTTTCTTCCTTTCTTCCTTTCTTTCTTTTTTTCTTTATTTCTCTTTTCCTTTCTTTCTTTCTTTCTTTTTCTCTTTCCTTCTTTTTCTTTCTCTCTCTTTCTTTTTCTCTCTTTCTCTCTTTTTCTTTCTTTCTTTCTTTCTTTCTTTCTTTTTCTCTTTCTCTCTTTCTTTTTTACTTCTTTCTTTGCTTTAGAAAATAAGGTGCCTCTTGGCACAGAGATTAAAGAGGTTAACAAGTATTAAACAGAAAGACAGAAGATGGTTTCAGAGTTCCTCATTTGAGGCCTCAGCTCCAGTGTTCTGGAAGGAATTTCCAGCAGCACTAAATAATTAGCTGTTGTACCAGCTACAACAGAGCTCATCTTCACAGCTGTAATTACTGCACGCTTCTGACACCACAGATATTACCATTAACCCTGCATGCGAATCATCATCTAATTTATTGTCTGAGCTGAAAGCAATTCTGTCTTTACAGCTGAAAATTTGCAGCAGTGTTTTATCATGTTAATCTTCAGGTTATGATCTCTCCTCCATATGCATCCATTGCCTTCCCAGATGGAGCCCTACCGGAGCAACTCCGGCTGTCAGACTTCATGTGCAGACTTTGACAATTTAGGACTTTTTCCAAAAAGCACAACCAATCTTAATTTCCATGCATAATGAAGAACATCATTTAGCAAGCACTGGTATTTACAGCACAGAAGGAAGGATATTCTGAGAGCTCCAAGATGCTGAAAAGGCTAATTATTATCATCTTGAAAAAAGATAAGAGCTCTGCATAATATCTTGACCACACAGTGGACAAGTGTCCTTGATGCCAACCTACTGTCGGGGAATCTGCAAAAGAGGCCCCTGACACCTTATCAAGTTCTGAGACTCTCCAAAAAGGTGTGGCATGGGCCTGTGTCTTGTGAAAGTGCCACAGTGAAAAATCCCAGCGTAAGCTGAGGTGTAAACACTGTTACTTGACAAAACATTTCCATAGGAAATTTATATAAAACTAATTTTTTTCATTAAAAAAGTCGTGCCTACTAAATTGTAGGGGTTTTAATGGAAAATGCTAGTTATCATTTGAAGGTAGTTTTAACTGAAATTAGAAATTTAGTGCCAATTTCTTCTGATATAAATTCATTTGTCTAACTGATATTGTCTAATCAATATTTTGTTACAGAAATTAAAAATGAAAGGTTTTTTTCTCCTTTCTGTGTGGGTCTGTCTGAGTAAATTATGCTTTCCCACAAGTGAACAAAGCAAGATCTCCTGGATGTTAAAATGTTTCAAAATACAGATGAGGTTGAAAATGAGAACATGAAGGGCAGGGAATATGAGTTTCAAATTAAAATCTGTCAGTGACTGATAGAAGAGGCAAATCAGTCAATGATAATATGGTTAAAGAAAACAGCCAGGTATAAAAAAAAAGGTCCATCCTGAGAAAAATGAACTGATGGGAATTAGAATTGTAAATGAATTACAAATGAAATTACACATAGTGAAGCAGTATCTGTGATCCAAAGTGGTAGGGGTGGAATAGAATGCTTCTCCTCAATAACAAAAAAAGGCATAGGATTGTTACAGTAGTAAAACAAAGCATAAGATTGTAATAGTAATAAAATAAAGCATAGGCTCTTCAAATTAAATCTTTTCCAAAAAGTAGACTCAGGTAACCTGCCCTCATGATGTTTTCAAAGAACTAATCAGCTTCATAACTGACTTTATCTGAACCCATTTTTAGAAACAGGGAAATTCCCAAGTTCTGAGGGATTATCTATATATTATCAGTATTTCAGAGAGCCAGAGATCAGACAGTGAGATGTAATTTCCTACTGAAATTATCCCAGAAGTAATAAACAAAGCTATTGTTTCCTTCTCCATCTTTATTGATAGTATTCATCTCAGTTACCATCACTTCTCGTAAAGCAGGCTTGATCAAACAAACCCCATCCCCCTTTTTTTTCTTATTTAAAAATAAATTATTGRGATGACTTATAAAGGCAGCTGGTGTCACTAGCTTTCTCTGTACCATCTGAATGAGTACCACATAGTATTTTGTTAAAAGTAATTTATTTAATGAGAATAGAAGAGGAACATATTAGGTATTAAATGCAGAGCACATAAAGTTAAAAATCCAGATTTTGCAAGGAAAATATTCAGGGTATTCCTCTCCGGGTACCCCAGGTGTTAATCAGTGGCCTGGTGCTATTYGATGCAGGCAGGGGGGAAGAAAGGGGGAAGAGAACAGGGATGGTAGGGTTCAACTAATGAAATTTGCCTGTAAAATTTGCAACTGAGAAGAGATTTGTGAAATAGCAAATTACAAGAGAACATGATGCTGTTACTGTCTGACCTGGAGCATTCGAAGAAATGACTGAGAAGCCACAAGACAATTTTTATCACAGACTGTGGTCCTGCATATTTTACCTGTTGCGTTAAGAAGATGGGGGTTTGTGGGAAAAGTCACTGTAACCTGAGACATGTACAATTAATTATGCAATTAAACACAGTCTCTCGGATCACTGGTGACTGGTAGGCGCATGTGAAGGGGGGCTTATTCCTGACCCTCAGTAAGAGGTGCTTTACTAAAGATGAATCAACTGTTCTCTGTAGAAAGCCCTCTCTCTCCTCTGATTGGAGAGAGCACAGCATGGTCTGCTTAGACTAGACACCAATGGCTAATGTTAGGAGAAATTAATTCTACCATTTTCCTTAGCAAATAGAAGAGACACAGAGAGAGAGTTATAGGTTTATTATAAAGCTAAGGATGGGATTAAACTGCCTAAGCACTGGCACTGGCATTGTCTAGTCATCTTCCTCAGACTTGAGGTAAATGGATCCCCAAAGGCCTCATGTTGTGCCAGAAGACAAACCAGTGACTGAAAGGACTGAATGAACTTTTCCAGATCTAATCTGCAGGAAATTCTTACAGCCAGGGCCACACCACAGGAAGAGCAGAGCCTCTGTTTGCCTCCTCAATGGATGTCTTAAGAGGGCCTCTGTGTTCACTCTTGGTATTAGATTCCTATATTATTCTAGGCTACATATCTTTATTCCTATCCCTCTTTACTCAGAAAATTTGCCATGCACATTTACTCTTTCCTCTCAATCACTGCAGAGACTTCTGTCTCTCCTAAACATCTGTATTTTTTGGTGCTGGGTTAAGAAATAGAAAGTTTTCCAAAAAGAGATTTAATTATGCAAAGTCTGCAAACATTAAGGAAAAATAATTGAACATAATTATATGCAGCGTTTAATATACCTTCCAGAAATATACTAGAGAATTGAAGAAAAAGAAGAAGACTGAAATTTATTACTTTCCACAGAAAAAAAAAACCCAACCAAACTAACAACAAACAGATCTGGAGTCTTACAATAAGCAGTTTTTCTTCATTTGAACCAGTTAGAACAGTATTTCTAACCTCATCATCTGTGGCAGAATCCTGTATCAGTCGAATAGTAAAATATGAAATTTATGCTTTCTGAGTTAATCTGAAGGTTTAAATAACAGTACAGACTTCTGTAAAATTACTAATAGTGTGAAATTGAGAACAAAACACTTCAAGAACTTATGAGTCTTTTAAAAATTTAATTCTCTTTTTGCACACCCTGTAAATTTAGCAATTAACCACTGGGTTAGTTTTAATTCTTTTTAGTCCTAACCCAGACCGACTTATCCTAGAGAAAATGTGACATTCTGAAACAGCAAAGTCTCTTTATGTATTAAGATCCTATTGTCTCTCTGGGAAAAAAACAATCCCCTYCTAACAATACCTACTAACACTGCTCAACATTTGAGAACTAGTAATTTACAGACTTAACATTCTCTCTTAGTAAGACCATCACTGAAGCCAACTGAACCAATGGCATTCAGGACCATAGCAGTATCTGATCATTATTTGAATTGCAAAAGAAAGCAAAGAAAAAAACCCCCTCAATATATCTTACATAAATTATGATAAAGATTCTTTTCTAAATCCATCTTTTAAGAACCATTGGAAATTAAATCCTTTATTAAGGCAAACACACAAACTTCATTTCTCATATTTATCTGAATATCTTGACTTGCTGTTCCTAAAAGATTATTTCTAATCAAGTTATAGCTTTCATGATAAGATACTCTTGTAGTCTTTGGGGCACATTATTCTCTAAGGTACATTGATATAATTCAATATAACTCAATTGAAATCAGTGGTATTGTGCTGAATTGATTCTAATCTTGCCAAAAAAGTCTAGAACCTAAACTTTGTCATTCTACAAAGACAACAGCAGAAATAATTTCACAGTTTTCAGTTCATAATACAAATTTTATATCTTTCAGTTGCAGACCAGAAAGGCTTTTGTTAAGCAGAGATACACACGATCCTGATGGTCACAGATTGAGTTGTATTTGAAGGCTGTTGATTTGCCTCATTGTCTCTGGACAAGAAAATGTGTCAAACTTTTCCATTATGAGAAGCAGCATTTTTCTAAAATAAGAGTTGAACACTTGGCACTTTTCCATCCTGATTTCTGTGCTCTGCATTAGCAACAGTCCAACATGCATCTGCTCAAGGGGGACCGCGACAAGATTTGTACATATAAGTCAGTCTTTGTAGCTTTGCTTTTATTGAGTCAGGCTCCAAGACAATCCACAGGGAGTAAAAACTGTAACGCTCTGAGGGTAAATAACAGCCAGCCAACTTTGTATTTGCCTGTGAAGATCTATTTCAATCCTCTGGGAGGATTTGTTTACCAAAAAGTTTTTGTCTTGTTTTCCAACTATACCAGTTGGTCTAATAAAACAGATTATAGCTGCCTCTAATTCTTGGTTTGCCCATTTCCTTGGACCATCATGGCTGTAATAGCCATGACACAAGCAAGATAAGAACTCTTCACAGTGGGGCCCAGTGACAGCGCAGGAGGCAGTGGGAACAAACACAGAATGTTCCAATGGGATGTGAGGAAATTGTTTTTCACTTATAGGGTGATTGAGCACCGGCACTGGCCCAGAGACCTTACAGAGTCTCCATCCTAGAAGACATTCCAAAATCCACCTGGACCTGGGCAACCAGCTCCAGGTGTCCCTGTTTGGGCAGGGTGGTTGGATCGATGATCTCCAGAGGGTCCTTCCAACCTCAACCATTCTGTGATTCTGTAACAACTAAATACCTTCAAATTTTCCTTCACAAGTCTCTGGCAGGGGAGCTAAATGCTTTARGGAAGATGAGAATGGAGGAAAGTTATCATTGTCTCATTCTCTCTCATAACATGGTCTGAGTCCTCTTCCATTCTCCTGCTCTTAGCCAGTTTTTACAACTCAAGTACATATAATTTAACTAAAGAATGCATTTACCTATGGTTTGGATATTTCTTTACTGTAACTTGCATTAAGAGTCACTATATTTTTTACATCCAAAGTTGTCATTGCCAGTCTTTTACCAGGAATATGAAGAGGCAAAGGTATCAAGTCTCTCCTTTACACCTAAATCCTCTAACACATTTTGTTTTCCTCAAAACCTCTATTCTAGTTTTCTTCAGTGAATAAAATCAGACATGTGAGTCCAGATTTCTAAAGTCTGGAGCACTAGCAAAAGTCAGATGGAAAAAAAAAGAAAATTTGAATAATTTAATGGGTTCCAAACACATGACTTTATTGGAAAGTTCAGGGATGTTTAGTTTCGGACCGGAGTCACTCTTCAGAAGAGAAGGCTCTGGGGACACCTTTTAGCAGCATTCCAGTGCCTGAAGGGGCTACAAGAGAGCTGGAGAGGGGCTTGTTTTACAAGGACATGGAGTGATAGGACAAGGGGGAATGGCTTTAAACTGAAAGAGAGTAGATTTAGATTAGATATGGTGATGGGGCACTAAAACAGGTTGCCCAAAGAAGCTGTGGATGCCCCATCCCTAGAGGTTTTCAGGGCCAGGTTGAATGGGGTTTTGAGCAACCTGGTCTAGTGAAAGGTGTCCCTGCTCATGGCAGAGGGGTTGGAACTAGATGATATTTAACGTCTCTTCCAACTTATCACTCTATGATTCTGTGATTCTACTATTTGGTCCATCTTTGGTTTTAACCAAAAATGGAAGAAGTCTGTGTGCCAACCTGCTTTCATCCCACTAAATAAGACAGTTCCACACACTGAGCTTTGACATTATTACTGCCTTCTGCTCAGCACAGTCCCTGGTGTGGTTTTGCTGCACACAAGGACATTGGCAGTGTTATCCTTCAGAGACCCATCCCAAGCAGAAGCACTGACAAGATTTTGCTCCCTTCATCCTAAATGCTCCTCTAATCCTTCTACACAGGCTACATCCCCTCTTTCCATTAGCTGTATAGATGTAGTTTATAATAACAGGAACCTCTAAGGAGTGCAGGTGGTGGTGGTTCTTCTCACACGAACAATGCAGGATAGGGGTATGACAGCCTCACACTATCTATCTTTCTATCTGTCTATCCCAAAACTCTCACTGGATTAAGCAAAGAATTTCACCTGTAGTGTTTATCCAAACTTTTTGTGTGTAGCTCAGCTGGTTAGAGATCTCAAGGGTACATATTTCCTAATAGTGTAGACAATTTTTCTAATGGGCATAGGAATACATCTTTGCWGCACAGGGACACTGAGAGGATTGATTAGGTAATAACTTGAAAGCACTATACGAGTGAACAGTGCKGTGCTATATAAATGCTAACTATTGTTATTTTTCCTTGCAAAAACAGCTCAGAAGAATCTGACAGGTTCACAAATAAGCTCTAAAACATAAATACTAAGAAATGTCCACCTTTGATTTTGTGATACTACACATGGCACTTAGGAGAATATTGTGATAGTATCACCTGAGATGGCTTGTTATTTTTGGTGAGGCAGGAAATTGCTGTCAGCAAACGAGCTTTGGTAAAGCATTTTCAGTGGTTCTTTTTTAAAGTGTAACTCTTCCCCTGTTTTTTATTTCCTCTTGTACAGAAGGCCTGTGTAGAAGGATGCACTTTCAGGGTGCCCTGATTGCAACTGGGATAGTTAATTTTCTTCCTAGTAGCAGGTACAATGCTGTTTTAGATTTGGTGTGTGAATAAGCCTGATAACACACTAACGTTTTAATTGTTGCTAAGTGATGTTTAGCCTAAGTCAAGGAGTTTTCAGTTTCTGAAGGGCTGCAAAGATGAGGGAGAGCCTGGAGGGGAAGCCGTAAGAGGAGCAGCTGAGGTCACTTGGTCTGGTCAGCCTGGAGGAGACTGAGGGGAGAATTCATTGTGGTCTCCAACATCCTCATGAGTGGAAACAGGGGGGCAGGTACCGATCTCCTCTCTGGTGACCAGGGACAGGACCTGAGGAAATTGCCTGAAGTTGTGTCAGCGAGGTTTAGGTTGGATATTAGGAAAAGGATCTTCACCCAGAGGATGGCTAGGCACTGGAACAGGCTCCCCAGGGAAGTGAGCACAGCACCAAGCCTGACAGAATTCGAGAAGCATTTGGACAACATTCTCAGGCACAAAATTTCAGATCTCTTCCAGCACTCTGGACTCTGCTGTGCAACCACAAAYACCGAAGGCTCGAGCTTTGCCCTAGGACAGGTGTACACAGGGGCTTAGGGACCTAGAAGTACACAGTCATGCTTCTTAGGGAAAGATCTGTGAGAAATGCCTGTGCATGCAGAGATCTGTGGAGGAGACCTGGATKTGACTTACTCCATAGGTTCACTTAATGGAGGAAACAAAAGATGTTGGACTCCAGTAATGTATCCAGGAATGATACCTCCAAGCTTCTCCATCGTTTGTAAGATAGACGCACCATTCCTTCAAAGAGAGAGCTGATCAACTCCTGAACTGAGGGAGGAAATGTTGCAGGCCGTAGCCCAGAATATTAAAGAGAACAGGGGTGTGGTGTTTCTCATATACTTTTCTATAAAACATGCAACTCAGTAATTTCCTAATCAGTACTAGAGCTGTTGCCAGTTGTGAGCCTGTGGATCTCTGTCAGAAGAGCATAGGAGTCAGCTGTGAGCTACAATCACTAACTCTTGGTGTGTTTGGGAAAAATTAACACACATGATAGTTAAGTTAATCAGGCTCATGAGCAGAATGCAGAGTGTGTAAAAATCTCTCTTTGTTTCATACCCAAGAACAAGACTCCCAGCCTAATGACAGTGACAACTACGGCAATTTGTATGCTACACTGAGGAACCAGCTCTAATGATCCTCACTCTCATCCTCTGTACTTTTATATGCTTTGGTTGTAAAAAGTTCTGTCTGTTTCCTAGCATTTGTTTTAACAGTTTTGTTTTCCTGTCTTATTTCTCGGATATTACATAGAATATTTTATTTTTCCTGAAAAGTTATGCTTCCCCTGTGTGTGATAGTGAATAATCATGCTTTAATCAATGCTACTAAATCTGAAGTATCTCTTGTGCTTCCAGGTATTGATTCTACTCTCTTCGCTTATTTTATTTCTGTAAAACACTGCAGTATTTTCTGCATATGGGATCAATCTTTAGGCTCAGATCTCTCTCCAATCACCATCGTTAAGATCATCTAGATGATCAGAAAAGACCTAGGCTCATGAAATATTCTAAAGTCTTTTCCAATGCTGACAAAATTACATCTATGGTTGTAAAAAGTCAATTAAGTCTCCCCCATACACAAACTAAAATATTTTATGTTCCATATTTATGTATATTGTTGCTTTCCCAGGTGTTATTGAGACTGGAATTCAGCCTACATTATTCAAATCTGGTACTCGGTTCAGCCATGCAGTCGGTTGCTCAGCTTCATCATTATTTCCAGTACAATGTCAAATCAGAGAAATTCTTATTACTGGGACCTGTTCTGGCCTCAGTAGCAACCTTGTTTTCTCTGCTGACACAGGAAACCTAAAGCTGGACTCCATGACAAACACTCCAGTACAAATTTACAGATATGTTTGCAGCTTCTGAAGATGTAGCTGAGTCCAAGCTTTGAGTGGGGATGACCACAGCTGCTGGGAAGAGCAGTACAGTGGGACTGCACCTGCAAAATCAATTGTGCCACTGTGGCTGTCACTCTGCATGGCACTGCCTACAGGGCAAGAGTGAGCAGGCAGGTAACGAGTTCATTAATGTAAATCCAGTGAAGAGATCACTCAGCACAGTGATGAGAAGCTCTGAACTTGGTGTACCTGTGGAATGGGATACCACTGAGAAACTGAAGGTTTTTAAGGATTAACACTATTTGGTGCAGAATCGCAGAATCGTCAAGGTTGGAAGGGATCTTCTTGTGATCATCTGGTCCAAGCCCCTGTTCAAGCAGGGTCAGATAGAACAGGCTGCCCAGGACCATGTCTGAGGAAATGCGAAAAAAAAGCTTGTTCATGGTGTGATGTGAAAGATGTTGCAGCGACCTTAATAGTAAAGAGGAAAGAACTCTGAACAAGATCACTGGAGTATGTTTTAGTTAAAAACTCTCTGATAATCTTGGCTGAGACAAGCTACACTGTTGAAGCTTTTCATTGAGACTGAGTGGAAAAGACAGATAACAAGATAATTTATTAATGTCACATATGCAACAGACAAATGACTTTCAGCAGAGAGAGACTGTGATTCAGCCCAGATGCACACAGAGTTGGATTAACAAAGTACTTAGGTATTAGACAGTTCCAGGCTTGCTTGTTATGCAAGAACCGACTGCAATTCCTCTGGTAGGAGTAAAGGTATTGATGAGTTCAGGAGAAATTGTTGCTCAGGCTGCAGAACACTGCAAGGCCTGAGTCCAACCATGTCACTACAGCCAAGAACACACTCTTTGGTTCAAATATGTGTCATATGGACCTTTAAGGTACTGTGAACCATGATATGCCTTCCTTAACCTAAAGATATGGCAATTTACAAATTATTCTTGAAATCTCTAAAAGAAGTGAAGATCCAATTATATGGTAGGGAAAGCTGTAATAATTTTAAATTGATGGAATGGTTCGCCTTGGTTARCAATGAGTTTCTTGGGAAATTGAAAATATGGTTCCTCAAAAGAAAGTGGATTTTAAAATGTGTTGCCATTTTCTGTAATTAAATCTCGAATTTAAATTTAATTAAATATATTTAGAGGAAATCTATTAATACTGGAAATCAGGCTTTATTAAGTAGTAATTTGCAGCTGTGCTCTGTTTTGACTTAAAAGAGTGATTACTACTCAAACAGTTTTAAATATGAAACTGTGGCATATAATTCATTAAGCTAATTCTTAAAATAATTTAATCACAGGGATACATTCCCTGTGGAAAGTTTTATGAAGCACATTAAGTACTTTGTTTTAAACTACCAACATATACAAAAAAAAAAAATCAGTCTCAATCTCTTAATCTGATATTCATTAATGGCCCTTGACGAAGAGTTGAAATTGTCTCTCTGAATCCCAAGAACCAACATTTGGAAATGAGAGGTGTGAAAGCCAAACTGACTCCACCTCAGCCTCCAGAGACCTGCTAGCAGGAGATGCACACGTTAATTAGCAGCAGAGTGCTCAGCTCTTGCTGTGCTTCCTGACTCAGACATACTCTAAGCTTTCATAAGGACTTTCTGGGGAAGGATGCAGGCATGACACGGCAGGATTTAGCAAACCCTTCTAATACACTAAACTGCAGCATTTTTCTCAGACTTTCTCTAGGTGGTGTGGTCACAGGCTGCAGGAGGTCAGGTTTCTCTGTTCACTCTACATTTCCTTGTCTGTACACTCTGTTTGTCCTCTTACAGTCCAACATCACAGTGCAGGGGAAGGCAGAAAGAAAAGCAAGGAGGAAGGAGAGGAGAGGAGAGGAGAGGAGAGGAGAGGAGAGGAGAGGAGAGGAGAGGAGAGGAGAGG